>CM077167.1:50988581-51132981 GCA_039583875.1 Platanthera guangdongensis | reverse complement strand
CGGCTGGGGGTTGTTCCTGAAGGGATATACCCGGGTTTTGACTTAGAAAACCCTCACTTTTCTTAAGTGATCTCTTTCTAAAGTCTTAGAGAGAGAGGAGAGCTAAGTGAAGAAGAAGGAGCTAGATCCGCCATTGGAGGAGCTTTCGGAGCTCCGAATCGCAAGCCGACTCCGGATCAACGGACGGCAACGCTTAGTGCGGTGATTTCCATCCGATTACTTTCGATGGCGCCAAAAAAGGAAGCAAGGGTAACAATCCTCATCTTGAGCATGAGTCGCTTCTTTCTTAGCATAGGAAGCCCGCTCCGCGAGTTTGCGGAGAGTGGAGGCGTTCCTTCGGGTAGATATGTGAAGTCCCGTTGTTTAGAGTCCGTATGCGAGAACGGACATAGGCATGATGTGTGAAGCCTACCCGACATGTTAGTCTGGATCGGTGATGTTGCATTCATAAGGCGGAGAAGACTCCGTGCTATTGGTTGTTTTCGGGTTTTCTACGCGGTAGATTGCAGCAGGAGCCTTGGGGACAACCCAAAGGTGCACCCGGAAAATGGGCGGATACAAGATCTGCCAACTTGTTGGCTGAGAGCCAACTTGACATAACGGGGTTATGTGACTTGTGATGGAAATGGGACTCGTGGAAGTTTGACCCGCGCATATGGCTTAAATTGCCGTTGCGATGTGAGCACGGTTAGATGGAACCGTACCCGTTCTATGTCGTTCGGTTTAAAGAGACCTAAGGCACGTGGCTTACTTACGTGGCATAGATTAGGGGTCTTCGGCGGTCGATGGCTTAAATTGTCGTGACCCAGGCCAGGAGACAAAATTGCTCATAGGTTTGGCCGTCTAAGTGGTGGTGGTGATTCGGAATGTCTATGCTTTATTGACGTGACATCGACGGTTCACGAGAAGGCCCCTGAGAGCACGGGGCGTGTGGCCGTGCGAGCCCAAGTCTGTGATGAAATGACGATAAGTGCTTATTGCTCGCTTATGCTAATGAAATGCAGGGAGGGAGCATCGCCGCCCGAGTAAGGGGCGGGATCGTTTATATTTGGTCAGCATACTGACCGTTGCCTTGTTTTGCCACCGTGCGGTGGTTGTTGCTTGCAGGTGCAGCTGGAACAAGCGGCGCAATAGCGGGCTAAAGCCCTTTTTGCGAAGCGGCCATCGAAGGCCAATAGAATGTTATTGCTTTATCAGTATGACGGCTGCGTGCCGGGTTTGTAAATCATGTAACTTCAAGTGAAACATTTTGTAAGCCTTAAGGCTTGTTTGAGTATTTTGTAATAACATTCCTGTTTGACGTTTTACATCGTGCTCTAATGCATGGGTTGTTGGAACACCCTATTACTAATTTGGGTCAGGATCACTATGTCTCTAGGAACCTTTGCTTGACCTTCTGTATAGCTTAATAGGTCAATTAGAATTGAGTCTAAGGGTTAGAAGTCTAGGTTTGGAAGCTGCCCTGAAGACCAAGTTTTTCTGTCTGGAGACTAAGTCTGATCGTCGAGCTCAGCACGACGATTCGTCGAACTCCGGTCGACGATCGTCTAGCTCAACTTCGACAGATCGTCGAACTCCATTCGACGATCGCTGAGCTCAACTTCACAATATCGTCGAACTCCATTCGACGATCGGTGAGCTCAGTTCGACGATTTTGACTCTGCTTTGGATCTTTATCTCTGAGCTCAGTTCGACGATCTTTGAGCTCAGATCGACGATATTTTGCTGCTGGTTTTCCAGATCGCTGAGCTCAGCTCGACGATAGCAGAGCTCAGTTCGACGAATTCAGATAACTTCCAGAATTCAAATTCAAATCAGTTAGGAGTTATTCTGCAATTAATTCAAGATTTGCTAGCCGTTTTCATTTAATTCTGGACCAAGTTTCAAGGGATTTTTCAAGGAATAATTCTGTGGACTTTCCTCCAGAAGAGATTATGCAATTAAGGATGCAATCAATGCAGGCCAACGGCTATCCTTGACAGAGAAATATTCTATTCTGGACCAGAGAATAAAAGACAGGATTTTTGAATCTCTCACAATAGAGTACACACAATACAGATTACAGAGACTCATCAAAATCTTCTGTCACAAAGAATTCTGAAGAACACTCATCCAAGGAGATCAAGTTTTCAAATCTTCAGATCTCTTGTAGTTTTCAAAGTGTTCAAGGCCAACATATTTCAAGACTCCAGACACTCAACATTTCAGCCATTGCTGAAATCATCTATTGCTGGAGTTCTATCTTTGAAGGCCTATCACCCTCAGCAAAGCTTTTCTTCCTGAAGATTTCAAGGATTCAGGGGGAGCTTTGACATCAATCCACATAGTCTTCTCAGTTGTTTGAGAAAGAGAAGACTTCCATCACTCTCTCACCCCCACTCTGTAAAGGGTTTTTCAAACTCCCTTCAAAAGTTTGAACCTGGTTTTTGAGCACCTTGTCAAAAGCTCATTGGTGGCAAGACACCTGATCAAAAAATCTGCTTTGGTTTTTGAGCACCTTATCAAAAGCTCATTGGTGCCCAGGACACCTGATCAACTCATCCTGCAGTGGATTCCTACCTAGGGTGGTAGAGAGAGTGGATGTACCCAAGTTTGGGGAACCACTATATTTCCTTGTGTCTTCTGGTTCTGCTTGCTTCATTTTTGTTTCTGGCCTTGATTTTCTCTGTGCTTAGTTTTGCATAGCTTAGTGCTGTGATTAGTTTTTATTGCTTCCCTGCTCACACATATTACAATAATTGTTGTAAAAGTTTGTAAAAGTTTTAAAGCACCATATACTCTATTCACCCCCCTCTAGAGTATATCAGATCTAGTTGCACTTTCAATTGGTATCAAGCCAGGTTGGTTAAACATACCATACCTGATTGGTTGTACAGGCTAACACCTGAACCCAAGATCCCAAACTAGATCTGCTTTCTTCTGTATTTATTATTAGATTTTGTTTGCACAAATCATGGCCCAAAACAAAGATTATGCTAGCACCAGACCTCCAGTGTGCAATCTGTCAAAGTTTGCACTTTGGAAAGCAAGGATTAGACTTTACATGAATTCTATTGACGAAGATATTTTTAATTCTGTTTTGACAGTGTGTCCAAGACCCCAGAGAGCACAAGTACAAATGCTGTTCCACCTCCATCAGGAACAGATGCTGACATCAAAAATGGAAAGTAGCTGATGCCAAGGCTATGAACATTTAGCCCAGACAATGTCAGATGACATATTCAAAAGGTAGCTGAATGTAATTCAGCCAAGGAGATTTGGGACAAGCTCTCAGAAATAGTCTCAGGCTCAGCTGATGAGAGAAAGGACAGAAGATCCCATCTCATCTCTCAATATGAGAACTTCAAGAAGGGAGAGACTGAGTCAGTGGGAGACATGTACAACAGACTGAGTCTAATTGTCAGTGAACTAAGGACATTGGATAAAGAGATTCTCTAACTGAACTTAATGACAAGATCCTAATGTGCTTCCCCAGCACTTGGGATTCAAGAATCTGGCCAATTAAGGATGCCAGAAGTTGAATGAGATCACCACTGAAGCTTTGTTGGGTAAGCTCAAATCTTATGAGCTACTCATCAAGAATAGAGAGGAAGAATAGAAGGCTGCTTCACCAGCCACAAGGAAAGAGAAGACCATAGCCTTCAAGGCAACTGAGGATCTGCCTGAAGATAAAGTACAGGCAATGATGAACTACTCAGCTTGTTGGCCAAAAGATTCTACAAGATGGCCAGAAAGGACTTCAGAAGAAGATCATACAAGGAGCAGGATAAGCCAAGGTATGACAAGTCCATTAACAATAATAAAGACATTATTTGCTTTGGTTGCAGGAAACCAGGGCACATAGTTCCTGACTGTCCAGAGAACAAGAACAAGGACAGAAGGGACAGAAAAGAAAGAAGAAAGGAGAAAGACTCCAAAAGGAATGGAAAGCAAACCTTCTTCAAGCAAAAAATAAGCATACAAGAAAAAGGTTTGTTGCTGAATCCTGGAGTGAGACAGAAGAGGAGTCAGAAGCCTCATCCAGCTCCAGTGATGATGAGGATGATGCAGAGAAAAGGAGTTCTGCATGATGGCAATCAATGCCTCACAGCACAATTCAGAGGAAGAAGAGTCAGAGTCAGACTCAGAGACTCAACCTGAAGAAGATCAGGTAATTAGTTTTTGATTTTAGTTCAGAAGATTTTAAATCTGAATTTAAAGCACTGTGTTTAGACCTGCTAAAGTCTGAGAAAGAGATTATCTCTCTCAGAAATCAATTATCTGAACACAATGTTTAAAGTCAGAAAACCTCAAACTCTCTCAGGAGTTGGAGAACTGTAGGGAACAGATAGCTACACTGAAAAGTGAGCTCTCTGAGGCCAAGAAGCTTGAAGAATCCCTTAATGGAGAAGCATCAAGCTGATGGACATCACAAGCACAGTGAACTCTAGATTAACAGTACACTGGGCTTGGGTGCCTCATCCAGCCAACCTATTGTTCTAACAACTCCCATCAAGTTTATTTCTGACAAGGGAAAGGGAGTTGTAGAGGTTGCTAGGAAAAATTCTGATCTGCCTCAGAAACCAAAGTCCCAGCAGAAATCGTCGAACGTAGATCGACGATCGCCGAATGAAGATCGACGATCGCCGAACGCAGCTCGACGATCTCAGGAAAAATCGTCGAACGCTGATCGACGATCTCAGCCAAAGTCGTCGAACGCAGGTCGACGATCTCATATACCTGACCTCAGCCATAGTCGACCGTCGAACGGAGCTCGACGATCTGACCCAAGATCGTCGAACGCAGCTCCAAGATCGTCGAACAGAGGTCAGAGCTCTGGAAACTTTTTCAAAGGCAAATCAAAATTGAATCCTAAGGGTTCTTCATCCCAAACCTTTAACCCTTATACTGAATGGATTTTACCTCCAAGGAGATATCATCCTGAAGGATATAAGAGTCAACAGGGATGTCTTTCATTTCTGAATTTAAAGGTTATCAACCTAGGCCCAAGGTAAACTGGGTCAAAAACAAGTAAATTGTTTTATGTGCAGGTGAAGACCTATCCAACATCTAACCAGCAATGGTATTTGGATAGTGGGTGCTCTAAGCACATGACAGGGAACAAGGACAACCTCACATCCTTCAGAGCCAAGCTTGGACCCAAAGTTATCTTTGGTGATTCCAACTTTGGACAGACTAAAGGATATGGTGCAGTCCAGATTGGTTCAGTAACCTTCAAGAAGGTAGCTATGTGGAAGGACTGAGCACAACCTAATTAGCATCAGTCAGCTGTGTGATGAAGGCTACCAGGTGACCTTCAGCAAAACCTTATGCAAAATCAAGTCAGAGGACAACACAACTGTGTTGACAGGTAAAAGGAAAGGTAACATCTACTAGTAGATTTCTTTCAACTGATGTAGATATTTGCTTGTTTAATTCAGTCTGTAGACCAAATGTTTTATGGCATAAGAGACTAGGACACCTAAACCTTAGAACTATTGCTAGGCTATCCAAGGACAACCTTGTTAGAGGACTACCTTCTGGCCCTACAAGAAGGAAGGACTCTGCAGGGCTTGTCAATTAGGCAAGCAAACTAAAAACAGTTTTAAGTCACTTAATAAGAGTGATTCACCTAGGATATTGTATCTGTTACACATGGATCTATTTGGACCCATCACAGTACAAAGCCTAGGAGGGAAATCCTACACTTTAGTAATTGTAGATGACTTCTCTAGATTCACTTGGGTGTTCTTTCTAAGGAAGAAGTCTGATAACTTTAAGTGTCTGACAGAGTTTCTCAAATGTATACAGATTGAGTTCAATACTCACATTGCCCTGATCAGAAGTGATCATGGGACAGAGTTTGATTCTCTTCTTATGCAAGAGTTCTGTCAGAGTGAAGGGATCAGGCATACTTTCTCAGCTCCTAGAACTCCTCAACAAAATGGGGTAGCTGAAAGGAAAATAGAACCCTTATTGAATCTGCCACTACATTGTTGTCAGATGCTCATCTACCTCTATCCTTTTGGGCAGAGGCAGTGAACACCTCCAACTATGTGCTGAACAGAAGTCTGATACATAAACTAAAGGGAAAGACTCCCTATGAATTACTCAAAGGAAGAAACCTAAAGTTGACTATTTTAGAATTTTTGGTTGTATTTGCTATATTCACAATAATGACAAGAAATATTAGCAAAATTTCAAGCCAAAGCTGATGAAGGAGTGTTTCTGGGATACTCCATGATCAGCAAGGCCTATAGGGTCTATAATAAATCATCTTTGAAAATTGAGGAATCTGTTCATGTTTCATTTGATGAATCTAACATGTCTTTCAAGGAGAAGATTTCTTCTACCATAGAACCTTTGCAGGAACATTCTCTAGTTGAAGATATGAACAAGTTACAGGTTACTCAAGAGGATGAAAGCAGTGAAGATGAAGGAATGCTCAACACATTGAAGCACAACTTGAAGAGCCAGTTGTTGTACCACAAGAGGAAACAACAACACAGGTTGGTGAACAATCAACACCCCTGTTGATTTAGTAACATCAAGAGACCATCCAATTTCCCAAATAATTGGAGAATCTCAGCTGGTGTGCAAACCAGAAATCAGGTCAACCAAAACCTGTTGCACACCTGCTTCCTATCTCAAATTGAACCTCAGTCCATTCAAGATGCAGAGCAAGATCCACACTGGATCATTGCAATGCAAGAGGAGTTGCATCAATTTGAGAGGAACAAAGTATGGGAACTAGTGCCAAAGCCTAAGGATCATTCCATTGTTGGAACAAAATGGGTATTCAGAAACAAACTGGATGATCAAGGAGTAATTATAAGGAACAAGGCAAGGCTAGTTGCTCAGGGATATTCTCAAGAAGAAGGAATTGACTACGACCAGACCTTTGCACCTGTTGCAAGATTGGAAGCCATCAGGATTTTCTAGCTTATGCAGCTCACAAAGGCTTCAAAGTATATCAGATGGATGTCAAAAGTGCTTTCTTAAATGGAGACATCAAAGAGGAAGTTTATGTCAGACAACCTCCAGGTTTTATCTCTCCAACTATCCTGATTATGTTTTTAGACTAAACAAAGCATTATATGGTCTCAAGCAAGCTCCTAGAGCATGGTATGAGACCTTAGCATGCTTTCTCTTGGAAAATGTTTTATAAGGGGTAGAGTAGAGTAGACCAAACTCTTTTTATTAGAACCCATAAGTCCCATACCCTACTAGTACAAATTTATGTAGACGATATATTTTTGGTTCTACTGACTCAAAATTGTGCAGGAAGGTTTTCTAACCTAATGCATTCTAAATTTGAGATGAGTAGCATGGGTGAGCTATCCTTCTTCCTAGGATTGCAAGTCAACAACATGCTGAAGGCATCTTTATTTCTCAAACCAAATATGCAAATGAATTGGTTAAGAAATTTGGTATGTCTGAGGCATCTTGTATGAAAACACCCATGCCTACCAATGCTGTATTGGATGCTGATGAACATGGGAAACCTGTTGATCAGACAACATATAGAGCAATGATTGGCTCTTTACTGTATCTTACAGCTAGTAGACCAGATATAATGTTTGCTACATGTATATGTGCTAGGTTCCAAGTAAGCCCTAGAGAGTCACACCTCACTTTAGTAAAGAGGATTCTCAGGTATGTTAAGAGTTGTCCAAATCTAGGTCTCTGGTATCCAAAAGATTCAGCATTTGATTTAACTGGATTCTCAGATGCTGATTATGCTGGATGCAGAATTGACAGGAAAAGCACCAGTGGAACTTGTCAGTTCCTTGGTGACAGACTTGTCTCTTGGTTTTGTAAGAAACAAACATCTGTGTCAACTTCAACTGCTGAAGCTGAATATATGGCTGCAGGCAGTTGTTGTTCACAAATATTGTGGATTCAAAACCAACTCCTAGACTATGGTTACAACTTAGAGAAGTCTAAAATCTTTTGTGATAACACAAGTGCTATTTCCATAGCTCAAAATCCAGTCCTCCATAGTAGGACAAAACACATAGAGATTAGGCATCACTTAAGGGATAATGTTGAAAAGAATAAAATTGAATTACAATATATCCCAACTGATTTACAAAGGGGAGATATTTTCACCAAGCCTTGGATGAAAAGAAACACACCTTCTTCCTAAATCAGTTAGGAATGTTAGATGGAGGAAGTCTTAAATAATATCCAAGATTTTGAAAGCTAAAAATTGACCAAGACTAGGCAAAAATTCTGATTTTTCTTAGTGTCTAGAATTTTCTGATCTCTGAACTGCGCTCGACGATTTCCCCTAAGATCGTCGAACGGAGATCGACGATTTCCAAAAATCGTCGAACTGAGTTCAGCGCCTCTCAGATAGTATGAACTATCTCTTCTGGTCAACGATCGTCGAACGGCGCTCGACGCTTTTGTTCTCTAAACGATCGTCGAACGGAGCTCGACGCTCTCCAATATCGTCGAACGGAGATCGACGATGTTGAAGACTCTTCAGATTCCTTTAGAAGCCTCGATCGTCTAACTGAGTTCAACGATCTTTCCAATTCTGCGTCGAACCCTAATATAAAACTCATTTTTCGCCGTCGTTCTCTCTTGCGCTTTCGATTTCTCTGCAGGATTTTCTTTCCCTCCAAACAGTTCTACGCTTGGTCATTTTGTTTGTTGAATTTTTGCAGGTACAATGGTTGTGTCTGTTGCTGTTCTTGCTGCAATGAAGTTCGATGTTGGGTTCGACATTGATCTGGAATCCTTCAGCACCACTGATCAGATTTTCAAAGACATACTGGGTTTGTTCAAAGACCAGAATCTGACTGCTATCATGACCACCAGGATCAAGCTGGCTTCAGATGAAATCAAGGAGTGGGTTTATACTGCTCATAATCTAGACAACAACACAATAGTCGGGTCTATTGCTGGAAATTAGGTACCCTTGACCCCCACAGTTTTAACAGAAGTTTTTGGACTGAGAAATGGAGATGATATTGCTGAGTTATCTGGAGAGGATTATTCTGAACTACTTGCCAGGATGGGTCATCCAGAGGGAAACCCTAGCAAGCTATTCAAAAGGAACCTGTTTGTTGAATACAGGTTCTTGGCAGATGTGGTAGGGAAAGTGCTGCTGGCAAAGCACTCAGCTCATGATACTATATCCAGACATCAGCTCTGCCTCATGGGAGCTCTGGTGGATAAGAAAAGTTTGAACTGGGGAGAGGTGTTCTTTGACCTCATCAAGAAGAAAATAAACAAGGGTTTTGTTAATTTTGGAAGGATTCTTGGAATTTTCCTGCAGACCAGGTGCCCTGCCTTGCTGGTCTCCTCTGGAGTTCACATAAATGCCTCCAAGAGACTTACCTGTGCCCTCTTTGGCAAGTGGGACAGGCAAATAAGCAAGCCTAGCAGGCCCTCCTCAAGTGCTCCTTCAGGCACAAGGACTCAAGGAGTCACTCTCCCACAGGTCTCTGCCCCTGCAGATGACCTGGCTGCTGCTGTTGCTGCCTCTTCTCCTCCTCCAATTCCAACCCTTCCCCTACCATCCACCATTCCAGCTCCATCCCCCATTACCATATCCAGCCCATCTCCCACATCAACTCTATCTCCAGCACCCATTCTACCTCCACCAGTTGACCAATTCCACCCACTGTTCTCATACCCTCCTCTAGATATCACATCATCACCATCAATACCATCCTTCACCCTCCTGGATGATTCCTACATGGATGATTCCCCCTCATCTCCTCCTGATTTACCTTCCACCTCCACTTCATTCCAAGACCTCCTCCACCACATCATTGATCAACCAACATTCACTCCATCCATCTCCATCCCCTTGTCCTCCATATCCACCATCCCAACACCTCAGCCATCCATACCACCACTCTCCAGCCCTCCACTTCCAGCATCTTCAGCTACTCCAATTCCATCTACCTCTGCTCCAGCAGTTGAGCAAGTAGACCTCTCAGCCCTAGCTGACAGGTTGTATGAGCTAATTGCCCCCAGGCTCTCTCTACTCTTGGAGACCTCCTTGGCTCCTCTACACCTATCAGTGGTAGCCCTCTCTGCCAGGCTTTCCTCCCTCCTTACTCAGGCAGCACCTCCAGCAGTGTGCCTTGATCCAGATGTATCTGCATCTAGGCAGGGGGAGATGCCATATGAAGCAAGCTTTCATGCTGTTGCTGTTGCTATTTCTGCTCCTGTTGCTGATGATACTGTTGCTGCTGCTGATGTTTCTGTGTCTGCTGCTCCTTTTGCTCCTACTGCTGTGCCTCCAGAATGTCAGACTCCTACTGCAGTTCTTGCAATTGACCTAAGGTCTTTGCTATCTGCTTTTGACACTGTCTTCTTCAGCTGTCTGCCAGAGAGTAATGCTGTCCAGCCCACAAAAGACTTATCCAAGGCACTGGTGCCTTTCTCTTTCTGTGACCCTAGCATTATCTCTTCTTTTGTACATTCAGTGATTGCAGCTACTGAAGATGTTGCTGCTGCTGCTGATGCTGAAGAAAGGACTGTTGATACTGCTGCTGAGATTGTTAATATTGATGCTGAAGTTCCAACTAATTCTGATGAGCCAATATCCAAGGACTTTTTGATGTCAGAGGCCACTGAAATTGAGCCTGCTGCAGATTTTGATGATGTTACTGCTGTTATCAATGAAGTTGTTTCTGCTATCACCTCTCTAGCTTCTGTGGCTGTTAGTAAATCTGCTGCTGTTAGTGAATCTGTTGCTTCTGCTGTAAGTGAGTCTGTTGCTGCTGCTGTCACCTCTCCTGCTGCTGCTGTTGTTGTTTCTGCCTCTCCTCCTCCATCTGCTGCTGTTCAGCTAAAGAAAGATCTAATGAAGAAAATAGATGCTTTATATGATGATCAGAGTTCTGAATCTGATGAGTTTAAAACAGACTCTGATGACTCATCTGCTACCATTGCAAGGAAAAGGAAGGCAAGGAGCAAGGCAATGAAAAGGGTTCCTCCTGCAAAAGTCAAAGATAACAATGATATCCCTTATTATATCCTTCATAATTGCCAAATTACTGAACACTGGATGCAGTATTCTAAAAACCAGCTGAAGGCCATGAAGAAAAAGAGAAAATATGAGAAGGGCTCTTCCCAATTCCAGCACCCTCATCCTCCTCCACCACCTCCTCCTGATGCAGGTGCAGGTGGAAGCTCTGCAAGTCAAGCCCCAGCCAGAAGCCAGGCTCCCTATCAACCCATGCCAGATCCTACCAAAGGGAAAGCCAATCTAGGGGTTCATATTCTAGGAGAGGAGGATACAGGGGTAATCAGAGAGATTTTCAAGTTTATTCTAAAGGGTACTCCAGGCAGCACCCATATTCCAGGGGAGGACATGGTTCTTCTGATACATCATCAGGTTTTTCCCCTATAAGCTAAAAAAGACTGTGTCTGCCAGGCCTCCTCAAGACAATCCTTCCAACAGGTATGAGCCTCCTGTACCTTTGAGGACCCTGAGAATAACCCAGCTGCTTGGACTGCCAGGTTAAAGGAATTGGCTGCACTAGATCAGATTAAGAAGGCCAGAGATCAAGGATTAGATACTTCCAACATTTCTACAATGTCTGAGCAAAGACAAAAAGAATTATAGAAATATGCTTCCAGCAAATTCTTTGATGCTGAGAGATACATGGAATTACATCCTGCTGCTGTGGTTCCCAGGGCTACAAAGCAAACTTATTTGGGTGCAGCAGATGACACCAGGTCCAACAAGGAAGCTCTAAATCCAAACAGAGAAATTAAACTTGTCAAAGGCAAAGAGAAGAAATGATATTGTAAGGTGACAATTTCTGGAATTTCTGATTATCTGGATGACATATATATATCTGTGATGTTTCTGCAATGTCTAGTTGTTGTTTTCATGTTTTACTGATTGTATGTTATTATTTGAATTTTCTAAAGTCTGTAAATAGTAATCCTAACCCAAATAGGGGGAGATTGTTGGAACACCCTATTACTAATTTGGGTCAGGATCACTATGTCTCTAGGAACCTTTGCTTGACCTTCTGTATAGCTTAATAGGTCAATTAGAATTGAGTCTAAGGGTTAGAAGTCTAGGTTTGGAAGCTGCCCTGAAGACCAAGTTTTTCTGTCTGGAGACTAAGTCTGATCGTCGAGCTCAGCACGACGATTCGTCGAACTCCGGTCGACGATCTTCTAGCTCAACTTCGACAGATCGTCGAACTCCATTCGACGATCGCTGAGCTCAACTTCACAATATCGTCGAACTCCATTCGATGATCGGTGAGCTCAGTTCGACGATTTTTGACTCTGCTTTGGAACTTTATCTCTGAGCTCAGTTCGACGATCTTTGAGCTCAGATCGACGATATTTTGCTGCTATGTATTTCCAGATCGCTGAGCTCAACTCGACGATAGCAGAGCTCAGTTCGACGAATTCAGATAACTTCCAGAATTCAAATTCAAATCAGTTAGGAGTTATTCTGCAATTAATTCAGAGATTTGCTAGCCGTTTTCATTTAATTCTGGACCAAGTTTCAAGGGATTTTTCAAGGAATAATTTTGTGGACTTTCCTCCAGAAGAGATTATGCAATTTAGGATGCAATCAATGCAGGCCAACGACTATCCTTGACAGAGAATGATATTCCATTCAGGAGCAGAGAATAAAAGACAGGATTTTTGAATCTCTCACAATAGAGTACACACAATACAGATTACAGAGACTCATTCAAAATCTTCTGTCACAAAGAATTCTGAAGAACACTCATCCAAGGAGATCAAGTTTTCAAATCTTCAGATCTCTTGTAGTTTTCAAAGTGTTCAAGGCCAACATATTTCCTGACTCCAAACACTCAACATTTCAGCCATTGCTGAAACCATCTATTGCTGGAGTTCTATCTTTGAAGGCCTATCACCCTCAGCAAAGCTTTTCTTCCTGAAGATTTCAAGGATTCAGGGGGAGCTTTGACATCAATCCACATAGTCTTCTCAGTTTTTTGAGAAAGAGAAGACTTCCATCAATCTCTTACCCCCACTCTGTAAAGGGTTTTTCAAACTCCCTTCAAAAGTTTGAACCTAGTTTTTGAGCACCTTGTCAAAAGCTCATTGGTGGCAAGACACCTGATCAAAAAATCTGCTTTGGTTTTTGAGCACCTTATCAAAAGCTCATTGGTGCCCAGGACACCTGATCAACTCATCCTGCAGTGCATTCCTACCTAGGGTGGTAGAAGAGTGGATGTACCCAAGTTTGGGGAACCACTATATTTCCTTGTGTCTTCTGGTTCTGCTTGCTTTCATTTTTGTTTCTGGCCTTGATTTTCTCTGTGCTTAGTTTTTGCTTAGCTTAGTGCTGTAGTTAGATTCATTATTGCTTCCCTGCTCACACATATTACAACAATAGTTGTAAAAGTTTGTAAAAGTTTTTAAAGCACCATATACTCTATTCACCCCCCCCCCCTCTAGAGTATATCAGATCTAGTTGCACTTTCATGGGTTCTTTGTTTACAACTTTTATAAACTGCTTCCGCTAGAATGCTCTGTGTAGGACATTGAGATTGGTTGGATGGTTTCCATAAGTAACCACCCGGTCTGTCTGTGGTATATGGCATCGGGCCCCGGCCGGACCTACTGCTATATGCTATGCGACGGATAGGGGGTGTTACAATTTGGTATCAGACTACTGGTTTTGGTTGGGCTTAAACTGAATTCGTGGGCGAATTCTTTTTAGGGGTGGTGAGCACATTGTGTGCGTCATCGTAATAACAGTAAAAAGAACCCATGAATGTCCACTTAGGAATGAAAATACTCGTGTTTGAGGAACCCGTGTGTTCCTATAATTGCTGTTTGCAATTTATTTGGTCGCTTAACGGTGTTTTGTACCACTATAGGTGACCCGAAGTGGTGTTGGGCCGTCAGAACGCCGAGTTTCTGAGGCTAGTAGTGCACCGGATGTTGCTCCTGTAACACCTCTATCGGCTGAGAATATTCGATTGGTGGCTGAAGCGGTGTTGGCCGTGATTAATGCACAGCCTGGAAGGCAAACGCAGCAGCCCGCTCGTGTGATGGAGCAAGTACCTCTTCAAGAGGCTGAGCCGAGGAGGGTGGAGCAAGTGGTTGTAGAACCGGTAGTGCCAAGGTGGGCAACTGAGAGGCATCTAAAGCATGTAATGAGCTTTAACCCTCCGCTATTCTCGGGGTTGGGAACCCCATCTCAGGCTGAAGACTGGCTCTCCAGGGTGAAGAGAGTCATGACAGCAACGGAGACGGAGGAGTGGCAAATGACCACCATCGCTACGTTCCTTTTGGATGGTGAGGCGAGGATGTGGTGGGAAGGTTTGGAGCTGCATCATTTGAGAGGTAGGCAACTTGGTGATGTCTCGATGGAGGAGTTCTCGAGATTATTTTTGGCTAGATACCTCCCGTCGACGCAGAAGATAGCGTTGGAGAATGAGTTCCTGAAGTTGGTACAGGGTGAGAGGAGTGTGGATGAATATCTCCACGAGTTTACTCGTCTGAGTCGTTATGCTAGCTCCACCATCGTGGATGAGGAGCGCAAGACTAATCGCTTCTATGAAGGCTTGAGGGATGAGTTGAGACTACTACTTTCGGGGCCGATGACGCAGGGTTTCTTAACCTTGGTCAATACTGCCCGGTCCTTGGAGAAGGACATGAAGAACGTACAAGCAAAGAAAAGCTTGGGTGAGAAGAAATCTGAATTTAAAGTGCCGACTAATTCAAAGACCGGCTATCGGAGGGCTTTCAAGAAGCATAGGACTTCGGGTCCAGCTCCTTCTGGTGCTTCTGGGACGACTACGAGTCGGACCCCGGGCGCGTGTTTTACATGCGGAAAGACGGGGCACTTTGCCCGTGACTGTTGGAGCGGACGTCCTAAGTCCGAGAGGAAGCCGGGAGCTACATATGAAGAGAAGGGAAAGGCAGTGGAGTCGACCGCATCCCACTATGCTCCGGCCCACCAAGGGTCTATAATCTTGGCCAACAGGAGGCCATCAAACAAGCTGATGTGATGACAGGTACGGTTTAATTATAGCAAGTCAATTTATTTTAATACTTGTTATGCACATGTTACCTTACCACTACTTGTTTAGGATTTGTATTGATTTGTGAAAATCCGGCACGAGCACTCTTCGATACGGGAGATTCACACTCCTTCTTGTCCGAAGGATTTGTATCATGCATCGGAGCCCCTTCTTCGATGGCGAAGGACAAGTTGGATGTGTTGTTGCCCAATGGGTGTTCGATGCGAGCGGATAAGATCTGCGATGTTAAGGTTCGTATTGGGGAGCAGGAGTTCGACCTGCAGGCGTCTTTACTTCCGTTGGCGGAGTTCGACGTCATTTTTGGCATGGACTGGCTCTCGGAGCAGCAGGCCCATATAGATTGTGGTAGCAAGGAAGTCAAGCTGGGAGCGAGTCGTGAGACGACTTTTACGGGCTTAAAGGGGTCGAGCAAGACGTTGATGTCTGCTCTTCAGGTGGTGAAGGCGGTTCGTGCTGGAGCAGAACTGTTCTTTACACTAGTGGAGGTTGCAAAGCCGAAGCCCGCGTTGGATTGTATTTCAGTGGTATCGGAATACCCTGATGTGTTCCCCGCAGATCTTCCTGGAGCCCCGCCTCAGCGGGAGATAGATTTTACGATCGAGCTAGTGCCAGGTGCAAAGCCTGTGTCACGATCTCCGTATCGGCTAGCTCCTAAGGAAATGGCGGAGCTGAAAGTTCAACTGCAAGAGTTGTTGGAGCAAGGGTATGTGCGCCCGAGTTCTTCGCCTTGGAGCGCACCGGTCCTCTTTGTTAAGAAGAAGGACGGAAGCTTGAGGCTTTGTATTGATTATCGGGAGCTAAACAAGCTAACTGCGAAGAACAAGTACCCGATCCCTCGGATTGATGATCTCTTTGATCAGTTAGTCGGGTCGACGGTGTACTCGAAGTTGGATCTCAAGGCTGGGTACTATCAGTTGCGGATAAGGGAGAGTGATATCCCGAAGACAGCGTTTAGTACGAGGTACGGGCATTATGAGTTTACGGTCATGCCGTTTGGGCTGACTAATGCGCTGTCAGTGTTCATGGACTTGATGAACAGGACGTTCAGGGAGTACTTGGACCATTTCGTGATCGTCTTCATCGACGATATTTTGGTGTACTCGCAAAGTGAGGAAGATCACTTCAAGCATCTTCATTTGGTGTTGGAGACACTCAGGAGAAATCAGTTGTATGCCAAGTTCTCGAAGTGCGAGTTCTGGCTATCCTCAGTGGTGTTCCTCGGGCATATAGTGAGTGGAGAGGGCATTGCTGTGGATCCGGTGAAGATTGTTGTGATACGGGAGTGTCCTGAGCTTGCTACGGTAGCAGAAGTCCGGAGCTTTTTGGGGCTTGCCGGCTATTATAGGCGCATCGTAGAGAACTTCTCGCGGATAGCGTTACCTCTCACTACTTTGACGAGGAAGGAGCATAAGTTCGTTTGGACGCCGGAGTGCGCGCGAGCTTTTGAGGAGTTGAAGTGTCGGTTGACCACGGCGCCTGTGCTGAGTTCGCCATGTGGAACCGAAGGCTATGAGATATATAGTGATGCTTCGGGCAGCGGTTTGGGTTGCGTGCTACTGCAACACGAAAGCGTGATAGCTTATGGCTCGAGACAGCTAAAAGTGCACGAGAGGAATTATCCGGTCCATGACTTGGAGTTAGCGGCCATGATTTTTGCCTTGAAGATGTGGAGACACTATTTGTACGGTGTGAAGATTGATATCTACACCGATCACAAGAGCCTAAAGTATCTAATTGATCAGAAGGATCTGAATATGCGGCAGCGTAGGTGGATGGAGTTCCTGGGGGACTATACATTCAAGATCCACTACGTGCCTGGCAAAGGGAATGCAGTTGCGGACGCATTGAGTCGCCGAGCCCCAGCTCAAGCCAATTGGCTATCGGTGCATGATGAGCGGTTGGTGCGAGAGTTGGAGGCGTTGGAGATTGTTTGCGTGGATAGACAATCTAGTGTTGAAGCAGTTCTGAATTGGACTGAAGTCCAATATGACCTGGCTGATCGTATTCGGCAGGCTTTGGATATGGATGCTCATATGAAGCAGTTCATGGTAGAGGCTCTGGATGGGTCAAATTCCCAATTCGTCGTGGAGGACGGGTTGCTTTGGAAAGACGGTCGTTTGTGCGTCCCAAGTGTGGGCAATTTGCGGGTGGAGTTGTTGTACGAGGCACACCATACCAAGTACTCGATTCACCCGGGGAGCACGAAGATGTACCGTGATGTGAAGAAACTGTTTTGGTGGCCGGGTTTGAAGAAGGATGTTGCGCTATACGTAGCAAAGTGCCAAACCTGCGCCTTGGTAAAGGCGGAGTGCCAAAAGCCGGGAGGATTTCTTAAGTCCTTGCCTATTCCGGAGTGGAAATTTGACGACATCTCTATGGACTTTGTGCACGGTTTGCCAATGTCGCAAAAGGGGAACGACGCCATTTGGGTGGTTGTTGATCGATTAACGAAGGTGTCGAATTTTATTCCGCAGAGGAAGGATAATCCGGTGGAGAAGTTGGCAAAGCTTTATGTGGATAACATAGTACGGCTTCATGGTGTGCCCCGCATCATCGTGAGTGACCGAGATGGACGGTTCACGTCCAATGATTGGAGGCTGGTGCAGCAAATGTTGGGAACAAAGCTGAAATTCAGCACAGCCTTCCATCCGCAAATGGATGGGCAGACCGAGAGGGTCAATAGAACCATGGAAGACATGCTTCGCATGTGTGTCTTGGATTTTGGAAAGCAATGGGAAGACCACCTTTATTTGGTGGAGTTCGCATACAACAACAGCTACCAAGCAAGTATTCAGATGGCGCCATTCGAGGCCCTATATGGTAGAAGATGTCGCACGCCGTTGTCTTGGATAGAAACGGGTGAGTCAAAGTTGTATAAGCGATCGGAAGTGGAGGTTGCTACTTCTTTTGTGAGAACCATCCGGGAGAGGTTGCTTATCGCTCAGGACCAGCAAGCAAAGTATTATAATGCCAAGCACAGGAACGTGGAGTTCACTGTGGGCGATTATGTATACTTAAAGATCAAGCCGTTCAAGGGTGTCTCGCGGGTGCGGCGGTTGAAAAAGCTAAGCCCAAGATACCTTGGACCGTTTGAGGTTCTGGAGCGAGTTGGTGAAGCGGCCTATAGGTTGAAGCTTTCAGTGGAGCTAAGTGGTCTACATGATGTATTCCATATTTCGGTGCTTCGGAAGGCGGTGTAGGAGCCTACGCAAGTGATCGCGGTCGATCAAGTGCCGGTGGAAAGTGGGCTAACGACAAAGGTCAAGCCCGTGCGGATTGAAGACTCGGAGGTCAAGCGGCTACGCAATAAAGAGATCAGGATGGTCAAGGTCCGGTGGGACAATTGCGGTCGTGAGGAGCTCTCTTGGGAGCGAGAGCAGACTATGCTTGACGAATATCCGGAGTTGTTCCGCTCAGGTACAAATTTTGGTTTTGTACATGTCTTTCCTTTATGAAATTTCGTGGGCGAAATTCTTTTAAGAGGGGTAGAGTTGTAACGCCCCGAAACTCAAAGGATCAAAGGGGGACATTTTGGGCCAGTTTGAGGTCTGGCTGCAGGCACACGGCCTGGGACACGGGCGTGTCCCAGGGCGTGTCAAGCCTGTGTCGACACTAAGGCGGGAAGTCGACACTTTGATCTCGACATTGTGTCGAAACTGGGCACACGGCCTGCGACACGGGCGTGTCGCAGGGCGTGTCGACCCGTGTCGACACTTAGCCGCAAAGTCGACACTTTGGTGTCGACAATATGTCGAGACATGGCACACGGCCTGCGACACGGGCGTGTCTCAGGGCGTGTCAGCCCGTGTCGACACTCGTCCCGCGAAGTCGACACTTTGGTGTCGACAATGTGTCGAGACATGGCACACGGCCTGCGACACGGGCGTGTTGCAGGGCGTGTCGACCCGTGTCGACACTTAGCCACGAAGTGTCGAGACCGTGTACACGGCCTGGAGCCCAGGCGTGTCAAGGTGACACGGGTAGGGACACGGGCGTGTCCTAGAACCCGTGCAGTGCTCGGGTTGAAAATGGGGAAAAATCATGGGGTACACGGCCGGCTACACGGCCGTGTTAGGGGGAACACGGGCGTGTCAGCTCGAACACGGCGTGTCAGCTCGAACACGGGCGTGTTCGATACCCGTGTGAGGTTCCAGGTGATCCGATTTTGACGGCGAATGAGGCACACGGCCCTGGACACGGGCGTGTGCCAGGCCGTGTTCGGTCCAGATTGGGCATTTCAGTCCCGAATCGAAACCGTTCATTTCTTTGACTGAATATCCAACGGCTGGGGGTTGTTCCTGAAGGGATATACCCGGGTTTTGACTTAGAAAACCCTCACTTTTTCTTAAGTGATCTCTTTCTAAAGTCTTAGAGAGAGAGGAGAGCTAAGTGAAGAAGAAGGAGCTAGATCCGCCATTGGAGGAGCTTCGGAGCTCCGAATCGCAAGCCGACTCCGGATCCACGGAGGCAACGCTAGTGCGGTGATTTCCATCCGATTACTTTCTGATGGCGCCAAAGAGGAATGCAAGGGTAACGATCCTCATCTTGAGCATGAGTCGCTCTCTTTCTTAGCATAGGAAGCCCGCTCTCACGAGTTTGCGGAGAGTTGGAGGCGTTCCTTCGGGTAGATATGTTAAGTCCCCGTTGTTTAGAGTACGTATGCGAGAACGGACATAGGCATGATGTGTGAAGCCTACCCGGACATGTTAGTCTGGATCGGTGATGTTGCATTGCATAAGGCCGGAGAATACTCCGTGCTATTGGTTGTTTTTTGGTTTTTCTACGCGGTAGATTGCAGCAGGGAGCCTTGGGGACTAACCCAAAGGTGCACCCGGAAAACTGGGCGGATACGAGATCTTGCCAACTTGGTGGCTTGAGAGCCAACTTGAACATAACGGGGTTATGTGACTTGTGATGGAAATGGGACTCGGTGGAAGTTTGACCCGCGCATATGGCTTAAATTGTTGTTGCGATGTGAGCACGGGTTAGATGGAACCGTACCCGTTCTATGTCGTTCGGTTAAAGAGACCTAAAGGCACGTGGCACTTACCGTTGGCATAGATTAGGGTATTCGGTGGTCGATGACTTAAATTGTCGTGACCCAGGCCAGGAAGACAAATTGCTCATAGGTTTGGCCGTCCAAGTGGCGGTGGTGAGTCCGGAATGTCTATGGCTTTAATTGACGTGACATCGACCGGTTCACCGAGAATGTGCCCTGAGAGCACGGGGCGTGTGGCCGTGCGAGCCAACGTCTGTGATGAAATGACTATATGTGCTTATTGCTCGCTTATGCTAATGAAATGCAGGGAAGGAGCATCGCCGCCCCGAGTCAGGGGCGGGATCGTTATAATTTGGTCAGCATTGCTTACCGTTGCCTTGTTTTGCCACCGTGCGGTGGTTTGTTGCTTGCAGGTGCAGCTGCACCAAGCGGTCAATAGCGGGCTAAAGCCCTTTTTGCAAAGCCGGCCCTCGAAGGCCCAAATGGAAATGTTTATTGCTTTATTCATGTATGACCGGCCTGCGTGCCGTGGTTTGTAAATCATGTAACATTCAAGTGAAACATTTTGTAAGGCCTTAAGGCTTATTTTGAGTATTTTGTAATAACATTCCTGTTTTGTACTAGTGGACATTCGTGCTCTAATGCTGGGTTCTTTGTTTACAACTTTTATAAACTGCTTCCGCTAGAATGCTCTGTGTAGGACGTTGAGATTGGTTGGATGGTTTCCATAAGTAACCACCCGGTCTGTCTGTGGTATATGGCGTCGGGCCCCGGCCGGACCTACTGCTATATGCTATGCGACGGATAGGGGGTGTTACAGGGCTGCATGGTTGAAGGGGGCTGCAACATTGAAGTGGGCTGCACCACATGGATCTTTGAAGTGGGCTGGATCTCTTGGAGTAAGGAGGAGGCCGGGCTGCACCAATGAGCTGCATGGGCTCGGGTTGTGTCATGGAGGGGCTGGACTTGGGCTGCACCAATGAAAACCAGCCAACTTGAAGAGGGCTGCACCAATGGCTCGGGTAGCATCAATTAAAGGGGGTCGGCTGCATCATGATGTGGGATGCACCACAAGTGAAGAAGTGGGCTGCATTCATGTACAAGGGCTGCTCCATGTTGGATGTAGTTGGGCCATGAACCTACAAATAAAACAAAATAACACACACATTAGTTATAATTTTTATAACATAACATAGATAAACATAGAACATAAAATAATAAAAGTGAAAATACATAAAACATATAAATAAAACTATGATTTTTTATATCATAACATAACATTAAAATAAATAACAACATAACAAGCATATAAATACATAAAACTATAATAAAACCTAAGAATTATGAATACTAAACTACCCTAAAAGGGATGACTAAAACTAGTCATCAAATTCCCCCATGCTAGAGTTTTTGCTTTCCCTCAAGCAAATGAAAATGAAAATTAGGGAATAGAAATAAAAGTAAACAAAGAAATTTTAGATTTCATAATTTAAGAAAAACAAAACATGAAAAACTAAACAATCCTAATTTCTATGTTAACAACTAGTGGGGTGAGAAGTGCACAATAGAAAACTTGAAAAATTGAGACCTAAAGATATCATTACAACTTAAAAAAAATTTACACATTTCTAAATCTTAAAACAAGGCATCCAAAATTAATGAAAATAAGAGAAACAAGAGTAGAAATTCTAAATAAACGGCGTATTAACGAACTACTAGGTTGCTAGAATAACAATTATCCCTAAGACACCTCAAGATAACCTCCAAAGAAATCCATCAATGATGGTGGCCATAGGCTTGTCCGTTCACACTTTCTCCACTACGCGAATTTACGTTCTAAAGATTAATAGGACTTCTAATAGGCATAAAAATTTTGCTTACGTAAATGATTAGGAATTGAAAACAAGGATAAACATGATGGTGGTTAAATCACACTAAATCAAGGGTGAGCTTTAAATACAAAAATAAGACATGATAAGTACTTCAATTCAAGCTAAAACAAACATAAGGCCATGTATTGTTTTTTTTCTTTTCATAATATTGGCAAAAAATAAACTACTTTTTTTTTCATTTCATTTTGATAATACTTTTGATAATAACTCTTTTTTTTAACTTTTAAGGAAAGCTCCAAATATAAGCTATAAATTTTCATTTTCATTTCAAAGATATAACCCTTCACAAAATGAGTATTTAAGCTCAAAGTTTAGTGTGAAAATAGGAAAGGTATTTTGGCTTTGGTGAAATAATAAATGAAAGGTGGTGCTAAAAACAAATAAACATGGAAAAAGGCCCAAAAATTGTTTTGCAATGGTAAATTTGTTAGTGGACAAGAAAAGCTCAAACAAGTCAAAGGGTGGCCTAAATCATTTCTAAAGTACGTAAAAACGGCACAAATGTTTCGAGAGTAGCTAGGGACAAATTCTAGACAACAAGAAAGTATTACCCCATAAATGAAAAAGAGATAACATTACCTAGCAACCATTCGTAAGCAACTAACCGAATAAAAAGACATAACTACAAATTGCTAACTTATAATGTAAAAAAAACGGATGCATATATTTAAGAACAAGAAACTAGTAAAACTAATCTATGTTAAACTGATAAATTTAGAAAACTGTTTCAAAGAAATCTAAATAGAACTAAGGAACATCATGGGCCTACATATCACTAGAAGAAAAAAAAATAAAGATATAAAATAATTTTAGATTTTGTTTTTCAAATAGATTTTAGCAAAAATTTTTTGGATTTTTGTTTTTTTAGATTTTTTTCTTTTTTGATTTTTGATAAGGCTAAAATAAAAGCAATAGTCAAGAAGCTTAACAAAACTATACTAATTTTTTAGATTTTGATTTTAAGAAAGCAAAAGATTTTTTTGGATTTTTGAAAGAAAAAGGAAAAAAGAAACTAACTAAACCCTCCCCCAAGCTTAGATTCCTCATTGTCCTCAATGAAATAAACAAAAAGAAAAACGAGAAAGAGAAGGAGACTGAGAAGGAGGGAAAAATGCAGAAAGTAAATGAAATAAAAAGAACAGGATTTCCCCGTGTTTGTGGTATGAAGGCGGATGTCGCTCCCCCAAGCTTGCTTTCTAGTGCACTTGATCGTCAGCAGGTTTGACTTGATCCATCTTTATATCAGCAACGTTGGAGCGGCGGTCACGAACTTGCTTGGTTGGCCTCCGGAAGGAAGAGCAAAATAAAAACAGAAAAAATAGAGTCCGTGGGCAGGTGCCCAAGATTGTTCTTTATTACAACAATTTAAAGTCCGAATAAAATTAAAAGTTTCATAATAATAATAATAATAAGTCCAAAAATAAAATGTTCCACAACAAGATAAATATTTAAGAGTCCAAGACAAGATCCTTCGTTGTAGGAGACACAGAATCATTTGAAAAATAAAGTTTAAGTCTATGCTCATTTACTTTAAAATCACCCTTATCGGGGTGCGAAAGCAACACAGTTCCATAAGAATAAACGTCCTTGACCGTAAACGGTCCAGACCATCTAGATTTAAGTTTGCCAAGAAAAAGACGTAGGCGAGAATTGAAAAGAAGAACGTGATCGCCAGGTTTAAACGTTTTAGGATGGCGCAAGTTCTTATCATGATAAAGTTTTGTGCGTTCTTTATAAATTTTATTATTTTCATCAGCGTATGCTCGCCACTCGTCAAGCTCATTTAGTTGGGTTTTTCTATGCTCACCGACTGAGTGCGGATCGAAATTAAAAAATTTGAATGCCCAATACACACGGTGGTCTACTTCTACCGGGAGATGACACGATTTTCCGTAGACTAGTCGGAAAGGACTACAACCAATAGTGGTCTTGTACGCTGTCTGATAGGCCCAAAGAGCATCGTCTAACTTTAAAGACCAATCCTTACGGGAAGTAGAAACGGTTTTTTCCAAAATTCTTTTAAGCTCTCGATTAACTACCTTGACCTGACCATTAGTTTGGGGGTGATAAGCAGTTGATAGTTTATGCGTAACGCCATATTTAGTTAAAGCTTTAGCGAGTTGAGCATTGCAAAAATGACTTCCCTTATCACTAACGATCGCTCGAGGAAAACCAAAATGAGAAAATAATTTTATAAGAAAGGCAACTACGACCCGAGCATCATTTCTTGGTAAAGCTTGGACCTCCGCCCACCTGGAAACATAATCTACTACGACTAGAATATATTTATTTCCTAAACTTGAGGGAAACGAGCCTACAAAGTTAATGCCCCATAAATCAAAAACTTCGCATTACCGAATATAATTTTGTTTCATTTCATTTTTATTAGAGAAATTTCCATTCCGTTGGCACCGATCACACCCGCACACAAAGAGTTGCGCATCTTTAAATATGCTTGGCCAGTAAAAGCCAGCACTAAGCACTTTGTGGGCGGTGCGGTTTGCTTGAAAATGCCCGCCAGTTGGACCTTCATGAACATGCTTTAAAATTTGTTGACCTTCTTTCCGGGAAACACATCTTCTAACCACCTGATCCGCACAAATACGAAATAGAAAGGGGTCCTCCCAAAAATAATACTTCAACTTCGAAAAGAATTTCTTCTTTTGGTGAGAAGAGTATTCTTTTGGAAGGGCCCGGGACACAAGATAATTGGCCAGATCGGCAAACCAGGGGGTAGAAGAGGAAATGTTTAAAATTCGTTCATCCGGAAAAGAGTCATTAATAAAATTTTCATTTAAAATATCAAGTTTGGGATTTTCAAGACGAGATAGATGATCAGCCGCTAGGTTTTCCGCTCCTTTCTTATCCCGAATCTCCAAGTCAAATTCTTGAAGTAAGAGGATCCAGCGAATAAGACGCGGCTTGGCATCCGGTTTAGAAAGGAGGTACTTCAAAGCGGAATGATCCGTAAAAACATTAACTTTAGCAAGAGTAACGTACAGTCAAAATTTATCAACAGCAAAAATAACAGCTAATAGTTCTTTCTCCGTCGTGGTGTAATTTTCTTGAGCAGAAGTTAGAGTTTTACTAGCATAGAAAATCGGATGAAAGTTCTTAGCAATTCATTGTCGTAGAACCGCACCTACCACATGACTACTTGCATCACACATTATTTCGAATGGTAAATCCCAAACTGGTGCGATCATAATATGAGCATTTATAAGTTTGGATTTAATTAATTCAAACGCAGCGAGACAAGATTCATCAAAAATGAATGGAGTTTCTTTTTCGAGAAGGTTGGTGAGAGGCTTAGTAATTTTTGAAAAGTCTTTAATGAATCGTCGATAAAAACCCGCGTGCCCTAAAAAACTTCTAATCGCTTTAATATTTGAAGGCGGCGGTAACTTTTCAATTACTTCAATTTTTGCCTTGTCCGCTTCAATTCCCTTAGCAGAAATCTTATGGCCAAGGACTAAGTCTTCACGCACCATAAAGTGGCAATTCTCCCAATTTAAAACTAAGTTGGTTTCTTCGTAGCGTTGTAAAACTTTTTCCAAATTTTTTAAACATAAGTCAAAGGAGTCGCCAAAAACAGAAAAATCGTCCATAAATACTTCCATAATATTTTCTACGTATTTATCAAAAATAGCAAGCATACATCGCTGAAAGGTAGCGGGTGTGTTGCATAACCCGAAAGGCATTCTACGATAAGCAAAAGTTCCAAAGGGGCAAGTGAATGTTGTCTTCTCTTGGTCCTCGGGTGCGATAGGGATTTGAAAATACCCCGAGAGACCGTCGAGGAAGCAATAAAAACTGTGCCCGGATAAACGTTCTAAAATTTGATCGATAAAGGGGAGGGGGAAGTGATATTTTCGAGTGGCATCATTTAGCTTACGGTAATCGATGCACATACTCCATCCCGTTATCGTCCTAGTTGGAATTAAGTCATTATTTTCGTTCGTTACTACCGTGATCCCACCCTTCTTAGGAACAACCTGGACCGGACATACCCACTGACTATCGGAAATCGGATAAATTATCCCCGCATCTAATAACTTAAGTACCTCTTCCTTCACAACCTCTTTCATATTCGGATTAAGACGACGTTGTGGTTCGACTACACCCTTAGGATTATTTTCAAAAAATATTTTATGAGTACAAAAAGAAGGGCTTATGCCAGAAATGTCGGAAATTTGTCACGCTATAACTCGGCGATGCTTTTGTAGTACTTCGATCAACTGATCGTTTTCGGATTGAGAAAGATAGGCCGAGATTATAACGGGCAATTTAGAATTTTTTTTCAAGAAAGGCATATTTTAGATGATCAGAGAGTGGTTTTAAATCAAGATGGGGCGGTTCATCATAAGAGTTTTTCAAATTCTTTTCTTTTTTAAAAATAAGATTTTCATACATTTTTCTACGAAAGACAGAATCATTTTCAAAATTTACTTGTAATGACATAACCGTGTTTTCAAAATCATATGAAGAAATTTCAGAAAAAGAAGTGGAAAATTCATTTGAAGAGATGTTAGAAAGAGAAAGTGAAGAATCTTCATTAAAAACATCAAGAAAGAAGCATGAATCATCATTTTTTAAAGAGTTTTTCAATGATTGATTAATAGAAAATGTGACCTCATCATCTCCCACATGCAAAAACAACTTTTTGTTGCTAACATCGATGACCGCTCGAGATGTGTCTAGGAAGGGTCAACCAAGGATAAGAGGGACCTCGACATCCTCTTCAATATCGAGAATGACAAAATCCACCGGGAAGATGAATTTGTCGACCTTTACTAGCACGTCCTCAATGATACCTAAAGGATACTTAATTGACCTATCTGCTAACTGGATACTCATTCTTGTAGGGCTAAGAGTGCCCAATCCTAGCTTTTTGAATAAAGAAAAGGGCATCAAATTGATGCTCGCTCCTAGATCCGCTAACGCATGTTTAACAAACAGATCACAAAAAATGCAAGGAATGGAAAAACTACCCGGATCGTTTATCTTTTTAGGAAGATTAGAGTTTTTAACGACCGCCGAGCATTCTTCATTTAATGTTACATGCGATAAATTTTTCAATTTTGTCTTGTTCGTTAATAAATACTTAAGATATTTTGTATACTTAGGCATTTGACTAATCGCTTCATGAAATGGCAAATTAATATGAATTTGTTTGAACATTTCAAGGAAGCGTTGGTACTGATCGTCTAGTTTTTCTTTCCTAAGTCGAGCCGGATAAGGAGGTGGCGGAAATTCCTTTATAACAAACGGAGAATCATTTTTGAACGTCATCATTTTCTTTTCCAAAATCAGAAAAAACAGAAATATCTTTTTCTTTATCTAAAGTAGATTTTTCATTTCCAAAAGTTGATTTATCATTTTCCGTGGGGATAATTGTTTCCACAACAGGAGGGACAATCACCTTTGGCTCTTCCCTAGTGGTGGGCTCGTTAATAACCTTACCGCTCCGAAGGGAAATTACATTTGCGTGCTCCCTTGGGTTAGGTTCAGTGTTCGAGGGAAGAGTTCTACGTGGTCTCTCGGAAAAAGCCTTGGCAAGTTGCCCCACCTGGTTTTCTAAACTTTTCATCGACCCTGTTAAGTTTCTAATAGTAACATTGTTCAAGCTTATATATCTAGATAAAATTTCTTCCAAAGAGAGGGTTTTTTGAAGATTTTGGTTTTGTTGTGGTGGTGGTGGTGGTGTAAAATCGTGTGGTGGGCGTGCAACATTAGCAGGGTTACTCCAAGAAAAATTAGGATGGTTACGCCATCCAGGATTATAAGAGTTAAAAGAAGAATTAAAACCAGGAGGTGCAGAAAAATTAGAAAATGCAGAAAAATTATTGGCAGAATTATTTTGAGCAGGCCTGGGTATGTTCCCCAGATAATCCACCTACTCGGCAGCAGCAGCAGCAATATTCACATTTTCAAACACCTTAGCAGCGGAGGCAGCAGTCATCTCCGAAATCTTCTTGTTTAGCATCTCCAATTGCAGCGCCAGTTGCGACACCGAATCCACTTCATAGATACCTATAGGTTCGGATGGGCGAGTCCTAGACGAAATACACTAATAAGTGTTCATCGTCATGTCCTCGATAAGCTTAAAAGCGGCTTCCGGAGTTTTGCGGTCCAAAGAACCAGCGGAAGCGACATCTTTCATTTGCTTAGTTTCTTGATTTAGCCCATTGTAAAATGTCTGGACCTGTAACCATACAGGCAGAGCATGATGGGGGCAGCGTCTCAAAAGTTCCTTAAACCTCTCCCAAGTATCATAGAGGGTCTCAGAAGCAATTTGAGAGTACAAAGTTATATCATTTCTTAGCTTAGCAGTTTTGGCGGGGGGGGGGGGGGGGGGGAATAACGAGAGAGAAACTTTTCAGTTAAAATGTTCCAAGTAGTGATTGATCCTCTTCGAAGAGAACTCAATCACTGTTTGGCTTTAGTTCTTAAGGAGAAGGGGAAGAAACCGGATGGTGCTGAGGCGAGCAACCGGAGAGAAAGTATCAAAGTAATCAACCACATAAGTCTGAGTGAAGCCTTTGGCCACCAGCTGGGCCATGTAGCGATCCACAGTGCCGTCAGGGCGAAACTTCACAACAAATACCCAGCGACAACCAACCACATCGGTACCCACTGGTGGAGGAACAAGGGTCCAGGTACCCCTTTCAGTAAGAGCGGCGATCTCTTCATCCATGGCAGATTTCCAATGAGGAATAGCAAGGGCCTCCTTGTAGGTGCGGGGAGTGGCAGTAGTCGAGATAGCCAAGGCAAAACACCTACGAGAAGGAGTAAGATGATCATAGAAAACAACTACCGTAATCGGGTGTTGAGTACACACCTGCATCCCTTTGGAAAGAGCAATGGGAAAATCCAGGTCGACTCGGGCCTCAGTGACCGGAGTGTCCGTGGCGGAGAAGGCTAGCCCGGGATTGGAGAGAGATGGCTGCGGAGAAGAGGGAGAAGGTGGAGGAGGTACGTAGGATGGAGGAGGAGACGGGGGAGGAGACGTGGTAAGAGGGGAGAGGTCAATAGGCATGGAAGGAACAGAGGGAGATTGTGGAGAATTAGAGACACCAGGAGGAAGAGGGGAGATAGGAGAGAAGTAGGACGCATTCTCGAAGAAGGTCACGTCGGCGGAGACAAACTGCTTACGCAGAACGGGGTCAAAACAACAATAGCCTTTCTGAGTGGTAGAGTAACCCAAAAAGACATACTTGGTGGAAAGGGGGGAAAGCTTGTCACAGGGGGCAGACAGAGCGTGTACAAAAGTCGTACACCCAAAGACACGGAGAGGGGTAGGAAACGGTTCCTTGCTCGGGTAGAGAATGGAGAAGGGTGTCTGGCCGTGGAGAACCGTAGAGGGAAGGTAATTAATGAGATAACAGGAGAGGAGAACAACATATCCCCAGTAGGAGCGAGGCACCTGCATCTACATCATGAGGGTGCGAGCGACATCAAGGAGGTGACTGTTTTTACGCTCCGCCACCCCATTTTGCTGGGAGGTGTAAACACAGCTGGTCTGATGAATAAGATCATGTTGCATACAAAAAGAGGAAAACTCATGACTAAGATATTCCTTAACATTATCAGAGCGAAAGACTTTAATAGAAATATCAAACTGAGTTTTAACCATATAATAAAAGTATTGCTAGACAGAAAAGAGTTCAGAGCGATCTTTTAATAGATACACCAAGGTACATCTAGAGAAATCATCAATAAAAGTTACAAAGTAGGAACTACCCAGACCAACGGTGAGGGTAGGAGCAAGACCCCAGACATCAGAATGAATGAGATCAAACGGGCGAGAAGAGCCACGGCCGTGCTTCAGCGGGAAGAAGGAGCGATGATGTTTGCCAAGCTGACATGCATCACAGTTGAGCGGAGGACTGGTCTGAGGTAAGTGGGGCAGAAGCTAACGAAGAATCCGAGGTGGAGGATGCCCAAGGCGAAGATGCCATTGAAGCAGATCTGTAGAAGAGGAGGAGAAGGTGGACAGAGCAGAAATGTTGTCGAGGAAGTAGAGGCTGCCGCTCTCAGTCCCAGTAGCAATCATCCGTTGGGTCCTCGGGTCCTAGAAAGAACAAGAAGTCGGAGTGAATAAGACCGAACATTGAAATTGCTTGCATAAAGTAGTAACGGATAATAAATTTCAAGGGAACTTCGGGACATAGAGGGTGTCCGACAGGAGAAGCGACGGTGTGACTTGAACCATGCCCGTCCCAGGAACCGAGGAAGGGGAACCATCTACAACATGAACTGGGGGCAATCGATCATGTGTTTCAAGGAGAAAGAAGCAGTGAGGATTGTCGGTCATGTGATTTGTAGCACCAAAGTCAATCAGCCATTTACCTTGGGTAGCGACATGGGCACTACCTGAAGTCGTGGCCACAGAGGCAGACGGCCGAGAGGAGGCGGAAGGTGAGGAAGATGCATCATCGGAGGGGCGAAGGTGAGGATGTTTCTGCCTCCAGCAGTCAACAGAATGGCCGGTACGACCACAGTAAGAGCAGAGGAACCTGGACGAACCCTGCCCGCCTGAGTGGCTGCGGCCACTAGTGCCACCCATCTGAGTCTGGTGAGAATAGGTGTCCGGTGGAGGAGGAGATGACAACAGAGGATGCTGGAGCAGCGAAGTAACAGCGGCGATGCGAGCCGCGGTGGCATCCAAAGTAGGAGACTCGGCCTCGCCCAAGATCTGCTGGCAGATAATATCAAAGGAGTCGGGAATGCGCAGAAGATAACCAACAACCAGGAGTTCCTGGAAGTGCTTGTGCTGCTCTGCCAAGTCCCCGGAGAAGGGGCGATTCTGGAGGATCTCAGCGCCAAGAGCCTGAACCTGCTGATAAGCTATAGTAGGAGACATAGAAGGGCGGGCAAAGAGGTCCACATAGAGAGTATAAGTGTGGGACGTCTGGCTCCCCTTCGAATAGAGAGCAGCGAGGTGAAGCCATGTAGCTTTGACAGTCTCATCATGGCGGATGACGGCAAGGCATTCATCAGAGAGGCTGTTGGCCAGCCAAGTGTGTACAAGCGCATCACTCGCATCCCAGTCATCAAATTAAGCAGAGTTAGGAGGATGAGGGTCATCGGTGAGGTCATGACGTTTGCCCTGAGAGTGAAGAAGAAAGGTGAAAGAAACGGTCCAATCAGGATAGTTGGAACAAATTAATTTTGAAACGGTGCCTAGGTTTCCGGAAGGAGTAGGAGGAGGAGGAGCTACAGGAGTGGTGGAAAAAGAGATGACGTGGGTGGAGAGACTGGAATTGTCCATAGAGAGACATATGAAACCATGCGAGAAGAGGAGAAGGCGAGCGAATAGAAACGGGATTAAGCCGCGCAAACAGAGGAGGTGGCCGAGACGAGAGAAGAAGACCGCAGCGAAAAAGACAAAACCACAGCGGGCTAAAGATAAGATGCTGCAACGGTCACAGTGTCAGTACACCAGCAGCAAGAGGAGCCACGAACAGGAAGCAGACCAAAGAACAGGGAAGAAGTCACGCAAACATGGAAGATTGCGCGAACAGAAGAGAGAGAGGCCTAACAGAGAAGAGAGAGGAGAAGAAAGGAGAGCCCGCGAAAACAGGTCGCAGAAAAAAGGGAAGGAATTCGCGCAAACGGGACAGTGACAAGGCAAAGAAGCCACGCTGAAAGAGAACAAGCCGCGCGGACACAAGGGCCAAAGGAATCAGGTTGAATTGATCGCTTGCTCTGATAACATGTGAGAGTAGCGAACAGACGACTAGAAAACAAGCCGAAAATTGAATAATTGTAAGTTTTATTATCCAAAAAGTGTATCTTTACAAATCTATGGCCTCCCTTATATAGAATGGAGGTGAGAGGAGAGAGTACATGTAAACAATGTGAGACTAAAAATTTGCATAGTTGTGCGGCTAGAAATAATTTAAACCTAACAGGCCGCGCGGTTAGACAAATGTGTTAACCGCTCGGCAACACCAGAAGAAGGAACACAAGCCGCATTGGGAGACCGCTAGGCCGCCCGGTCTACAAACAGCAATAGTCTGGAAACAAACCGCTAGAGATAATCTGATAGACCGTGCGGTCAACAACCCGCCATACTTAGACCGCCCGGTCTTGTACTTCAACAAAGAAGAAGGCTGAGACTGAGGTTGAGCTTAAAATGCTTGGTGAAGGAGATCCAATGAATGGAATCAAAATCTGAGGCTAGATCCGAGAAGAGGAGAGAGAGGTGCTCCTTTCCAACCGGACAAAAAGCTTCGCCATGGCGCCGAAACGAATAATAAGGGTAACGATTTTCTCCTTGGACAAATGAAGTCCTCAATTTGCATATGTGCATGGAACCACTAACCAAAAAGTGAAGGAAGGGTGGTTTCCAGTGGGTCCATCATTGTGATCCCCGATTAAATTTTCATATAGATCGAGAAATTTGTAGTACGAAATAGGCATGCTGTGTGAAGCCCATCCAGACAGGTTGATCTGGATTAGTGATGTTTTATTTTGAATGTCGGAGAAGACTCTGCATATAAACGAGTAGTTTACGGGGTCTGTGAATTATGCCTGTGAAATGGGAGTAGCAGGAAGTACTGGAGATGCTCTCCATGAAAATAATCAGGAAATTCCACGGTTTACAAAACTGTTGGATATCGTCGGGTGACAACGAGTGCTGCCGGGCGATAGCTCCCAGTGAGCTATGTTTGTGGGACCTATCTCAGGGAAACCTGGGGGCAATTGTATGAATAGCTGAGAGCCTATAGTGCCTGATGCTAAAGATCACGGCAGTGAACCGGTCGCACAAGTAATATAAAATGGGCGAGTTTTCCCAAGTATCGATCTCTCAAGGAACACAGTAAGGTGGAGTTAATTTCGAGGAGGACTTGAGATTGAAGTCCTTAGGGTCAGTGGTAACGATGGGGGTTTTTATTTGTTGCGATAAAAAGAAAGTAAAAATCTAACCACTACTCCTATGCAACGCCGCTATGCGATGCTTCGCCCGGCAGGATGGAAGACTAGTCAGGCCGCTATGCACCGAATCACTAGGCGGATGGGCGAGTAGGCTTGCGAATGAGGTGGTGAGAACGACGGAATGAGGGTCGTGAGCACCTCTTCGCTACGCACGCCACTAGCAATTGCTAGTGCGGCAAGGGTGGTGGATGGGATATGGCATAACTCGAGCAACTTAAGCAGTAAAATGAAATAGGAATCACATTGACATGAAATACATAACATATACAACCAAAGTGCACTTCATCAATAAAAATAGATTTAAACACACATATCCAACAATAAAGGAAGAACAATTCAAGAGATCGACCGAATCCGAAGTCTTGCTGAGGATTCACGGTTGGAATCATCGGGTTGTCAGTCCACGTCCAAGCTCGGTCCTCAACTACGTCCGGGGTAGAGAAGGGCTATCACCACCTTCCAATGGTCCGTCTTCTTCGTGTCACGATAGCGAACAAAAGTTGCAAGCTTCCCATTGCTTGTTGGCGATGGAGTCAAACCCTACTTGGAGCTCACGGATGAAGGAGAAGGCTGAGAGGAAGCTCCGTCTTGGATTTGGCGGTGAAAGCTTGCCCGGAGCACCTCCCTAGGGTGGAAGATGATGAAAAACGGCGGGGAAGGAAGAAAATGGCGGAGAAATGTCGAGCTCTGGATTCTTCCGAATTAGGGCGAGACCTGCATATTTATAGAAAAACAGAAATGAACAATGCGCACGATCACGGGCGCAAGACCAGTGGTCGTGCGCACTACGTCCAGTGATCGTGCGCACTGGCATGGCAAATTAGGAAGAAGAACTGGGATAAAGCGAACGAGCAGTGGCGCACGACCAGTGGTCGTGCACACTAAGTTCAATGGTCATGCAATTACCCCAGACAGGACTCCAGAAAAGAGGAATCAGTGCACATGATCAGTGGCGCACGACCGGTGGTAGTGCGCACTGGGTCCAGTGGTCGTGCGATTACCCCAGGCTGATTTTGGAAAACGAAGAGTAGTGCGCACGATCAGGTGCACACGACCAGTGGTCGTGTGCATTAGATCCCATGATCGTGCGCAGTATTCCTATTTCACAACCATCCCGGAACACGCACACGACCCCTGTACTGATAGGAAAAACAAATCACTAATCTGTGCAGACATTCCAGGCAATCACAAAAAGGAGTACAAATAATAAAAGTAACAAAATACACAACCACGAGCATAAATGTGCACTTACTCATAAAAAGGACATAATAACAATTATGAACAAATAAAGCTCTAAAGTGAAGTGCATCAACGAGAAAACAAGCCCAGATGAGTCCGAAAATAGGTATATAAAATGGACTCATCACACACCCAGACTTAACTGTTTGCGCTTCCCGAGCAAACAAATAAACTAATGTCCGAGAAAATAAGCCCAGATGACAGGCGGTGAGTATTCCCGCCTGTCACGCGGGTGACCCGGGTTCGATCCCCGGCAACGGCGTCAAAACCTTGATGCATGTAAATCAGCAAGGGCACCGGTCGCACAAGTAATAAAGTTTGGGAATAAATACCCGAGTGTTGGTCTCTTGAGGAATGCAATTAGCATAGAGCGGCAACAGTTCAAAAAATATTGTTATGAGGGTTATACTTAGAAAAAGAGTAAAAAAAAAGGGGGACTTGAGAGATTGTGGTTGTTTGATCTAATAAACTAATAAAATCTATGCGGGTCGAAGGTACTGCTTCGCAAGGTGAAGTGAGAGTTTCGGCCGCGATGCCGAACTTCGGTTGGGTGAGTGGACGGAACGCTAATGGATGGAAGTGTTCTTGTGTGGAGTGCAATCGGGTGGGACACGAGTATGGAGTGGATGTGGAGTGAGCGAGGCGCATTCACAGACACTACTCGCAAGCATAAGCAAACTACAAACATCCCATTAGATATAGAATAAAACTTGATGTTCATTACAATGTTAAATCATTCCATACTACAGATGAAGGGGAAGAGGAGTAAACCAAAAGTGAGTGAAGATCCATCGCAGGTCATGGCCGGAATAGCGAGTTATCAATCCGCTTCCGGGCTCAGTCCGAGGAGGCTTCCGGTACCAACGAGCTGTCACCTCGAAGGCCTTTAAGTCCGTTCTCTAGGTTGTCTTCTTCACCAACTCCGGTTGAAAGCTTGGAGTTGAAGTCGTCAATAGCCGGGGGCTTCGCCGGAGAGTTAGAAAAGCTTCGGATTAGCCACTTATGGACTCCCGATGAAGATGGAGGTGATGGAGCAGCTGGAGAAGTAAAATGGCGATTCCCGCGCACTCCCCGATCGCAGAAAATGACTGGCGTTAACCTAAATCGCAGAACAGAGCCTTAAATATGGAGGCAGCAAAAGCAGTGTGCACGATCAGTGGCGCACGACCAGTGGTCGTGTGCACTGTCAGTCGATGATCGTGCGCCATTTCCAATTAGACCTGCAACCTGGATAGAAACATCAACAAATATGCACACGAGCAGTGGCGCATGACCAGTGGTCGTGCGCACTACGTCCAGTGCTCGTGCGATTATCCGGGCAGAAATATGAAAAATGAGAATGCAATGCGCATGATCGATGACGCACGACCAGTGGTCGTGCGTAATAATTCCAGTGGTCATGCGCACGCAATAAGATCGACGAATGGAGAAAGGTTCTTGAGAATATCGTCGAACGGAGATTGAAGAATGTAATGCGCATGAACAGTGGCGCATGACCTGTGGTCGGGCGCAATAAGTCCCGTGGTCGTGCGCAGTATTCCTGCATCGTCAGGGTCTCCCGAGCGGTTGCAGAGCATGCACACGAACCCTGCACCAGCAGAAGAGGCAGATAGGCCACCAAACGTGCACACCACATTCCCAAGACAAGGCTAAAGAACAACAAAAACACAGAAACAAATAAAGCACACAGAAACGGGCCTATAGTGCACTTAATCATGAAATAGGAACATAAGCAAATATAAGTAATAATGGCTCTCAAGTGTAGTGCTAAGACGATAAAACTGGCCCATATGAGTCCAAAAATCAGTGTAAAATTTGTACTCATCACACCCCCAGACTTAACCATTTGGACGTCCCGAGCAAATCATCACTCCGTGGACTAGAAAATAGCTAGCTGGCTCAGAAATTTCAAAAAGAAGTAAGACGAGAAATCAGATACATCATGGGCATAGAAGTTATAATAGAAAAACTTTTTAATTATACGACGTAGTTTAAACTATTCGACAGACGTAAATAAATATTGTAATTGCTCAAAATTAGAATTCTGGAGAATCTTGCGATCATGTGTAGGAAGAAAGTAGGCAGGCCACTAAGGTGAGCATTGCAAAAGATCGGGGATCAGAATCACCTCCAAAGGAATCCACCAATATCGTGGACCATACGCTTGCACGTTCACACTCTCTCCACGGCGCGGGTTAGACTCAAGCGTGAATTAGTAGGACTTATAGGAGAAAATGGGGCTTAGGCTTAGGTTTGGTAGTCAATGATAAACATGAAGGCTACACGCAACCAAAGCGAGCGAATAAAAATCTAAACCAATATAGTCACTTAGAAATGTATGGGTAACACACCCCCAGACTTAGCTTGAAAACCGGGCGTATACACGGCCTAACCCGATGAAAATCAATAAATAGGATGGGAACAGAATTCTCAAAGCAATTCTTTCAGATTTTTCTCTCTCTCTCTCTTTCTCTTTTTCTTTTTCGCTTATCTGCTTTTTTCTTTTCTGCGCTTGCAATCCCCAAACGTAGCAATCAAAACGTGAATGAATTCAGCACCACATTAAATGATGTCCACATATCACAACCTTGGCAAAATAGTAAATACAAACAAGCTCAAGCATTTGATTGCGATGGTGGGTTTAGCTTCAGGCCTTGGTGAATGTGAGTGGAGCTGGATCAAAGATGGGGTAGGCACAAATTTGGCATGCAACGGTTAAGGGATAGGAAAGGCTAAACAAGGCTCAAAGTAGCCAAAATGAGGGCCTACGTCATGCTCACACTTGACTAACCGGGCACCAATGCTTCGAGAGTAGCTTAGGGCAAGTTCTTAGCCCCGAGAAAGAGGATCCTTCCTCCCGACTCAAGAAATACGAGTCTAGTGGCAGCTACACACATTCCTACATTATCTTTCGATTACTACAGATTCAGATTTTGAGTAGTACAAATAATATTTACATCTGCAGAAAAATATAAATCTACGAGCATAAAGAAAAATTAATTCTATCCTAGTTCTACACAAACCATGAGTACTCAATTAGGAGCACTGCATGAGTTTCGAACTACTCAATCCTGAAATCCTAAGCCAGCACCACTATTTTAAAGTTCACACAAAAAAAACAATACATTTGACTCGGGCTGTGAGCATGGATAAGAGCGTACTCGTGTGGGTGACTCAGTGTGTGCAACAGAGATCAAGAAATAACTAAACAAGAAACTGGTATGCAACAGAATGTGTTGTGTAGTGACCACAGGCATGTTCTCCCCCCAGACTTACATTCGACAACTAGAAAAAATAAGCATTCCAAATGGGATAAATAGCTTGGGTAGGAAGTACCTATGCTCAAAATTGAGCATACCAGTTGTGCAACGAGATGTCCAAGTGAGGCCAAGTTGTCGCGCCTCAAAAATTCCTGCACCTGCGATTAAAATATGCACGCCAAAAAAAATATGGACATATATATATATATATATATATATATATATATATATATATATATATATATATATATATATATATATATATATATATATATATATATATATATATATATAATAAGAACTCAAAATACAGCATAAGACCAAACGGCCAACTTGGGTTGTCTCCCGAAAGCCCTTTTGTTTACCGTCCTTAAGGTCGACAAAATACATGTATTAGCAGTTCAAATAGTATATATAAAAAAAACAATCGACTCCCAGATGGGCGCCCACCAAAAATATAGTTGTCTCCTTGAACGGAAAATAAAAATAATAAAAAGAAACAGAAGGCATGATAGACTAGCTCTGTGGTGAGCTCCACTCACTCCCCCTCATTATAGCTGTCGTGAATCTCGATGAGCAACGGACGTGGAACAGGCCTGATGGAGCAACACGAGTGGGTGGTGGTCGAATGTTCAACCCGCCTCGCACTGCTTGCTGAAAAATAAAGTCCTGCATCCAAAACTGGGAAGCTTCCAGATCAACAAGGCGCTCAGACAAATATGGGACGCCCTGCTCTTGAGCTGAGCCGAATTGGCGGCTAGATTGCCCCTCATGATTTACGGGAGGCCTCAGTTGCTGCTGACTCTGCTGCGGTGGCACTCCCGCACTCCGCCTACCCATAGCGGAAGATTCACCCAGCTCTCCTTCATCTTCCTCTTCATCTCTACCCGCAGGCACATCACCAGGCATGCAGACGATAAACTTCCGGCCACCTTTTCTCCCAACCACACGAGCAAATGGCAACTCACCAGGTTGTCCATGGAGATCATGGATGGGGCAGTGACCTGCACCATCGGAGGTAGCTGGCTCCAAACTCCCAAACTTTTGGCGATGCTGGTAATGTAGTAGGCACCCCCGATCGCGCCCGTGAGGCCATAAGTGGCTTCGTGGTGGAAGAAATAGGCAAGCATATACCCCATATGGATGGGGTACTGCTGCCGCATGCTAAATAAGGAAATAAAATCCTGCCACCCCACCACATTCTTGCTCAGGGCCCTAGCAGTGAGTGAGTGACTAAGCAAATGCTGCATAAACCATAGAGCGGGGGAGACAATCTTCATTGATTTGGAACGGCGGGCGACGTACTCCTCATTCCCTCCGGTCAGAGAACTCCAAGCGGCACGCGGAGTCACACCCTCTGGAAAATCATAGCACAACTCGGGGAAGTTAATCTGGGTGCTCAAAAAATAGAAGGAGTAGAGAATGAGCACGGCCTCTGCTAATGCACCGTCATCCCTAATGGAACGCAGCTCGTTCCAGTCAACAAGCCGCTGAGAGAGGAATGGCTTGTCCTTCAAGGAATTGTAGCGTTGAGTATGCTCTGCCTTAGAGAAGGTTCCCATTCTCCCCAAGATCTGAGCAGGGGTTGCCAAAGCACGACCGAATCGTTGGTAGGCCTTTACTACATGGCGGCGTCCAGGCTCCATTACAACACAATGAGGAAGAGAGATCTGAAATTGAGGGAGCCTACCGGAGGAGAGAGAGCCGGACCACCGGAGAGGAATCAGAACGGGATGAGCGTCGACAACGCACACACAGCGGACCAAGTGGGAGATTAGGGTGCATGCACAGTGGACAGCAGACTGGAATTTAAAGAAACTGGGCATGCGCACGACCAGTGGTCGTGCGATGATAAGTAGTGCGCACGACCAGTGGTCGTGCGCAGTGAAATTTTTCACATGCCCGAGTTTTCAGTCAATTTCACATGGCTGGCCACGTGGTGCAACATAGAGCTCATCACGCAGCTGGGCTACCACACCCATATAATTAAATTCAAACAAAAATTTAAACAAAAGAAACACTATACTAGATAACTGTTGGGTTTATTGTCTCCCAACAGGACTTATTCAAATATGAGCATTTCCTAACTGATGGGCGAATGAAACTGGAAATGCTCAGGCAGAGTTTCATGGTTGTGTTGCGGTAGCGGGTACCGGAATGGAGACAGAACATAAGCCCCAATACATGTATACGTATACATGTCGTATGTGTCAGGCATTGGCAGAAAGTAACTTGGGAAGCTCATCGGCTCCAACTCCACCTACATCTGGTCACAATAAGTCGTAGGCCGCATTACAGGCCCTTGCACTGATTGGACCAATTCCACAATGTGGTCCTGCATGGAAGAAGACATGAGAGCAGGGTCAAGAAATAAACTAGAAGAATAACATAAAGGAACCTCGATCTTGGGGATGGTCCCGGAGTCATCCCCCATCGGTGGAATTGTGGGTGCTTCCATACAGCTGTCTAGGCTGATGCAAGAATGTTCTAAAGCTGCATATACCTCATCCATGCCTCGGGCATCCTCACATGGGGTGGAGGTTGGAACCTCTGCCACGGAGTCATCCTCCGTGATTGGATCTAACAGAACGCTGCAAATGCTAATTTCCACCTACGAATCAACCTCAACAACACTGTCAGAAGAAGAAAGAATGCTATGCAAAGAAGAAAGTGAAGGCACGAAGCTCAGTAGGACGTTGAGCGCTGGCTCTCCACAACTAATAGATTCTATGCTAGGTGATGTATGCACTTCAGGAGTATAAATAGCAGTGTCGGAATGGGGATAACCACATGTATCGGTGCACATACCTGGGATGCCTTCTCCATAACATAGAGATGGCAATGGTGCATACCCCGATACAGAAGGGATGCTGCCCAAGGTTGAAGTGGAGACAATCCAAAGATACGGCTCGTCATCCACTTCAAGCTCAGCTAGGTAAGCAACACAATCCTTCAATGCATGATCCCAGCTTCGACAAAAAAGGCACTGCTTAGCCAGCTTCGGCAGTGCAACGAGTGCTGAAGCCGAATAAAAGTAGTGCGGCAATGGCTCCCTGGGTCGGTAGCTAACCGGCTTATGTCTACGATATGTAGATTCCTGAATTTCCTGGCTACTATACTTCTGAGGGCATCTGTCGCTATCATGAGAGATGTCTCCACAATGACGGCAACGGATATTGAAATTGGCCCACATTGCGGAGATTTCAAATATAAAGGATACAACTACTTGGCATAGATTCTGCGAATAAAACTAACAATTCCATCTGACGGAATAACAACACAAGAGAAAAGGGATCAAAACAAAACAAAACAATACAACTCTTATAACGAAATTCTCAGTCATCCGGAGTCGCTCTACAGTTGCACTCCCCAGCAACGGCGCCAAAAACTTGATGCTAAAGATCATGGCAGTGAACCTGTCGCACAAGTAATATAAAATGGGCGAGTTTTCCCAACTATCGATATCACTGCCCCATCTCTACCCGCAGGCACATCACCAGGCATGCAGACGATAAACTTCCGGCCACCTTTTCTTCCAACCACACGTAGCAAATGGCAACTCACCAGGTTGGCCATGGAGATCATGGATGGGGCAGTGACCTGCACCATCGGAGGTAGCTGGCTCCAAACTCCCAAACTTTTGGCGATGCTGGTAATGTAGTAGGCACCCCCGATCGCGCCCGTGAGGCCATAAGTGGCTTCGTGGTGGAAGAAATAGGCAAGCATATACCCCATATGGATGGGGTACTGCTGCCGCATGCTAAATAAGGAAATAAAATCCTGCCACCCCACCACATTCTTGCTCAGGGCCCTAGCAGTGAGTGAGTGACTAAGCAAATGTTGCATAAACCATAGAGCGGGAGAGACAATCTTCGTTGATTTGGAACGGCGGGCGACGTACTCCTCATTCCCTCCGGTCAGAGAACTCCAAGCGGCACGCGGAGTCACACCCTCTGGAAAATCATAGCACAACTCGGTGAAGTTAATCTGGGATGCCTCCGCCTCAGTATAGACGCCTGCATGAATGACAAGCTCCGGCAGTGTGACAGTGAAGACATTTCCCATCATCCGAAAGGAACAAGTGCGGAAATAGCGGTTTTCCGCCGTTGTCTCCCAAGTGAATGTGGAAAGGAACTCCAACGTCAATTCCCGGTATCCAAGCTCGTCACACTCGAACAACTTGCTCAAAAAATCGAAGGAGTAGAGAATGAGCACGGCCTCTGCTAATGCACCGTCATCCCCAATGGAACGCAGCTCGTTCCAGTCAACAAGCCGCTGAGAGAGGAATGGCTTGTCCTTCAAGGAATTGTAGCGTTGAGTATGCTCTGCCTTAGAGAAGGTTCCCATTCTCCCCATGATCTGAGCAGGGGTTGCCAAAGCACGACCGAATCGTTGGTAGGCCTTTACTACATGGCAGCGTCCAGGATCCATTACAACACAATGAGGAAGAGAGATCTGAAATTGAGGGAGCCTACCGGAGGAGAGAGAGCCGGACCACAGGAGAGGAATCAGAACGGGATGAGCGTCGACAACGCACACACAGCGGACCAAGTGGGAGATTAGGGTGCACGCACAGTGGACAGCGGACTGGAATTTAAAGAAACTGGGCATGCGCACGACCAGTGGTCGTGCGATGATAAGTAGTGCGCACGACCAGTGGTCGTGCACAGTGAAATTTTTCACATGCCCGAGTTTTCAGTCAATTTCACATGGCTGGCGACGTGGTGCAACATAGAGCTCATCATGCAGCTGGGCTACCACACCCATATAATTAAATTCAAACAAAACTTTAAACAAAAGAAACACTATACTAGATAACTGTTGGGTTTATTGTCTCCCCACAGGACTTATTCAAATATGAGCATTTCCTAACTGATGGGCGAATGAAACTGGAAATGCTCAGGCAGAGGTTCATGGTCGTGTTGCGGTAGCGGGTACCGGAATGGAGACAGAACATAAGCCCCAATACATGTATACGTATACATGTCGTATGTGTCAGGATTTGGCAGAAAGTAACTTGGGAAGCTCATCAGCTCCAACTCCACCTGCATCTGGTCACAATAAGTCGTAGGCCACATTACAGGCCCTTGCAGTGATTGGACCAATTCCACAATGTGGTCCTGCATGGAAGAAGACATGAGAGCAGGGTCAAGAAATAAACTAGAAGAATAACATAAAGGAACCTCGATCTTGGGGATGGTCCCGGAGTCATCCCCCATCGGTGGAATTGTGGGTGCTTCCATACAGCTGTCTAGGCTGATGCAAGAATGTTCTAAAGCTGCATATACCTCATCCATGCCTCGGGCATCCTCATATGGGGTGGAGGTTGGAACATCTGCCACGGAGTCGTCCTCCGTGATTGGATCTAACAGAACGCTGCAAATGCTAATTTCCACCTGCGAATCAACCTCAACAACACTGTCAGAAGAAGAAAGAATGCTATGCAAAGAAGAAAGTGAAGGCACGAAGCTCAGTAGGACGTTAAGCGCTGGCTCTCCACAACTAATAGATTCTATGCTAGGTGATGTATGCACTTCAGGAGTATAAATAGCAGTGTCGGAATGGGGATAACCACATGTATCAGTGCACATACCTGGGATGCCTTCTCCATAACATAGAGATGGCAATGGTGCATACCCCGATACAGAAGGGATGCTGCCCAAGGTTGAAGTGGAGATAATCCAAAGATCCGGCTCGTCATCCACTTCAAGCTCAGCTAGGTAAGCAACACAATCCTTCAATGCATGATCCCAGCTTCGACAAAAAAGGCACAGCTTAGCCAGCTTCGGCGGTGCAACGGGTGCTGAAGCCGAATAAAAGTAGTGCGGCAATGTCTCCCTGGGTCGGTAGCTAACCGGCTTATGTCTACGATATGTAGATTCCTGAATTTCCTGGCTACTATACTTCTGAGGGCATCTGTCGCTAGCATGAGAGATGTCTCCACAATGACGGCAACGAATATTGAAATTGGCCCACATTACGGAGATTTCAAATATAAAGGATACAACTACTTGGCATAGATTCTGCGAATAAAACTAACAATTCCATCTGACGGAATAACAACACAAGAGAAAAGGGATCAAAACAAAACAAAACAATACAACTCTTATAACGAAATTCTCAGTCATCCGGAGTCGCTCTACAGTTGCACTCCCCGGCAACGGCGCCAAAAACTTTATGCTAAAGATCACGGCAGACAACCTGTCGCACAAGTAATATAAAATGGGCGAGTTTTCCCAACTATCGATATCACTGCCCCATCTCTACCCGCAGGCACATCACCAGGCATGCAGACGATAAACTTCCGGCCACCTTTTCTCCCAACCACACGTAGCAAATGGCAACTCACCAGGTTGGCCATGGAGATCATGGATGGGGCAGTGACCTACACCATCGGAGGTAGCTGGCTCCAAACTCCCAAACTTTTGGCGATGCTGGTAATGTAGTAGGCACCCCCGATCGCGCCCGTGAGGCCATAAGTGGCTTCGTGGTGGAAGAAATAGGCAAGCATATACCCCATATGGATGGGGTACTGCTGCCGCATGCTAAATAAGGAAATAAAATCCTGCCACCCCACCACATTCTTGCTCAGGGCCCTAGCAGTGAGTGAGTGACTAAGCAAATGCTGCATAAACCATAGAGCGGGGGAGACAATCTTCGTTGATTTGGAACGGCGGGCGACGTACTCCTCATTCCCTCCGGTCAGAGAACTCCAAGCGGCACGCGGAGTCACACCCTCTGGAAAATCATAGCACAACTCGGGGAAGTTAATCTGGGATGCCTCCGCCTCAGTATAGACGCATGCATGAATGACAAGCTCCGGCAGTGTGACAGTGAAGACATTTCCCATCATCCGAAAATAACAAGTGCGGAAATAGCTGTTTTCCGCCATTGTCTCCCAAGTGAATGTGGAAAGGAACTCCAACGTCAATTCCCGGTATCCAAGCTCGTCACACTCGAACAACTTGCTCAAAAAATCGAAGGAGTAGAGAATGAGCACGGCCTCTGCTAATGCACCGTCATCCCCAATGAAACGCAGCTCGTTCCAGTCAACAAGCCACTAAGAGAGGAATGGCTTGTCCTTCAAGGAATTGTAGCGTTGAGTATGCTCTGCCTTAGAGAAGGTTCCCATTCTCCCCAAGATCTGAGCAGGGGTTGCCAAAGCACGACCGAATCGTTGGTAGGCCTTTACTACATGGCGGCGTCCAGGCTCCATTACAACACAATGAGGAAGAGAGATCTGAAATTGAGGGAGCCTACCGGAGGAGAGAGAGCCGGACCACCGGAGAGGAATCAGAACGGGATGAGCGTCGACAACGCACACACAGCGGACCAAGTGGGAGATTAGGGTGCACGCACAGTGGACAACAGACTGGAATTTAAAGAAACTGGGCATGCGCACGACCAGTGGTCGTGCGATGATAAGTAGTGCGCACGACCAGTGGTCGTGCGCAGTAAAATTTTTCACATGCCCGAGTTTTCAGTCAATTTCACATGGTTGGCCACGTGGTGCAACATAGAGCTCATCACGCAGCTGGGCTACCACACCCATATAATTAAATTCAAACAAAAATTTAAACAAAAGAAACACTATACTAGATAACTGTTGGGTTTATTGTCTCCCAACAGGACTTATTCAAATATGAGCATTTCCTAACTGATGGGCGAATGAAACTAGAAATGCTCAGGCAGAGGTTCATGGTCGTGTTGCGGTAGCGGGTACCGGAATGGAGACAGAACATAAGCCCCAATACATGTATACGTATACATGTCGTATGTGTCAGGCATTGGCAGAAAGTAACTTGGGAAGCTCATCGGCTCCAACTCCACCTACATCTGGTCACAATAAGTCGTAGGCCGCATTACAGGCCCTTACACTGATTGGACGAATTCCACAATGTGGTCCTGCATGGAAGAAGACATGAGAGCAGGGTCAAGAAATAAACTAGAAGAATAACATAAAGGAACCTCGATCTTGGGGATGGTCCCGGAGTCATCCCCCATCGGTGGAATTGTGGGTGCTTCCATACAGCTGTCTAGGCTGATGCAAGAATGTTCTAAAGCTGCATATACCTCGTCCATGCCTCGGGCATCCTCACATGGGGTGGAGGTTGGAACCTCTGCCACGGAGTCGTCCTCCGTGATTGGATCTAACAGAACGCTGCAAATGCTAATTTCCACCTGCGAATCAACCTCAACAACACTGTCAGAAGAAGAAAGAATGCTATGCAACGAAGAAAGTGAAGGCACGAAGCTCAGTAGGACGTTGAGCGCTGGCTCTCCACAACTAATAGATTCAATGCTAGGTGATGTATGCACTTCAGGAGTATAAATAGCAGTGTCGGAATGGGGATAACCACATGTATCGGTGAACATACCTGGGATGCCTTCTCCATAACATAGAGATGGCAATGGTGCATACCCCGATACAGAAGGGATGCTGCCCAAGGTTGAAGTGGAGACAATCCAAAGATCCGGCTCGTCATCCACTTCAAGCTCAGCTAGGTAAGCAACACAATCCTTCAATGCATGATCCCAGCTTCGACAGAAAAGGCACTGCTTAGCCAGCTTCGACGGTGCAACGGGTGCTGAAGCCGAATAAAAGTAGTGCGGCAATGGCTCCCTGAGTCGGTAGCTAACCGGCTTATGTCTACGATATGTAGATTCCTGAATTTCCTGGCTACTATACTTCTGAGGGCATCTGTCGCTAGCATGAGAGATGTCTCCACAATGACGGCAACAGATATTGAAATTGGCCCACATTGCGGAGATTTCAAATATAAAGGATACAACTACTTTGCATAGATTCTGCGAATAAAACTAACAATTCCATCTGACGGAATAACAACACAAGAGAAAAGGGATCAAAACAAAACAAAACAATACAACTCTTATTACGAAATTCTCAGTCATCCGGAGTCGCTCTACAGTTGCACTCCCCGGCAACGGCGCCAAAAACTTGATGCTAAAGATCACGGCAGTGAACCTGTCGCACAAGTAATATAAAATGGGTGAGTTTTCCCAACTATCGATATCTAAAGGAACACAGTAAGGTGGAGTTAATTTCGAGGAGGACTTGAGATTGAAGTACTTAGGGTCGGTGGTAACGATGGGGGTTTTTATTGTTGCGATAAAAAGAAAGTAAAAATCTAACAACTACTCCTATGCAACACCGTTATGCGATGCTTCGCCATGCGGGATGAAAGACTAGTCGGGCCGCTATGCACCGAATCACTAGGCGGATGGGCGAGTAGTCTTGCGAATGAGGTGGTGAGAATGACAGAATGAGGGTCGTGAGCACCTCTTCGCTATGCACGCCACTAGCAATTGCTAGTGCGGCAAGGGTGGATCGTGGTGGATGGGATATGGCACAACTCGAGCAACTTAAGCAGCAAAATGAAATAGGAATCACATAGACATGAAACACATAACATATACAACCAAAGTGCACTTCATCAATAAAAATAGATTTAAACACACATATCCAACAATAAAGGAAGAACAAGTCAAGAGATCGACCAAATCCGAAGTCTTGCTGAGGATTCACGGTTTGAATCGTCGGGTTGTCAATCTGCGTCCAAGCCCGGTCCTCAACTGCATCCGGGGTAGAGAAGGATTGTCACCACCTTCCAATGGCCCATCTTCTTCGTGTCACGATAGCAGATGAAAGTTGCAAGCTTCCCTTTGCATGTTGACGATGGAGTCAAACCCTACTTGAAGCTCACGGATGAAGGAGAAGGCCGAGAGGAAGCTCCGACTTGGATTTGGCGGTGAAAGCTTGCCCGGAGCACCTCCTTAGGGTGGAAGATGATGAAAAACAGCGGGGAAGGCGGAAAATGCCGGAGAAATGTCGAGCTCCGGATTCTTATGAATTAGGGCGAGACCTGCATATTTATAGAAAAATAGAAATGAACAATGTGCACGATCACGGGCGCATGACCAGTGGTCGTGCGCACTATGCCCAGTGATCGTGCGCACTGGCCTGGCAGATTAGGAAGAAGAACTGGGATAACACGCACGAGCAGTGGCGCACGAATAGTGGTGGTGCGCACTAAGTTCAATGGTTGTGCGATTACCCCAGATAGGACTCCAGAAAAGAGGAATCAATGCACACGATCAGTGGCGCACGACTGGTGGTCGTGTGCACTGGGTCCAGTGGATGTGCGATTTCCCCAGGATGATTCTGGAAAATGAAGAGTAGTGCGCACGATCAGGGGCGCACGACCAGTGGTCGTGCGCATTAGATCCCATGATTGTGCACAGTATTCCTGTTTCACAACCATCCAGGAACATGTACACAACCCCTGTACTGATAGGAAAAACAAATCACTAATCTGTGCAGACATTCCAGGCAATCACAAAAAGGAGTACAAAAAATAAACGTAACAAAATACACAACCATGAGCATAAATGTGCACTTACTCATAAAAAGGACATAATAACAATTATGAACAAATATAGCTCTAAAGTGAAGTGCATCAACGAGAAAACAAGCCCAAATGAGTCCAAAAATAGGTATATAAAATGGACTCATCAGTGCCCAGCTATGTTGGCCATGAGTGCCAGCCTATTTTGGTGTGAAGCTTATCTCGCGAAGTCCTTGTGGCTAGCATGTGAGTTGAGCCATGTATGCCAACTATTATGGTCGTGAGAGCCATAATGAAGCTGTGAGCCTGCAGTTTCTAGGTCTAAAGGTTGTTGAGCCGAACAGTGAAGGGGAGGTCCACCCACATCTTGTTTTTTTTCCTGGATTGCTTCGGCAATTGGAAGCGGTATGGAGATCTGAGCAACGGGAAGAGACTGAACTGTACCTACGTCATGTATATTCTGATTAGATTCCCTAAAGTAGGTGGTTTTCGTCGGTAGCAAAATGACAGCCTTAGGCCTAGGGCCGAAAAGACTAAAATGCTTAAGAATGAACTGTTAAGTCTTGGACCACTGGACGAGAGGTGGGATCTGGGAAGTCCGGTACACCGTAAATGTGCCCTGACTGCACAGGGCATATGGACATTAAGCCGACGTCTATGATGAATGGTGCTTGACTGCACATGGTTGTTGCCACTATATATATATTTGTTGCTGTTGCAGGGAAGGAGAATTGCTGCCCCGAGTAAGGGGTGGGGTTGTTATAAATTGGTCGGCTAAATGTTGACAGTTGCCTTGTTTGCCATCCTTGTGGTGGATTGTCACTGTGCAAGTGTTGGAGAGCCGAGCAGGAAGTAGTGGGCTAAAGCCCCAAGAAGCTATGCCAGCCCTCGAAGGCCAGACAAATTTTATTGCTTTCATGTGTGGCCGGCATGCATGCCGATGTCTGTAATCCACACCTTGTAAAGAGTAAATGTAAGACCTTAAGGCCAGAACAGTTTTGATTACCGTTGACTGTCGTCGGGCGACAGTGAGTATCGCATGATATAGTGACTTTTGTGTTTTGTGTATAACATTCTTGTGTATATATAATGGACATTACTGTTGTACTTGAGTTCAAAATTTAACCCCTTAAACTTCCTCTAGAATTATTTAAGTTAGGATTTGAGTAGTTTTTGATATTAACCTATAATCCCGGTGCATGTTTGTGGAATATGGTGTGGGGCCCTGACCGGACCCTCTACTATATTTCATGTGACGGATGGAGGTGTTACAAAATTGGTATCAGAGGGAGGTTTTGATCCTCCGACCTGTGCGTTATGGGCCTATCACGCTTCTGCTGCTCAGTAGCGTCGCCTAGAGAGGAGTGGTGACATTGTCATGTTGGATCGGCTAAGGTTGTTACAATAAAAAGTGCACTTTTTGTGACGACCTAGGCCCGGCTCCACTCGGTACCACGTCGATCGAGGGAGACCCAGTGAGACCCAGCTAGCATTGTCCGGGCTGTAGCCCAAGCAACCCAAACCCACTCCAGCCCACGGGCAGGATGGTGGTGGCCACAACCTCCCTTGGATGAGCGAAATACTCCGGTTAAGCGGCCAACACTGGGACTTCCTAGGAGGTCACCCATCCCAGTACTACTCCAGCCCGAGCAGGCTTAACTATGGAGTTTTTCCACATCTCATCACCAATTTGTTATCCGCTTGTCTTGGTCTTCCTTCTGCAAATTCGTGTTCGAATTCTTTTGAGGGGTGGCGAGCACGTGTATGTGCTTACCATTATAACAAAAAGAACTCAAGAATGTCCACTTAAGAATGAAAATACATATGTTTGAGGAACGTATGCGTTCCTGGTATTGCGTTTTGTAATATTTTTAGTTGCTTAATTGTGTGTTTCATTATTTTTAGTTGCACACTCGGTGGAGAGTTATGCATCCATTAAGGTGCCAGCACCTCCACCTTCTGTAGAGATGGTTCAGAGGATAGCGGATGTGGTCTTCGCAATGATCAATGCCCAGCCAAAAAGGCATGTACACGCCCCTACTCCTCTGGTAGCATCAATGCATATGGTGAAAGTCCACCTTGTGTCAACTACCTTCACCTATGGGGGGGGGGGGAATAGGTGACTTGCAGCGTTTTTGCGGAATTAAAATTGTACCTGCACAAGATAACAAAACAGCACAGCAAAGAAAGGACACAAGCAATTTATAGTGGTTATTCGATTTGGGTACATCCACTTTCCCCCTTCGACCTATCTCCCAACAAGGGACGACTCGGTCACTTCACCAACAGGATTGAAATCCAATCCTTGCACTATCGGAAGGAACCCTTCCACACGTAGGAGACAACACTCCCACAACACGGGTTGCACCCAACCCTTACAACTAGGAACCAACATTCCTTTACAACAAAATGAAACTAGAATGTACAAGAAATACAAACAACTTTTGGAGACTAAGGTGTCCCTCTTCGTTCGATGACGTGTACTTGAAGTCAACGAAAAGTCCACAACCCTAGATCTCTTTTGGAGAGAATCTCCCCGAAACCGACGGCAGCAAGCAGTGCGGCGGCTTGGTTCTCGGATCGGCGGCGACAACGGAGTGCTGCAGCTGTTCTTTGAGACTCAATCTTCGTAGCAACCTAGCAAGGTCTACCAACGGTCACACTAGGATCGATCGTCTCGATCGATTCGGAGGGGAGAGGTTTTTCCCGATCAACGAATCAAAGAGACAAAGGATCTCTGGTTAGACGCGTGAGACGCTATGCTTGTCTAAGCTTCTATCGCCGGGAGATCTGGAAGAAACCACGATCAAATGACCGGCGATCGACTAGCACGAGCGGCGACGGTGGCGGAGCAGGTATCGCGATCTAGGTCAAGGTCGGTGGCTCGGCTTCGTCTTTTTCTATATACTTTACTATTCAAAATACGCGTGTATTTATATAGTAGAATACACCTTTATGACCGTTGTGGGTCCCACCAGAAGAAACCCTAATATCGGTTCAAACAGCGCTTTAACATTTGATCCGGTCCGGCGGGATCCAGAAAATCGTCTAAGGCAAAATCGGCGAGAATCGAAGGTGATTCTCGTCGAATCGGCGAGAATCGAAGGTGATTCTCGTCGATTCCGGCGAGAATCAAAGTGATTCTCGTCGATTTTGAGTTAGTGGCACGCTCTGATATAGCCGGATAGAGACGACGAGAATCAGTCAGTGATTTTCGACGATTCGGCGAGAATCACTAGTGATTCTCACCGAATTGGTGATTCTCGTCGATTAACACTTAGACGATTTTTCGTCTTTCCGCCCTTGAGCTGCTCTTTGACCCATCCTTGCTCCTTGTCTGCTCTTGCATAATCACAGCCCTGTACTTGAAAAATAAGTACACTCCAATAGAGAGAGTACACGTAGGCCAACACACTGATTTGCTCAACGAGGGATTACGTCGTGCAGACCCGTGTATATTGACCTACTGCACCCTGACATTGGTGTGCACTTAGCGTGGAATAACTGCAAGCACAACTTGAAAGATTTTATCAAATACATTGTCTATTTACCTTAGCTTGTTCAGAAGCTTCAAATCAGGAATGTTGAATATCAAAATGGAACAAATCTCTTAGAAGAAGGAGAAGCCCAAGAAGTAGTCGAAGCTCCAGACGCCAGACTTCTAGAGCTCCGGCACGTGAGGGATCATCCTAGAGATCAGATCATCAGAGATCCTTGTGACGGTGTCAGAACTCGAAGAGGTACTATTAACGAGATTTTGCATCTTAGCTTCCTGTCACAGGTTGAGCCAAAGAAGTTCGACGAGGCGAACAAAGATGCGGCATGGATTTTGGCCATGCAAGATGAACTACATCAATTCGAACGATGCAACGTTTGGACGTTGGTTCCCAGAACACAAAAGCAGAATGTGATTGGCACCAAGTGGATCTTCAGAAACAAACTGGATGAACATGGTGTCATCATAAAGAACAAGGCCAGGCTGGTGGCTCAAGGTTACAGACAAGAGGAGGGGATTGACTTCGACCAGACCTTTGCACCAGTGGCAAGGCTCGAGGCAATCAGATTGTTCCTGGCATATGCTTCGCACAAAGGATTCACAGTCTATCAAATGGATGTGAAATCAGCATTCTTGAACGGAGACCTGAAAGAGGAAGTATACGACGCTCAACCCCCAGGTTTTGTCAATCTTACTTATCCCAATCATGTATATTTTCTTAATAAAGCTCTATATGGTTTAAAACAAGCTCCACAAGCTTGGTATGAGACTTTATCTAGTTTTCTTCTTGAGAAGAAGTTCTCTAGAGGTAAAATAGATAAGACATTGTTTCTCAGGGAAGTCAAAGGCAAGATTTTGCTGGTGCAAATCTATGTCGATGACATTATATTCGGCTCAACGGACATCAATCTTTGCAAAAGGTTTTCTAAACTTATGCAAGGAAAGTTTGAAATGAGCAGTATGGGAGAGCTAAAGTATTTCTTGGGACTTCAAGTGAAACAGTCTGAGGATGGAATCTTCATCTCTCAGATGAAGTTCACAAATGAACTCCTCAAGAAATTCGGTATGGAGAATGCAACCTCTATGAGGACTCCAATGGGATCCACTATGTCTCTGGATAAGGATGAGAAAGGTAAACCTTTCGATGAAACCAAATACAGGAGCATCATTGGATCCCTGCTCTACCTTACTGCCAGTAGACCGGATATCATGTTCTCCACATTTGTCTGTACCAGATATCAGGTGAACACTAAGGAATCTCACTATGTCGCTGCAAAGCGAATTCTAAGATACCTTAAAGGTACTCCCAATCTTGGCTTGTGGTACCCGAGAAACAATGATGTCGAGCTAATAGGTTTTTCAGATGCTGATTTTGCAGGGAGTAGGGATGACAGGAAAAGCACTTCCGGGACGTGTCAATTCCTCGGAAGAAGGCTTATCTCATGGAACAGCAAGAAGCAGAATTATGTAGCAACCTCCACAGCAGAGTCTGAGTACATCTCGGCAGGCAGCTGTTGCGCACAACTCGTATGGATCAGAAACCAGTTAGCCGACTACGACCTTCAGTTCAAGGAAGTACCAATGTACTACGACTCCTCTAGTGCAATTGCAATTGCCAACAATTCGGTATCACATAGCAGAACGAAGCATATTGAAGTGCGCTACCACTTCATTCGGGAGCACGTGGAGAATAAAGACATCTCTCTCTGTTATGTCCCCACAGACAAGCAGATTGCAGATATTTTCACAAAGCCCTTAGACGAAGCCAAGTTCAGTCTTTTCAAAACTGAATTGGGGATGCTAAACTATGAGGAATGAAGACTACAGAAGCTTCAGGCTCGTGCATCTAGGGGGAGCCTCTGCCAGGAACTCAAGTGTGAGCACAGGTGCAAGAACTGAGGGGGAGTAAGGGGTCAACTGCAACAGACCCAGATTTGCAGAAGCCGAAAAGGGGGAGATTACCCTCTCGGCTAAGGCTAAGGTGGCTCCAAGTTGGCTAAGGTGGCTCCCAGTTGCTCCAAGTTTGCTCTCAAGAAATTGGTATTGGTAATGAATATCTCTCTCAACTCAATTTCAAGTTTATGATTTTCATTCCCATACGCTCTATTCACCTTAGCTTGTTCAGGGGCTTCTTCAAATCAGGTACGTTGTGGATACAATACCCAACATGTGGGTTTGCTTGAGGAGATTGCGAGGGGAAGAGCATCAGCTCAGCCGTTGAATATGTGTTTGATGCAAGGAATGCATACGGTTGAGGAGTACTTGCATGCATTTGTAGTGTTGAGACAACATGCAGAGTTTGTGTTTGAAACTGAGGAAACTAAGATCAACCGATTTCATGATGGTTAGCGCCCTAAACTATGTTTTCTGTTGATGGGTCCCAAGTTAATGGGATTCCAAACATTGGTGGAGTCAGCTAGACTATTGGATATGGACTTGGCAAAAGTCCATCAGATGCCTGAGGTCGGGGCATCAAGCTCTACATGGTCTGGAAAGTCTGCTCACCGCAGGAGGTTGAAGCGCATGGCTAGAGCATTAAAGAGTCAAGCTCTGCATTTTTGCTATACGTGTGGCAAGGTGGGACATATGGCTCGAGATTGTTGGAGTGGCCTTCCAAAAAGGGGAAACAAGACCAGAACGTCTTATGCTCGTCAATGATAGCAAACAAAAATGATATTACATGTGTGTGTAAATAAGTAGCTGTAAAGGCATACTGTAATTTCTACTACATGTAATAGCGCATGTTTTGCACTCACAAACCTGTTGTTTATAGGCTAACCAAGAAGTATGTTATTTGGGCATAATGTATTCCTTTTGTTGCTTATATTTGTAGAATAAATATGTGATTAGGATAATATTGCCGTAAAATAAAATGGGAACGTGGGTAGAAAGGTTGTTCTGCTCGTATGGATAGAAAGTCAGGATTTCGAATTAGAAGCATCTGTCCTGCCGTTATCGGAGTTTGAGGTAATCTCTGGTATGGACTGGTTCTCGGAGTAGTGTGCCTATATGGATTGCAACTCTAAGGAAGTCACACTAGGACAAAACACCAAAAAAGAGGCTAAATTCATTGGTATATGAGGATCGAGCAAGATATTGATGTCTACTCTCAAGGTAGTCAATGCAGTTCGGAAGGGTGCAGAGTTGTACTTCACGCTATTGGAGGCTGTTGAGCTGAAACCCAGTGTGAGTGATGTTCCTATTATATCGGAGTACACCGATGTGTTTCCTAAGGATCTTCTGGGGTTACCTCCCCAACGGGAGATTGACTTCGGTATTGAGTTGGTGCCAGGTGTGAAACCTGTGGCCCGCTCACCGTTTCATGTTGTGCCAAAGAAGATGGAAAAACTAAATGTTCAATTGCAAGAGTTGCTGGAGTAAGGCTATATACGGCCAAGTATGTCACCTTGGGGTGCACCGGTCCTCTTTGTGAAAAAAAGGACGGAAGCTTGCGTCTATGCATTGAGTATTGAGAATGGAACAAGCTGACGGAAAAGAACAAGTATCTGATACCACATACTAATGACTTGTTCGATCAGCTAGTTGGATCAACTGTCTACTCGACGCTGGATTTAAAGTCTGGCTATTACTATTTGAGGATTAGGGAATGTGACCTTCCCAAGACAACGTTTGGAACACGCTACGACCATTATGAGTTCACGGTAATGTCATTTATGCTATCTATTGCGTAATCGGTGTTCATGGACCTAATGCACCGAATGTTTCGAGAGTACTTGGACCTGTTTGTAATCGTATTTATTGGCGACATTTTAGTGTACTCTCAATCTGAAGAATATCATGTGAACCATTTGCGGATGGTGTTGCATGCCCTGAGAAGAAACAAGCTCTATGCCAATTTCTCAAAGAGTGAGTTCTGGTTGTTGTCAGCGGCCTTTCTTGGCCATGTGGTTAGTGGAGAAGGTATTGCGGTGGATCCGACGAAGATATTGAGATACGGGAGTGGTCGGTGTTGTCTACTGTAGCAGAAGTCCGAAGTTTCCTTGGACTAGTGGGCTACTACAGACGCTTCCTAGAAAACCTCTCGCGAATCGCCTTGCCTCTTACCACACTGACGAGGGAGGATCAGAAGTTCGCTTGGATGCTAGAGTGCGCGATAGCTTTTGAAGAGTTAAAGAGTCCTTTGACCACGACGCCTATATTGAGTTCACCATGTGGTACAGATGGCTATGAGATTTATAGGAATGCTTCAGGTAGCTGCTTAGGCTGCATGCTTCTTCAGTTCGAAAAAGTGATAGCATATGGCTCATGCCAGTTGAAAGGCATGAGCAGAACTACCCCATCCACGACTTGGAGTTGGCGGCAGTGATATTCGCACTTAAGTTGTGTCTTCATTACTTATATGGCGTGAAAGTTGACATCTTCACGGACCATAAGAGCCTTAAGTATCTCTTAGATCAGAAATATCTTAATATGCGACAACGGAGGTGGATGAAGTTCCTCGGGGACTACTCCTTCGATATTCACTACACTCCCGGGAAGGGAAATGTGGTCGCAGATGCCTTGAATCGCAGGACTCCGGCAAGGGCAAATTGGTTGCAGATGCATGATGAACATCTGATCCAGGAGTTGGAAAAATTAGACATTTCTTGTGTTAACAAGAATGCCACTACAAATTCTTGCCTGAACTGGACGTAGGTACAATATGATCTTGCAGACAGGGTTCGGCGAGCAACGAAACTAGATGAAAGTCTACAACGCTATGCAATGGAGGGGTCAAATGCCCAATTCTCATTGGATGATGGCCTTTTGCGGAAAGATGGTCATTTGTGTATCCCGGATATGGGTAAACTACGTGCGGAGATGTACGAAACACATTTTACCAAGTACTTCATTCACCCAGGGAGCACAAAAATGTACAAGGATATGAAAAAGATGTTCTGGTGGCCAGGTTTGAAGAAAGACATAGCTCTTTATGTGTCAAAATGTCAAACTTGTGCCTTAATGAAAGCTGAATGCCAAAAACCTGGAGGTTTCCTGAAGTCGTTACTAATCCCTAAATGAAAGTTCGATGATATTTCTATGGATTCCGTGCATGGACTTTCGAGATCTCAGAGCGAAAATGATGCTGTGTGGGTGATCATTGATCGGTTAACAAAAGTGTCGCACTTCATACCTAATAGGGAGGATGACTCAGTGGAAAAATTGGCCAATTTGTACATAGAAAACATCGTACGATTGCACGGCATGCCCCGTAGCATCGTCAATGACCGAGATGGGCATTTTTCTTCAGGTGATTGGAGGCTAATACACCAACTGTTGGGTACCAAGATAAAGTTCGGTACGGCCTTCTATCCGCAAACGGATTGTCAGACCGAAAGTACCAACAGAATAATGAAGGATATGCTACGTATGTGCGCCCTGGATTTCAGGAAAAGGTGGGAAGATCACCTCTATATGATTCAGTTCGCCTACAACAATAGCTATCATGCTAGCATATAGATGGCACCCTTTGAAGCTTTATACGGTAGGAAGTGTCGTACACCGTTAGCTTGGGCGGAAACTGGCGAGTCAAAGATATTTAAGCGTAAGGAGGTCGAAGATGCAAATTCAACTATACACACTATAAGAGAACGGCTACTGATAGATCAAGATAGGCAAAAAAAGTACTACAACACCAAACACCGAAACGTGGATATCGTCGGGCGTCAGCAAGTGCCGCCGGGATATAGCTCCCAGTGAGCTATGTTTGTGAGGCCTATATCAAGGAAACCTGAGGTTCATTATATGAAAAGCTAAGAGCCTGTAATGCCCAACTATGGTTGCCATGAGTGCAAACCTATTTTGGTGCGAAGCCTGTCCCGCGAAGACCGTGGAGCTAGCATGTGAGTTGAGCCATGGAGGCCAACTATTATGGCCATAAGTGCCATAAAGAAGCTGTGAGCTTATAGTTTCCAGCTCTAAAGGCCGTTAAGACGAACAAGGAAGGGGAGGTCCACCCACGTCTTCTCTATTTCCTTGATTGCTTCAGCATTCAGAAGTGGCATGGTGATCTGAGCAACGGGAAGCGACTGAACCGTACCTGTATTTTGTCTATTCTGATTAGATTGCTTGAAGTAGCTGGCTGTCGTCGGCAGTATTTTGAGAGTCTTAGGCCTAGGGATGAAAAGTCTAAAATGCTCAAGAATGAACAGCTAAGTCTTGGACCTCTGGAAAGGAGGTGGGATCCGGGAAGTCCGGTACACCATGAATGTGCCATAAGTGCATGGTGTGTGTGGTCGTTAAGCTGACGTCTATGGTGAATGGTGCTTGATTGCATATGGTTGTTGTTACTATATATATATTTGCTGATGTTGCAGGGAAGGAGAATCGCTGCCCCTAGTAAGGGGTGGGGTGGTTATTAATTGGTCGGTTAAATGCTAATCGTTGCCTTGTTTGCCATCCTTGTGGTGGATTGTCACTTTGCAGGTGCTGGAGAGACGAGCAAGAAGTAGCAGGCTAAAGCCCCCAGAATCTATGCCGGCCCTCGAAGGCCAAGCTAAGTTTATTGCTTTCATGTTTGGCCGGCTTGCGTGCTGATGTCTGTAATCCACACATTGTAAAGAGTAAATATAAGGCATTAAGACCAGAATAGTTTTGATTATTGTTGACTATAGCCGGGCGATAGTGACTATCGCCTGCGATAGTGACTTTTGTGTATTTTTGTATAACATTCCTGTATATATATAGTGGATATTACGGTTGTACTTGAGTTCAAAATTTAACCCCTGAAGCTTCCACTAGAATGTTCTAAGTTAGGATCCAATTAGTTTTTGATATTAACCTGTAATTTCGCTGCTTGTTTGTGGAATATGGTGTGGGGCCCTGGCTGGACCCTCAACTATATTTCAGGTGATGGACAAAGGTGTTACACTGAGTGTGCGTGTGCATGGGAGCGCCCGCGCGCGTGACCAGGTGCGCACACACGTGCCCGCCCACTCGACCTAGCGGGCGTCCACACACAAGATCGGGCACGCGCACGCGCGAGCCCCGTGCGACCAAGCGTGCGCCCACACGCACTACCATGTACAGGATCGGGTGCGCGCACGCGCCCGCGAGAGCAAGCTCGTGCTCGCGCGCGCTCGCTCCTGCGCGCATCCACGCGCGCGGTCTAGCACGTGCCTCCATACACGGCTAGCCGCGCACGCTCCAATGCGAGCGTATCCGCCCACACCTCTGTAGGTACGCCAATGTAAACCATTGTATGCGTCCACGCCCGCACGCTTACACTAGCCCATATGAGACCCCACACACCATCACCACTAAGGGAGCAATAACTTCCTCTCCCAAGCGCGGTTATCACCACCCCTTTACCATATTATATTCTAACATTTTTTTATGCGAGTTTGGTGGGTACAACCACTCGCCGGTGCAAGTTCGTCACCATTGGCCACCATCGCCGCCAATAAAGGGAGCAAGGGAAGATCCTTATTTTTCTTCGTCCAAAGCGGTCTCGTGCAACAAGTATCTGGGGGGGGCATTTGTTGGGGATGAACCCCATTTTATAGGTAATGGGTGTGCACATAGCCACACCCCCATGATCTCCACCCAAAAGCCGTGGGATCATGGGTTTTACCGTGTAAGCGATCACAGGGCCCGATCCCGCACACGCCGATCCCACTACGCATAATGGGGAAACCACCAAACCTCGCTCCCGGCGGACGGGCGGCCCCGTCCCCAGACGCCGACCTCCCACCCCCGTTCACCGTCCCGGCCCCGGGCGTTGCCGGGGCCGGTGTGGGCAAGGGGGTGGCCGTTGTTGGGTCCATTGTACCTAATGTCCCAGATTTGTAAGAAGTAAAACAAGTCAATGGTATACACATTATTGTATTTGATGTTGTTCAAACTCATCATATGCAGGATGTTCCTTGGAACAGTTTAAACAGATTGTCTAAGTGATGGTGACAGGTGGTCACAAGATAGAGATGTGGAAAAACAAAAATCTGTCCAAGTCCACAGGCATTGAGTGAGGAATGCTCACTCATTGCCATATAACAAAATGCACTGAGTATAGCTTGGATAGTCTAAGCCTAACTATTGGCTGGACAGAAATATGGTTAAGTCCACAGGCATTGAGTGAAGTCAACTCACTCAACGCCATATAGCTAAAAGCTTTGTGTAATACTCAGCCTGGCCAAGCCAAGGAAGAAACTGGCAGAAATTGGCCAAGTCCACAGGTGTTGAGTGAAGTCTACTCACTCAACGCTATACAACATAATTCGTTGAGTAGGACTTAATCTGTCAAAGCAACAGAAAATCTGTGTAGATATTTGACCAAGTCCATAGGCATTGAGTGTAGCTTACTCACTCAACGCCCTGTGTTAAAAATGTTGACTGAAGCCTACTCACTCAACGCTATATCAATATAATTGACAGATGCAGAAACCATTGAGTGAAGAAGAAACTATCAACGCTTCCCTGGCAGAAAAATTGGCTAAGTCTAAAACTTTTGAGTGAAGTTTACTCACTTAACTCTAAGTGACAGAAACATGTCCAAGGGCTTTGGCATTGAATAAAGGTTACTCACTCAACGCCTAACGACAGAAAAATTTTCCAAGTTTTTTGGCTTTGACTGAGGGTTGCTCACTTAATGCCCAGTGACAGAGAATCTGTCAAAGTGTTTTGGCGTTGAGTGAAGGATGTTCACTCAACGGCTTGTGATAGAATCTGTCTAAGTGATGGGGCAATGAGTGAAGGTTGCTCACTCAATGCCTATGCTCTAATACTTGATTTTGACTAAGTCCACAGGTGTCGAAGTCAGCAACTGTCAGCAAAATTCAAAATATTGCAGGAAGGCTACAGTATACGGCAAACGACACCGCAAGACTACCACATGACTTTTGCATTTAATGCAAGGTTGTAATGGACTACTACTTGTGTGGGCCCCACTGCTCAAAGATTTGTTGTGCGGCTGAATAGAAAAGGAAGAACTCTGATTGAAGAAAGAAGCTTTTCACACATACAGCTGGCTGTCATCTTCATCCTCATCATTATTGTTGAGGAGGAAGAACAGAGTTCAGTGCAGCTAGTCTGAAAGCTCAACAAAGTTAGTCGTTGTCTTCTTCACCGACAATCACAAGTCTAGAGAAAATATCTGTGAAAAATGAAGCAGTCATGGTCTAACCCTAGCTGCAGGATCTAGGATCAAAAGCAAGTTTGTTGTTGATATTTTCACCTGCATCGCCAAGGTCTGAAAGCTTACTTTCAGAGGAATAAGGAGAAGCAGAGAAAACTGATTTCTGCAATCATGGTTAGCTGTGTGAAGAAAACTTGGAGCTGTTATGTTATTTCTCTTCCCCAGCTCTTTCAGAGTATTTCTCTGAGGAAAGAGGTAGCAGCAAGGGCTAGCCCCAGTTGCAGTTCCTCACAGTTCAAGTAAGCCTAATCTTGAAGATATAATCTTGGGGGTGTGAAGAAGGATATAGGTCTTAGATTCTGGTTCAGTTCAGAAAGGTGCAGAGCAACAGATCTGTAAGTTAATTCTAATATAAGAAAAGATTTGCACTTATTCTGTAAAGAAGATAGGGCTGACACCTTCTCAGTTCAGGAAGCAGTAGGCTCAGGGACTATATCCCTGGAGTCAAAGTTGGCTTGAGTTTATCTCAGTTTAGGGAGATAGACATAGAGATAATATCTCTGTTGTCAATATTCATCAAACCCACATTCATCATGTAGGATCTTTACATATCTGAGCTGTAGGCCTGAATATAAAAAGGCTAAGTGTTGGATCCAAGTGTGGATCTGATTGTAAGATCACATGTTGATCTGAGGTAGGATTCTGTTGAGAATCCGAGTGTAGGGCTTTGGCCAGAGTAGTAGGATTCAAGTGTGAATCTAAGTTGTAGGATTTAGCTTAGATCTGAGGTAGGTTATCATTTGATCTCTGAGTTGTAGGGCTTATGAGCCTGAGGTAGGAGAGTCATTCTCTCTGAGTTATAGGGCACTTGTTCTTGAGTTATAGGATCCTTTGGATCTGAGGTAGAGCCTTTGTGCCTGAGCAATAGGAGAGTTATTCTCTCTGAGATAGGATTCTTTATGGATCTGAGGTAGGGCTGTCCTCCCAGCCTGAGTGGTAGGGCCTTTGACCTGAGGTAGGTGATCAGGTGATCACTGAGTTGTAGGGCTTAGTGCCTGAGTTGTAAGTCTTGGAGAAGACTGAGAGATCTCGAGGGATCTGTGGTGTAAGCTCCTGGAGCTGATTTTTGGAGAAGAGCCTTGTCTAACTAAAAGTTAGAAAGGTGGGAGGGAATGTGGACGTACCCATAATCCGTGGAACCACTAAATATTTTGTGTGTGCTTTGTGTATTGTTTTTCTGTTGCAGGTTGTGTGTATTTTGATAGTAGAAAACTACTAATTCACAAAGCAATTAAGAAGGAAAATAAAAGAAAGTCATTAGATACTAAGAAACCTATTCACCCCCCCCCCCCCTCTAAGTGATTTAGATATCATTGAAATTAAAGAATTTCAAGTGGTATCAGAGGGAGGTTGCTCAAAAAGGACTTAACAATCTGAGTGATCCCCAAGGATAGATAAAAGGTTTGTGCTTGTGAGTCAAGTAGTGAACCATAAGGAGTGGAGCTCAATGTAGGCTCAAGTCTGCAGAAAGGAAAAGCCCTACAATGGGATGTTGGCTGCTTTTATAGATGATGAAGACTATATTGTTGCCAGGATAGGAATCAGAGCCCCACTATCCTCTGTGTTCAGTGACAGTGATATAGATGATGTCTATCTAGATGCAAGAATAGAGATCAGGGCTCCTCTATCTCTTTCAGACAGAGATTCAGAGGGTGATGATGATGAGGAAGATGACTATAGAAGTTATGAGCTAATTGAGATGACAGAAGAAGAACCCTGTCAGGATCAGCCTGGTCTAGAAAAGGTATATTCTATGTTTAGTTCTTCTTTTTTGTTCAGATTATGAGACCAGTCCAATTTCTGATGCATCCTCATTTAGTGATGAAGATGACTATGAGCCTGAAATAGATGTCAATCAATTGATTGACAAGTATGGTGCCCTTCTGGATGCTTTGAAAATAAGCAAGAAGCTAGCTAAGGAGCAAGCCGAGGAAATTGCCTCCCTTCAGCTAGCTGCCTCAGAGCAACCTGAGATAGTATCTATACTGAATCAGAAAATGAGGGAAGTCATCCAGTTGAAGGTCATGGCAGACATCCATATTGGTACCATCAAATATATGAATTGTCTTATTCTGGATCTTGAAGAGAAACTTGAGAGGCAAAAGAGAATTGCGGCTAATTTCTCTAAGATTGATGCCCTCAAGAGAGCTGCTGAATCTAAGAGAAATTCTAGAGTTTCCCTCTCCCAAAGGAAAGGCAAAGTTTCTGTTGAGCCACAGTCAACCTTTCACAAGGTAATTCTACCATCCAATAGATATGGCCAGGACTGTAAATATGGTTACTTGAGGAATGGGAATCTTTCCTGCAAAAATACAAATGTATCTTACAATGGAAGAAAAAAAGGTAGGGGAATGAGTGAATCTAAAGCTCCACATGAAGAAATTCAAATGGCCCATCCTAGACCATTTTTATTTAGTGCACTAGCCCCCACACTCATGAGTAAGGCAGTAGCCTTTTCTCAAGATCTCCCAGCATACACTCAGACCAAGGGCAAGTCTATTAGTAAGCCAGACTTGGGCATTTCTAGAGCCATCAATAGTAGGTCTTCTACAAAGAAGACCACTATTGGTAGACTTCAAGAAAAACCAAGCTCTTCTATTGCCAGACCTATCTTTACTCAGATTGTGGCTGAGAGAAAAAAGAATAAGGAAGGTGCTCTTCCTTCTGTTTTGTCTGCAGTTAACCCAACTGCCAGACCTGCTTAGAAGATAAGGTATAGTATCCATGAGTTTTGGCGTTGTGGCAAAGTGGGCTATTTTGCCCTAGATTGCTGGCACAATCCAAGAGTGCTCAGAGCTAATGTTAGTCTTCCTGTTAGAAAATCTGCAGGAAGACAAGTTGTGTTTCAGACTAACAAGAACCTAGGACCCAATAAAAATTAGGGTCCTAAGGTAATATAATTCTGTTTTGTAGGATACTCCAAGCGGCCATCCCCTATATGGTACTTGGATAGAATATGTTCCAGACTTTGGACTAGAACAAAGGTGGACCATTCACGGATCATGTGGTGTCTGCTCAAGTGGCTTGATCATTTTTGGGTGGTATCAAGGCTTGATCAAGAGCGAAGACAATGATCAAGAGAGTAGTGGGCTATTTGGGTTTCCAATGGAATCAAAGGTTCACAGGGGCCTAAACAGCATGAAGGCAACTCTCCTCCTATTTAAGAAGGAATATTTGTTAAACTATGGCTAAATCCAAAAGCAAATCAATTGCTAAAAGAGAGGTTGAAATCTGGCTCAACAAATAATGACTTTCCAGTGGCTCAGCTGCTGTGTACTGCGTCCGTGGATCATAATATCAAGATATGAAGCACACTCATGTTCTGTGTCTCTACGTAGTGCAATCTCAATTACTCAGTTCCTGTATCACACAGCTGGGCTTAGCACATTGAGATTAGTTTGCAATTCTTTAGGGAGCATGAGAAAGGAGAATACATTTATCTTGTGACTAACAAGTAGATGTCACCTTCACTAAACCACTAGAATTAGTTTGTTTCAACTCCATCAAAATTGAACAAGGTATGTTGAACTTAGGCAAACTCAATAAGCTTCCTCATATATATATATATATATATATATATATATATATATGCAGGGAAGGTTAGTTGATGCGCGAAAAGTAGATATATAAAATGCAACGCAAGTATACGTGTCGCGTCAAGTAATAAAGTAGAAAGTAGAGTGTCGAATCCACATGGACAATATTTTACTTAAGCTTATGAGTACTAGTAATGTTCTTTTCTGCTAAATCAAGCAAAATCACTATTTTGTAGAGGAGTAAAGATAAAGCTAAATTACGAAGCTGATTTACTGAGAAAAGATAATGAAGAGAAATATGAGTTTTGTATATTGATCCTTATCCTTAGTTTTCCTATGTGAGGAAATACAAGCAAACTTATATTAATTATTATCTTGTGGAAATCCTAAACCGGCGAAGAGCATCTCTCGATTTCATCATCGCATTATGCACCTTTAGTGAGTAGACATAAATAAAAGCTCCACAAGTAAACATACACATATAAGTGAGGATCTTAACTCCACAACTAGAATGATAGCGATAAGCTAAATCATATGTAGCCGAATTAAATTCTCGAGACTTACGAACACAACTCTCGCATATAGTTTGCAGTAAAAAGTGCAAGATGGTAATTTCTTATCATCATCACTAAGGAAGGGAATGAAATTTAAGATAAAAACTAATAAAATGTTAGTTGTTCATGTAATCATTAAGACAAACTTCAAATAGTTCACATACAAAACTCGCTAGAGGATTAGTTCCTCATAGTCGGATTCACAAGATTTTGCAACAGGAATTGAATAGCCATGGTAACAGAAAAATTATGACAAGCAAACCAAATAGTTTCCTAGACAGCCTGCTGAATTCTATCGCCTAATTCGCCGTGCTTCTCCTTTGATTCTCCTCTAGTCGATCTCCTCACCACCGATTCTCCCTCTGGTAACTCTCCCCTTCTATATATAGTGATTCACCCCTTAAAGTGCGTTAAATTAGCTGAAGGAATGCCTCATTTTTGTCTTGTGACCGCCATCAATTTGAATTTCAAAATTCCAGATTTCCATCAGTAATTTCTTGCAACAACTTTGTCTTTAAAGAGCCTTTAATTTGCTGAAGGAACGCCTCCTTTCGATTTTATAACCGTTGCTAATTCGAATTTCAAAATTTCAAATTTCACAATTCTAGATTTCCGTCAGCAATTTGTTGCAACAACTTTGTCTCTAGAAAAATAGACATAATTAGGTAATAAATAATCTGTTGTAACAACTTTGTCTCTGGATAAAGTAAGCAATTTGTTGCAACAACATTTCTGAGTACTAGAGTTTATTATATTTTATTTTCCAACTTGATTCCCCTTTTTAGTATTTTGCAAAAAAATATCATAATCTTATGTTTAAAACCTAAATTATATCAGAATATAGTTTAAACTCTATTTTGCATGATTCCATGATAATTTGCTCCTTATATAGGATGAAAACTTGTAAATAAAAAGATGAAAAAACTTCTTTTTGAGAAGTTATCACACCACCATACTTAAACTTTTGCTAGTCCCTAGCAAAGATGATTTATGCCACACAATTAGGGAAAAGAATAACCACCAAGCTGTTAACTTAAAATGACCCTTCTATTGAAGTTAATCAATAAAAGCAAACTCAAGAAATTCACTTCAACCAATTGGTAAACACATCAGTCGTTAAGATTTTGAACATACACTTACCAATTAGTTTGATAAATGATAAAGCTCAAATATGATTTCTGGTGAGTGTGTACTATTCCGTAGAATCATTTAATCTCTCGCAACTTCTTCTCACTGGACTTCCACAACATTAGGCTAAGGTAGAAACAGAAAACAAAGTTGTGACTTAGACTCCATAAAAGTTCAGAGTTTAAAGGAGAGAAAGTCATAAGAGCAAGCAAAATGGAGTTTTTGGCTTGATTAGAATTGTATGACTGGATTTTGGGTAGTGGATATGTATTCCTTGGGCATTTTATCAAAGAGACTCTCCAAATTATGGGGTTTACTTTTGCTTAACAATGCAACTTTCTTCTCTTTGATACATGTCATAGTAGGGATCATTCCAAGAGTGTGTAGACACACTTAGACCCATATCACTATGTCTGTACACATTTTTTTACACACCCATAAATGAGAGATAAACTAAAGTAGGGAACTTTATGAATAGAATCGCGGATATCAGAATGACAAGAAAATCTCAAGAGTGTTGGTTGACGATCGGTAATAAGTCTTGAAGTTAGTAAAAGGTTGTCTTACATCTTCCTCTCAATTAATTACCAAAACCCATGTCTTAGCGTCCATCATCACCTCAGTTCGCGTTCTACCCTTCACCATTATTTGGAAGAAATCAGCAAGAATATGTTAAGAAGAGGTAAACTCTTTTAGGGAATATTGTGAATGGATAGAAATACTTAAAAGAGCTTTAACATATCCTACTAACTTTAAGTTCAAATTTCACAATCTGTAAGATTGGGCAAATCACCAATCAATTAGATATGAAAAACTTTAATAGACAAAAGCAAAAATTGATTAACATAAGCCTAAGGGTACTCAAGTTAGCAAGAGGATGACTTATTGTTTTATCCAAAATGATAGAGGTGAGCACCCCCCCCCCCCACACACACACACACTTTAAGGTTTAGTAGACCCTAGCAATTTGGTAAATTAAAGAAGGTAAACAAACGACATTTCATCATGCTTAGGGAAAGTATACAAACAAAGAGAAAATCAAACAAACAAGAAGAATTAGAAAATTAATACTCCCCTGGAGGCACAATCTGGATCGTTGATAAGGTTGAATTGCTATTTTTGTGGCATGAGAGTGCCCTTTTTAACTGGATTGTCCTTTGAAGTTAAGTGTGCCATGTCTTATATATGCATATTATATGAAAGGTTAAATCATAATGAAATAAAATTTACCATGTCAATATTAGAGAAACATGATTATCCATGTATTCCAACAAAATCCAAACATTAGCAAAATTTTTAATGAAAAGCAAAAACTAAAAAGAGTATTCAAATGTCCACAAAAAGTCATATAACCCAAAATAGTCAGCGAGTATAATAATAATAATAAGGTTCGTCAGTCATCTTGGCCGCCTGTGTTGTCATCTGCATTGCCATCTTCATTGTTGATGTCTTCGGTTGGATCAGCAACCTCACTGTCGGAGTCCAAGAACTATCTGACATTGTTGAACCTGTTCTTCCAATTGAAAGTGACATCTGCAACTGGGATCTTGGCCTTCTTGAACAGCCTAACTTGGTTGTTATGCAATACATCAAGTCTTGATTCAAAAAAAGGTGTTGGACACGCTGATAGTTATTTATATATTCCAGGTTATTCATGACAAAATCCTTATCATTTTGGTCAAAGACACTTGCAGTTGGCTACATGAAGGGGGGCTTAGGAGCTTGTGTGCTTGCATCTTACTTGTACTGAGGGGGTGTCATTAGTGGACTCTGGAACTTTAATGTTCGTTGAAATCACTATATCCGTAATATGGAGATCAACCTTTGTCACTACATCGTCCTCGTTTGCCTCAACCCCTGCTACTTTACAAAGTGTCATGATTAACATTGGAAACCATAGTAGTCGCATGCTCTCTTCCTCGGTCTTTATGCGTATTTGCTCTGAAATAATCTTTCCCACGTTAATGGGCATCCTTCTCAAGATTTTTAACATTAGAGTTACCGTAGTTAGGGATATAATATTGGAATGTTTGGTTGGCATTATGCTTGCATTAAGGAAATATAGCCAAACCTTAGCTTCTCTACACAAGCAAGCAGTCTTTAGCGTGAAATTGCCCTCGTTGGCCCATTCTACTATAATGTTATGACAAAGAGTGGTGGCCATTTCTTTGGGTGTAGCTGGATTGACACTTGCATTTTTCTCAATTGGGTCTGAGCTAGGAAGATGAAAGTGTGCATTGATCTGCTCAGCCAAAATATCAACAAGCTTGCCTCTTACTAAGACATTGTTTCCCTCTGTCAATCGTGCATTAACAAAAAATTCATGGACCCAGGGTAATATAGCTGAATTGTGAGGATGACATAACGATTCCCATTATAGTTTATGAATTTGGTTAGCATAGCTTATGCCCATTCCTACGTCTTCTATCTTGAATCCACGCTCAAAAATGAAGGGGGTAGTTCTTAATACCTGAACCCGAAGCTTTGTATCTTTATTGACAAATCGCTCTGAATTATGCCCGGAATTTTTCTTTCGACCCTTTTTGTTGACAACCCTTAGGCCACCTAATTTTGTTCGTCCTCCAGTAGTTCCCCTTTTTGAGTATTTGGTACGTCGACTTCGTCGTTCATGAAATCTGTCGGTCGGTGCGCCGGTTCCTTCTTTCTACCTTTTCATGGATTCGACATCTTTTTCGCTGGTTCAATCTCGAACTCCATCCCATTCCCCTTCCGAGTCTTCGGCATGTCCACTCCTTCGCGCTGGTCGGCTGAATCGCTCTACTGCAGTGATTTCGCAAGCTTCTTGGTAAAACCTAACTTCTATCGTAACGAGGGAAGGAAGGAATATAAGTTAGACGAACTCGAGTTCTCCGCTCAATGAACTGAAATTTTCGCCCGACAAATTTGATAATTAATTGCTGCTCGACGAATTCGAGTCAATGTCCGCTCGACGAATTCGAGTGAATGGCCGCTCGACGAATTCGAGTTAATGGCCGCACGACGAATGGTCATTCCCTCGATGAAAATTTTTCGTTCGATGAAATGATAATCGCTCGACGAAATCGACAACTCGATGAATCTGGCAGCTACCGGCCGGAACCGCCATTAGATATATAATCTGACATTTTCGATACGAATATCCAGAGAACAAAATGTTGCAACAACCACTTATTTTATTACAACATAGCTTGAGAAATCCATAGGAGGAGATTTTGGCTAAAATAGAAAATTTGCAGCCTGGTAATTTAATGCGCACTAAAACTCAATCATAAAAATAAAATGACAAACAACTTGAATTAAAAATAATAGAGAGAATTGGGTTGCCTCCCAATAAGCGCCTTAGTTTTAGTCCCGACAGGACTTCTCTTCCTTGTCAGTTTTTGAAGATAATTGATGATTTCTTTAAATCATCCTTGTTGCTCAAATAAATTTTAAGTCTTTGCCCATTAACCTTGAATTCTAATCCATCTGCTTTGTTACAGATTGTGACGGCACCATAAGGGTGAACCTCCTTAATTAAAAATGGTCCTGACCATCATGATTTCTATTTTCCTGGAAACAATCTCAATCTCAAGTTAAATAACAAAAACGATTGCCCTGTCATAAATTCTTTCTTCTTAAATCTAGATTCATGCCATTTTTTGTTTTCTCTTTATATATTTCAGCATTATCATATGCATGCATTCAGATCTCTTCCAATTCATCAAGTTGAAACAGTCTTTGCTTACCAGCATTTTGAAAATCAAAATTCAGTTTTTTAATTGCCCAGATTGTTTTATGTTCTATCTCTACTGGTAAATGACAAGCCTTCTGATGATTTTTCTTGCTAACAAGTAATAACTCAATGCGATTTCATTCTACATTCTAATACAATTATGTAGATGGATTTAAACTAGATTGAATTAGCATTCAGGCAAGCGCACCTATCAATCGTAATATATGAGAAATCTACATCTCGTGTCGTATTCCACAGGGTCGTTTCAACTATTCGTACTCACCCTCCCTTTATTATCATACCTCTAAACAAAAGTGATATTTAACCTACATTAACCTAACTATGACCAATTGGATAATTCAGTATTGGAGAAATAAAAACGATAAAAACATGAAGCTTTTAAATAATTACATGAACAATTTCATTTACTAGTTCAATTCTAAGCGATCATGACATGAAAATACTGTTAAATTTGTGCAATGTAAAGGTTAATTTTTCCTCAAAATTCTCTCTCGAGCAATTCCAAATCTAAACCTAAGATAGTGAATTTTCTCTTGAACAATTCACAACACTCAAGTTCGCATTAAGCAAAATACCTTTATTACTACATAAATTCATGAATGTTATCGCTAAATTAACATGAATCCTTTTATTCGTGTTCTAATCTTCCAAACAAAATATCTCTCGATTATAAAGTTTGAATTACAAAGGGAATTATCATCACAATATGAACATACCAAAAGCATTGCAAAGAACCAATTTCTCAATCTAGCCAATTGCAAATTGTGTAAAACAAATAAGTAATTCATAAGGAGGATTAAACTCTTTGTTTGTAAGCATAAACACAAATAAAATACTACAAATGTAACATAAACAAGGTGATACATGATTACTAGAATGTTCAAAGAGAAATTCATGCAAATTAAAACATAAATTGAAGATGAATCATCAAGATAAGGGAATGATTCAAAGGGGTTAATGATTAAATGAAAATACATAAGAATACCCTTCAATCCTCCTTGTCTTGGATGCTCCCCTTCGGCCTCCAGCAGTTCTCCAATCCAGAAATGATCCAAAAGTTCTAAACAGATTTTTCTACAGGAAATTTATAGTTCCCTTGCAAACAGGTCGGACACGGGGTCGCACATGGCCGTGTGGCAGGCCGTGTGGACGGTTCCTAGGCGGTTCCTAGACGGTTCCCCACGAGCAGGCATGTCTGGTAGTGGGCCGTGTCAGATGACACGGGTATGGACACGGCCGTGTGTGCGGCCATATTCTTCAGACACGGGTTGGTTGTCAGCCGTGTGCAAAGCTGACACGGGTATGCACACGGGCATGTGTCTGGCCGTGTGAGGTTCCATCGTCTGCGCCCAAACTCTTCAGCTCCAGGTGCATAGGACACGGGTAGGCACACGACCGTGTGTCTGGCCGTGTGCACCAAATTTTCGTCCTGTCATCAGCCATGTAGACTCCGTGAACTCCTCTGTTTGCTCCGAGACTTTTAGGTCCATTGGTTGGCATTACCTGCAATAGAAAAATGATAGACTCAATAAATGGTTTATTATAAGAACTGCCAAAGACTTCTAAATACGCTCTTCTATCTATGATACGACAGTTTCTTTGCTATTATCATGAAATCAACACAAAAGGGGCAGGAAATGGTAGACATGATTACATTTATGATAGTAAAAAGCCTATCATAATCGTACTAATCAAATACCCCCAGACTTAGATGTTTGCTTGTCCCCAAGCAAACTAATTCAAACACCTGGGTTACCATTAAATAATTTTGCCTCCGCACACTGGTTGCTAGGAATTTAAGAGAACTTTGATGATGTAATCGCATAGGAAATAATTTAGCAGACTTTTCTAAATATAGATTTATCTTAAAATTCCTCTAATATATCATTTTAACTATCTCTCACTCGCTTTTAGAAATAAAAGTATAGTCATCTTTAACAAATATGAGGAGAAAATAACAATCTCTATAAGATACGTATTAGTGTTTCAAAACTTATAAGTACTCTTAATGATAATCATGAGCTTACCCTTTTTACACCCTCGTCACAGCACAATTTAGAATTAGTAAGGTTGGATCCTTAGGACTTGAATTTTGGTGTAGCCTTTTTGGCTTAGGATAGAAGATTAAAGGTGAGGTAATCAAGGATCAGTTCGATGAATTTTTCACACCTAAATCTTGATTGAGCCTTATGTTGGAAGATACCTTAACATATTTCAATTTTATGTAAACACCCCCAGACTTTGCAATTTGTAAATTTCCCACATTTTGAAGGGCACTCTTATTATTTGTTTTATATACATATTTTTTTTTAACCAAGGGACCATAGTAGGGATCATTCCAAGTGGGTGCAAGTATACACGCACTCAGGCCACATATCACTATGTTCTTTTTTTTTGGGTTCAAAGTAGGGATCATTCCAAGTGGGTGCAAGGATACACGCACTCAGGCCACATATCACAATGAACAAATCATTCCAAGCAGGCATCAATGATAGGTGTGCTAATAGGTTTTAATTTGGCCTTGGTGAATTTTAATAGTAGAGCATCAAAATGATGGGGATTATGTTCAAATTGGGTGTGCAAGGGTATCATGTTAAAGGTGTTGGGATAACAAGGCTCAAGCTATCCAATAGGAGGCCTAAGTCATTTCCGCACTTACTAATTAGCTTATGTAATGTTTTGAGGAATGCTAGAGGGTGAGTCCTAGCCATCAATAGGGAGTAATTTTTAATTTTAAAACCCTAATACCAAATTATAAAAAGGTTACACTCATCGACTCACTTTATTATAGATAAATATATTTTCTAAAATAGAGTGTTGGATAGTTACTAATATAGAGGAGTAATCTTAAAATTAAATTATATAGAGAAAATTAAGCTAAAAAATTTCTATGCTTAATTACAAAATCAACAAAGTTGAATACTCTATGAGTCTACATCATTTCATTTTAATCAGTGTGCGAAGGTAAATTAAATATTTATAATCCCAAATGAATGAATAATGAGAGCTTAAAAGATCAACACAATTTGTAGGGGGACAAACTTGAGTATTATGATAGGCAGATTAGAATCAATTGTAACCACATGAATAACCATTCTACCCCCAGACTTAAATTTTGCAATGTCCTCAGTGCAATGTAAAAAGCGAACATAGATTGATTTCATGATGATATAAGAAAAAAAACTGCTAGTATAATAAGTAGGAGAGCACAGTAAAGAAACAGGAGGTGTAATAGAATGCACTGATATATAAGAGCTGCCAGAGCTGAATACACTGATAAAAAAATAAAAAAAAATACAAGATACGATACATGAAGATAGAACTACATCGATACATATCAGAAGTAAGCCTGGTGGTCTGTCGAATCGTCTGGGAAGGAAGGCGGTGCTGGAGCTGGCGGCTGGCGAGGGGCGAGCCCGAGGTGGTCTCTGATCTGTACGAGGAGGTCCTCGGTCCGCTTCTGTGCCTCCTTAATGTCCTGTAAGCGCGGCGAGAGCTCGGTCTCGAAAAACTGTCTGAACTCGCGCGAGTACCGTGAACGAGGTGGAGGAGGCGCAGTAGACGACTCGCCATAAGCATAGGTGGAATGGGGTGGGGGCACCAATGGCTCGTCGAGGTCAGGATCTACCTCATCATCACTATCATCCTGTACATGGGGTCCACGTCGAGAAATAGAATATATAACCCCTCCCCGGCCCTGACGGGCAGTGACGAGGCGGAGGGCGCGAAGACTAGCCATCATGATAGGCACGGTCTTTGCGACCACTGTCATCTGGGGGAGGGCTAAAAAGATGCCCATATTCTTCACGAGGCGAGTAATATAGGGTGCTACGCAAATAGACCCTATACGAGGGGTGTCAGCCTGATGGAGAATGAACTGAGCTAGAAGATAACCGAGATGTAGAGGATATCGTGAAGTCATACTGTAGAGGTATAACAGGTCCTGCCTACTGACAACTCCGGAGCTTTCGCCCCGGCCGCTCAACGTGTGGCTGAGGAGATGGTGGATGTAGTGGAGGGCGGGAGAAATCAATTTAGATGCCTTAGATCTCTTGGCCTCGTAGGCGCCAGTGTCAAAGGAAATCTGGCGCCAGATACCACCGGCCATATCGCGGTTGGGGAGATCGAAGTGGAGCTCGGGGTAGGCCGCAATAAAAAGGAACGACTCCTCATACACCCCTAAATATTGGGTGAACTGGAGCATGGTGAGTGTATAAAATGTGCCACCCACTCGAAATGAAACTATCCCCTCGGGCGCGTGCAGTGCGTCGATGAAATTAGGCCTAAAGCTGGAATAAAATGAAGATAGGAACTCTAAGGTGAGTTCCCTAAAGCCTAACTCCTCTATGGCAAAAAATTGATTCCACCCCGTTACAGAAATTAGCCCCCTGACATCTCCAGCTAAGTTTATCTCCTCAAGTACACTCCAATCAATCATACGTATATCTTGAAATTTTTTTGATTGCAAGCGGTTGAAGCGGGCTGTGTGTGATGCATCGGTGAAAATTAGTGGAGCAGCGGCATCCCGCCTCTCCGTTGAGACTTGTAATTCCGGTCGGCGACAGCGACTTCCACTTCTTCCGGAAGACATGATGTAGACGGGGAAAAATGCGAGTGAAGGGGGACGAGAATTTGAGAAAATATGGTGCCTTGGGGTTCAGGCCACGGGATGACTGAAGCTGGGAGAGGATTTGGAGTGAGCAAGGAAGAAATCCACACTGCCCTATTTATACATGTTGAACACGGGTTCGCACACGGGCGTGTGTGAACCCATGTTAGCGAATCAACAGCCTCGTGGAACATAGGGTGCGTCGGTCCGTGTAAAATAATGGAACACGGGTGCGCACACGGCCGTGTGTGCACCCGTGTTAGGGGATCCGAGGACTCGTGGAACACGGGCCTGCCTCGGTCCGTGTGGTCAAACTGGCTGGGGACAGCGCGTCAGGTGGACACGGGCGACAACACGGCCGTGTGTTGCCCCGTGTCGCAGCTGGCACGGTACATAAACACGGGTGGGTAGGTGACACGGCCGTGTGGAATCCGACACGCCCGTGTTCGGTGTCTCGACACATCGGTCTCGACAATCGTCGAGACCGATGAACACGGCTATGAACACGGGTTGGTGCGAACCCGTGTTGTGCTCGGGATGAAATTGCCCTTTTGCGGAATTAATTCCACACGGCTGGGCCTGAGCCTGTGTCACGTACACGGCCACGCACACGACCGTGTGGATAGCCGTGTGCCACTCCAGAAAAATTTTTTCTCATTAAAATTTTGATTGAAATTTCTTTTCATAAAAAAAATTTTCTTTTCTTCCCTTTTTTTTCATTAATTTTTCAATGCATCTAATTAGATTTATACTAAAACAAGAATACTTAAAAAAACCTACTATAGTTAATATGAAACTAATCTAGACGGAGGCAAGTCTCTAGACGAGCGAAGTCCATAGGGATTTCACCATAATAAGGTTTAAGTCGGTGACCATTAACCTTAAAATCTCCTTCTCAGGGTGAGTTAACTCGACGGTACCGTAGGGAAAGACTTCTTTAACTTTGAAGGGTCCGGACCACTTAGACTTTAACTTCCCTGGGAATAATCGTAATCTGGAATTATAAAGGAGGACTTGGTCACCTTTTTGGAATACCTTGGGTTTACGAAGGTGACGGTCATGAAATAGTTTGGTTTTCTCCTTATAAATCCGGGAGTTTCTCATAGGCCATAGTTCTCCACTCATCTAATTCGTTAAGTTGAAGTTTACGCTTCTCTCCTATAGAACTAGCGTCAAAATTTAAGGAGCGTATTGCCCAATATGATTTGTGTTCTAATTCTATAGGTAGGTGGCAAGATTTACCGTAGACTAATCTAAAGGGGGTGGTCCCTATAGGTGTTTTGTAGGCGGTCCTATAAGCCCATAAACAGTCGTTAAGTTTCCTAGACCACTGCTTCCTATTCACTTCTATAGATTTTTCTAAGATTCTCTTAAGCTCTCTATTGGAAACTTCAACTTGCCCACTAGTTTGAGGATGATACGGAGTGGCTATCCTATGTGTAACTCCATATTTTTCTAATACTTTGTCTAGTTGTAGATTACAAAAGTGTGAACTGTTAGAGTGCTCGAAGCATCCGCGTGACCATCTAGTTTGGAATGGCCTACCCGTTGCCCCCAGGGGGTATTTATAGACGAAACCCTAAATCCCCGACTACGGGTTTGGATTCCTATCGGATCCTAACCAACCCGTTAAGTAGCCCATTAAACACTAATATCAATATACCTCAACAATCTCCTCCTATATTGTATATAAGTGTTAGCATAAGAAAGGTGCTACTTATCCAAAAATTAATAATGACCAAACAAACAAGAGTTTTTCCAGAAATATAAATATGAGTTTTAGATGACAAAATACTAAACTCAAACCAAATGTTCCAAACATGAAAAAGCAATAAACTGGAAATCTCAAACCGATAATTGATCTAAGCGAAAAGCAGATCATCATCATCTGGGTCAAAATCAACTGTCTCTCCTCCAATCTCCACTTTTCCTGCAAACAATTACAACAAGAATGTCATGAGACAAAACTCTATGAATTCAAACATTTGCAGAAATAAAGTGATTAGTTCTAACAGCGGGTGAACTTAATACTCTAACTGGGAGGAAAGAATCCCAAAACATCATCTCTATCTAATTTACACAAAATTAGATTAATTGATTTCATAGAATCAAACCATGTTCCTTCGATTATTAAGATTATTATTAACGTTCCACAATTGTGCTATATCATCAAGTTTGGAATGATACAACAAGCTGTGACTATTATATCATCAAGTTTGGAATGATACAACTAATAATCATAATATCAGGACACATATCAGCAACCTCAGTACTCCTTTTTGGAATGATACCCAATTCAGCCTTTGGCAAAGAATAGTTACGTAAGTCATCAAGTTTGGAATGACTGGCAACTATCTCACCTCTAGCTTTCATCAGATAGCATTTGAAATACTTTAGTGTGCTCAACGTAGATGCTTTAATGTAAGCAGACAACGGTTCTTAAATTTAAAACATAAGCTAGGTATTAAGTCCTCCTAAATGGACGTTAATCCCATCTCCCCCGATGTTTTAGATGTGAGAACCTTACATAAGCCCTTAGTAAGGACATCTGCTACATTATCTTTTGATCTCACGTCCAATAGGGAGATTATCCCCTGACTGGTGAGATAGGTCAACCAGGCCTGTTTCATCCGAAGTTGCCTTCGCTTGCCATTGAACAACGTATTTGTAGCAATGGTCTTTGTGGCCTGATTGTCACAATAAATCGAAATAGAGTGCATTTTCAGACTCATCATTGGAATGTCCAATATCAGATCTCTTATCCACTCTGCTTCTTCTCCAGCTGAAGCGAGAGCATAGAGTTCTGATTCCATAGAGGATAGTGCAATGCACGTTTGCCTCTTAGACTTCCAAGCTACTGCTGCTCCTCCTAGTGTAAACACAAAGCCACTAGTGGATCGACAATCAGCTATTTCCGAGCACCAAGATGCGTCGGAGTACCCTTCAAGCACTGGAGGATGCCCACTGTAACATAAAGCATACTTCTCAGTAAACTTTAAGTACCTCATTAGCCTGTCTAAGGCGTCCCAATGGTCCTTCCCAGGGTTACTGGTGAATCTACTCAACATGCCGACCGTAAAGGCTATGTCAGGTCTAGTGCAGGTAGTAGTGTACATGAGACTCCCTATGAGTTTGGAATAATCCAACTGTCTGATAGCTGAACCTTCATTCGGTTTCAGTCTACTGTTATAATCGTATGGAGTCTCAGCCTTTTTGCTCTTATCGTAACCCCACTTTTCCAGTAGATTCCTAATGTAGTGACTCTGACTCAGGGTAATACCATTTTTTTGTAATGTTCACTTCCATTCCTAGGATGGTTTTCACCTCACCTAGGTCTTTCATACTAAATTGTGCCGTCAAGGCAACTTTCACGTCTTTCACCTCAGACTGATCATTTCCCATAATTAGCATGTCATCAACGTACAAGCATATGATGGCTACTTTATTTGCACTTGTTCTAACGTACAGACATTTATCTGATAGGCTGGATTTGAAACCCAAGCCATTTACAAAGGTGTCAAATTTTTCATGCCACATTTTGGGTGCTTGTTTCAATCCGTATAGTGACTTAATCAACTTACAGACCTTATTTTCTAGACCTTCTATGACGAACCCTTCAGGCTGGTGCATGTAGATCTCCTCAGTCAGATCTCCATTCAGAAATGCAGTCTTGATATCCATCTGATGAACAGTGAAGTGTTCAATAGATGCTAGTGCGAGAAGAATCCTAATAGTTGCATAGTGACATACAGGTGAGTATATATCAAAGTAGTCTACACCACTCACTTGAGTGAAGCCTTTGGCAACTAGACGTGCTTTGTATTTTGCGATACTCCCATCAGGATGTAGCGTCTTCCTCAGAACCCACTTATTGCCAATGGTTTTAGCCCCTTTGGGCAGATCAACCAAAGTCCATGTGTTGTTCTGCATGAGAGAGTTCATCTCTTCGTCTATGGCTTCTTTCCATAATAGAGAGTCTCTAGATCGCATCGCTTCCTTATAAGTGGATGGATCAGCTTCAACGTGGTAAGTCACGAAGTCTGTACCGAAGATTTTAGGCATTTTCTCTCTACTAGATAGCCTTCTGGTATCTAAACCACTCGTGTCTACAGGCTCAGTGTCAGAGTTACGTTGTCCTGGCTCAACTAAAGGCTCAGTACTAGTGGCTGGCAGACCTGGCAGTGTCAGGTTCTTGTCCTTAAGGAACTTATCCTCAAAGAAGACAGCGTCTCTGGATTCTATTACAGTATTAGTGGAGAGATCCAGAAACCTGTCTGCAGCACTATCATCTGCACATCCTATGTAGACGTAGGTATTAGTCCTGGGTCCAATCTTAGCTCTTCTAGAGTCTGGTATCCTAACATAAGCGATACAGCCCCAGGTCTTAAGATTGTCAAATCTAGGAGGCCTCTTAAACCAAAGCTCGTAGGGTGTCTTAGTCAACTTTGCATGAGGAACTTTATTAAGAATGTGATTTGACGTGAGGACGGCTTCACCCCAATAGGCCGCAGGCATGCCAGCAGTCAGCAGCATAGAATTCAACATTTCTGTTAAAGTTCTGTTTTTCCTTTCAGCGATGTCGTTGGATTGTGGGGAATATGAAGCGGTGGTTTCAGGGATTATGCCATTGCTGGCAAGGAAATCTCTGAACTCCCCCGAGACGTATTCTCCTTCTCTATCACTTCTTAGCCTTTTTATTTTCATGTCAAGTTGATTTTCAACCCCATTTTTGAAAATACGGAATTTTTCAAATGCTTCATCTTTGGTTTTAAGAAGATAAATATGACTGAATCTAGAGTAGTCGTCGATAAAAGTTATCAGATACTTCCGACCGCCTCGAGTGACAAAACTTTTGTAGTCACAAATATCGGAATGTATTAACTCTAGCAATTGTGTGCTCCTACAAACCTGACTAAAAGGTGTTCTAGTTATCTTAGTTTGAGCACAAATTTCACATTTTTCAAATTTGGTTTTTGTGTCGAGGGGTATGTTGTGAGTTCTAGCTAGCAGGAGAATTTTTCTATAATTGATGTGTCCTAGTCTTGCATGTAAAGTCTTAGGATCTATCAGATTTGAGTTAACCTGATTAACTAGCTCGTGTGCTAGACTCAGCCTATACATCCCGTTAACGACATATGCGAAACCAAAGTAATGTGAGTGAACCATCAAGGTTACCCGACCACCACTAATGTTAAAAGACATACCCGCATCGCACAACAGACTAATCGAAATTAAATTAGCAGCTAATGTCGGTATAAATTTAATATTTTTCAAAGTAAGAGTTTTACATGAGGAGAGAGTCAAGGTAGCATTGCCGACCTTCAGCACGTCAGCTACAGCTCCATTTGCAACAGTGACAGTCTCTTGCACCTCTTGTGCATCCTCCAGAAGCTTTGGATTGTGACAGACGTGGCAGGTAGCACCTGAATCGAGCCACCACTCTGAACTGGCCGTCCCGTTACCGACCATGGCAACAAAGTCGGTAGGCATAGTCTGATGAACCATGTTGGCTTGATTATTGGTTCTTGGTGTGCTGGATTCGCCCCGTTTGGGCTGACGGCACTCGGAAGCGCAGTGACCCCACTTATTGCAGTTGTAGCACTTGCCTTGAATTTCTTCTTAATTTGTTTGCTGGTGGCAGCAACTGTGGGTGCACTGGTCGGTGGGCGAGTCTTGCCAGGCTTAGGCTTCCGCTTAGGGTGCGTGATCATGTTAGCAGTGGAAGACTGCTTGCTGATCGTCTCTATAGCGTGCCTAGTCCGGTTCTCATCCTCAATGCAGATGAAGCGCTTGAGGTCTTTAAGACTCACCTGCGTCTTCTTCCGGTACATCTCAGTCTTGAAGGAATACCAGGCCGAGGGCAATTTGAAAATGATCGCCCTGCAACAAATCCATCTGGAAGAGGGATGTTTTCACTGTTGAGCTTGTCCACCAGATTTTCAAACTCAGCAACCTGTGGCAGAATTTCCCTTTCCTCAGTGAAGGTGAATGCCATGAACTTGTCCACCAGGTGCGTCTTGGACATGTTCTCCTCCTCCTTGAACTGCTCCTCTAAGGCTTCCCAGATCTCCTTGGCCTGTTGCATCTTGCCGTACGTCTCTGCAAGCCTGTTGGAGAGGCAATTCAGGATGTAGTCTCTGCAGAAGTCCTCGTCGTTGACCCATTGATCTTCAACATCACTTCCTTTGAATTCTTCAAAGACAGTCTGCACTGTGTAGAAGATGTTCAGGTACTTCATGCCAAACTGTGTGTTGCGCTTCCAGGCACTGAACTCGGCGTTGGAGAACTTCTCCAGCTTGATCATCAGCACGGGAGAGGAGTGATTGATCGCCTTGGACATTTTGTGTTTCTTCCCAAACAAATAGTATTCTACTAGCAACCTAAATCACAAGCAGAAAATACTGGAAAGAAATCACCTGAGCAAGACGATGACGGTCTTCAGAACCAATCCAGTGAAAATTGCTTGCTCCTCAGTTCACCAATTTGGATCCAAAGAATAGACATCAAAAGTCTGGGATCCAACTAGTACTGCTTGTAGAGAATCCGCTAACAATTGATCGGCGATGGAAAGAGGACAAACGTAGCTGCTAGGACACTCCTCCAACAAGCACGGTTACTTCTCAACTGGATCTGAAAAAGAAAATTGTTGATCTCGCCTTTATAGAAAGAGTTGATCTCTCCTTTGCACAAAGTTGATCTCTCCTGTGCACCGAGACAGTGAGGGAGAAGCAGATCGGTGAGCAGCGGCACAACACAGCGGCTAAGCGGAAGCCTAGGGCGAACGACTGGATTCCGATCTTCTTCAACAATGGAGGCGGCGCACTCGACCGACTGGATTCCGATCTCCGATCGAAGATGAGAGGTGAGATCGTCGGTCGTGGTTCTCGATCTCTGATCTTTCCTCTTCACGATCTTTTCTTCTTTCTTCCGATGGGCGAAGAAGCAGCGAGCCTATCTTATTGATCAAGAAATGGCGACGAGAAAGCAATCGGAAAGCGCGAGCGGCGGAGGCAGACGAGACCTTCCTTTTCTTGATCGCGACCTTCTCTGATCGATGGAAGAAAAGCTTCCTTTTACCGAGATCTAGAGCGGCGCAAAAACCAGTGACGGCGATCTCAGATCTACACGGCGAATCGTCTTCTTCGTAGCCGTCTAACACCGGAGGGGCGCCGGAATCGTGAAAAACGAAAAACTGCAGAAATCCCGATCGAAGAGATCGCACAGGAGCGGCGATCTCGTGAGAACTAGAGCCGACGGAAAGCAATCCTTGTTCGATCCGATCCCGATCTACAGGGGCTCCAGGTGTTAGGATGCGAGAACGAATCGTGAGCGCCTCCTTCGCGATCCGCTAGGGCAGACGGCAGGAAAATCGCGAACGGAGGAGCGGCGGCTGTGTTCCGTGCGGGAGCGAGGATTGGTCACGGGAGCGGAGCGGCTAGGGCAAAACGAAAGAGAAACTTCGAGAATTTTAGAGTGCTCGAAGCATCCGCGTGACCATCTAGTTTGGAATGGCCTACCCGTTGCCCCCGGCGGGGTATTTATAGACGAAACCCTAAATCCCCGACTACGGGTTTGGATTCCTATCGGATCCTAACCAACCCATTAAGTAGCCCATTAAACACTAATGTCAATATACCTCAACATGAACCCCTATCGCTAATAAGTGCACGTGGTGTGCCAAATCGTGCAAATAAGGATTTCAAAAATCTAATTACAACCCTACTATCATTAGTAGGCAAAGCTTGCGCTTCAACCCACCTTGATACATAATCTACAGCTACCAAAATATATTTATTCCCAAAAGAAACTGGGAATGGTCCCATAAAATCTATACCCCACACATCGAATACTTCACATTCAAGGATAAATTTTTGAGGCATTTCATGTAATTTAGAAATATTACCTGCTTTTTGGCAAGAATCACATGAAAGCACATACCTTTGGGCATCCCTGAATAGAAGGGGCCAATAAAAACCGGAATCAAGAACCTTTTTAGCGGAGCGATTCGCTCCATAGTGACCACCAGCAGGACCTGAATGACACTGCTCCAAAATCTTCCAACCTTCCTCCGCTGATACACACCTTCTTATAACAGAATCTGCACATATCCGAAAAAGAAAAGGGTCCTCCCAAAAGTAATATTTCAAGTCAGAGAAAAATTTCTTTTTCTGCTGATATGAAAAGTCTTTTGGAAGGACCTTAGCCACAAGATAGTTTGCATAATCTGCAAACCATGGATAATCTAGATGTATATTGGTAGATATGGCAAATAATGATTCCTCAGGAAATGTATCAGAAATTTCAGATTCATCTAACATTGATCGTAGTGGGTTTTCTAAACGTGAAAGGTGATCTGCCACTAAGTTTTCCGCTCCCCGTTTATCTCTAATTTCTAGATCAAATTCTTGTAGAAGAAGAACCCATCGGATTAAACGAGGCTTTGCTTCCGCTTTGGCTAGCAAATATCTAAGTGCAGAGTGATCCGTATAAACTACCACTTTGGACAATGTTAAATATGGTCTAAATTTATCAAAGGCGAATACCACTGCTAGGAGTTCTTTTTCAGTAGTTGTATAATTCTCCTGTGCATTATTAAGTGTTTTACTAGCATAATATATTGGGTGAAAATGTTTGTTTCGGCGTTGTCCTAAAACAGCCTCTACCGCAAAACTACTAGCGTCACACATGATCTCAAATGGTTGACTAAAGTCAGGTGCGATCATAATAGGAGAATTAATTAATTTTTCTTTTAAGAACTCAAAGGCATGTAGACACTCTTGTTCAAAAATAAAAGGTGTGTCTTTTTCTAAAAGCCTTGTAAGTGGTTTAGCTATTTTAGAGAAGTCTTTAATAAAACAGCGGTAAAATTCCGCGTGTCCTAAGAAACTTCTCACTGCCTTTACGGAGGTTGGTGGTGGCAATTTTTCTATGGTCTCTATTTTTGCTCTATCTACTTGAATTCCTTGGCTTGAAATTTTATGGCCAAGTACTAACCCTTCTTGTACCATGAAATGGCACTTCTCTCAACTAAGCACTAGGTTCGTCTCCTCACACCTCCTAAGAACTTTCTCTAAATTATTCAAACACAACTCAAAGGAGTCGCCAAAAACCGAAAAATCATCCATGAACACTTCCATAATATCTTCAACATACTCATTAAAGATGGCTAGCATGCACCTTTGAAATGTGTTGGGCGCATTACATAACCCGAAAGGCATACGTCTATAGGCAAAGGTACCAAATGGGCAAGTAAATGTTGTTTTCTCTTGGTCTTCTGGTGCTATAGGAATTTGAAAGTATCCAGAAAGTCCATCTAGAAAACAATAATACGAATGTCCTGATAAGCATTCTAATATCTGGTCAATTAAAGGAAGAGGGAAATGGTCTTTCCTAGTGGGCATCGTTTAATTTCCTATAGTCTATACAGACACGCCAACCTGTTACTGTTCGCATTGGAATTAATTCATTTCTATCATTTGCTACTACGGTCAGGCCACCCTTCTTAGGAACTACTTGGACAGGACTAACCCATGAACTATCCGAAATAGGATATATAATATCAGCATCTAATAACTTCACAATCTCAGCCTTAACTACCTCTTTCATATTAGGATTTAGCCTACGTTGCGGTTGAATAGACGACTTATAGTTTTCTTCCAAAAGAATTTTATGAGTGCAAAAACTAGGATTAATACCCTTTATATCAGATATTTGCCATGTTATTGCACCTCTACATTTCTTCAAAACAGTTATCAATTTTTCTTTTTCAATATTGGAAAGATTTGAAGATATGATAACTGGGTATGAAGAATTTGTTCCTAAGAATGCATACTCAAGATGATCCGGTAATTTTTTTAATTCTACTATTGGTGGATCCTTAGTATTATTCTTAAGAATTTCGTGATCTCCTTCAGTAATTAAACTATATTCCGTTGTTTTATTCATAGCAACAAAATTTTCTAGAAAAAATAAATGTTCAATAATGTCATCATTTTTATCATATTCTAGATAGTTGTTAGTTATGCAAATTTCTAAAGGATCTTTATAATAAAAATTTGAATTTATAGAAGACATAAAATCATCAATACCATGAGAAAATAGCAATAATCATCATTATCTAAGGATTGTTTCATAGTATTGCCAATTTGAAAAGTGACTTCATCTTCTCCTACTCGCAATACTAATTTACCATCAAAAACATCAATAAGTGCTCTAGATGTAGCTAGAAATGGACGACCTAGTATGAGTGGTACTTCGATATTTTCATCCATATCTAAAATAACAAAATCAGCAGGAAATATAAATTTATCTACCTTAACTAATACATCTTCTACTATTCCTTTAGGATACTTAACCGATCGATCTGCTAATTGAATACTCATTCTTGTTCGGCTAAGTTCTCCTAGGCCTAATTTCAGATATAGTTTATAAGGCATTAAATTTATACTTGCTCCTAGATCTGCTAAAGCCTTATTTACTTGTAAATCACCGATTAAGCATGGAATTGAAAATGAACCGGGATCCTTAAGTTTTTGCGGCAATTTATTTTGCAAAATAGCAGAACATTCTTTACTTAATGTTACTAATGATAATTCTTCTATTTTCTTTTTATTAGAAATCAAATCCTTAAGAAATTTTGCATATTTAGGCATTTGAATAATTTCAGAAAAAGGTAAATTAACATGTAATTGCTTAAACATAGATAAAAATTTACCATACTGCGCATCCATGCGCTCCTTGCTATGCTTTGCTGGGTATGGTAATGCTGGTTGGTACTCCATTGGTTGTACGTTCATCTCCCTTGGTCCTTCGCCGCTAGACTCCATTTTGGGGGCTTCCTTTGCAGGCCTTGGGTCTTGTAACTCCTTTCCGCTCCTCAATTGAACGGCTTTTGCATGCTCCCTTGTATTTATCTCTGTATGCCCTGGAAGTGTTCCTTGCTGCTTTTCAGAAACCATCCTTGCAAGCTGACCAATCTGATTTTCCAAGTTCCGAATTGAACCCTCTTGATTTCGGAAGGCTACATCGGTAGTTTGCATGAATTTGGTAAGCACATCTTCCAATGTAGGTTTCTTTGGTTCCAAATGTGGTTGTTGTCCAAACATGGGCTGCTTCCCTTGATTTCCTTGTCCTCCCCAAGAGAAATTGGGGTTGTTTCGCCATCCAGGATTATATGTAGAACTATATGGGTTGTTGGCTTGATTGAAAGGTGGCCTAATATTGTTACCCATATAGTCAACATGCTCTTGAACTTGCGGTTCACATCCAGGCATTCCAGTGCATGAAGGGTCCCATTGTTGAGGTGCCATGGAAGGTGATGCTAAGGTAAGGTTTTCTATCTTTTGGTGAAGTTTCTCCACTTGGATTGCTAAGGCGGTGACGACATCTACTTCATAAATTCCTGCGGGCTTGCTAGGCTTTTGTCTTACTGTAGTCCATTGGTAATTGTTCATTGCCATGTCCTCTATCAACTGCTGAGCCGCTTCAGGTGTCTTGTTGTTCAAAGTTCCTCCACTAGCCGCATCAATCATTTGTTTGGTGGCTGGATTTAGACCATTATAGAAGGTCTGAATCTGAAGCCATGAAGGTAGAGCATGGTGGGGACATCTCCTTAACAACTCCTTGAATCATTCCCATGTGTCGTACAACGATTCAGACTCCAATTGAATGTACGTAGAAATGTCATTCCTTAACTTCGCAGTCTTCGCAGGTGGAAAATACTTCATCAGAAACTTCTCAACCATCATGTCCCAAGTAGTGATCGACCCTCTAGGTAAGGAATTCAACCACTGCTTCGCCTTATGCATTAAATAAAATGGAAACAATCTCAATCGAATGGCGTCGTTGGAAACACCATTGATCTTAAATGTGTCACATATCTCTAAGAATCCGGCCAAGGGGGTGTTAGGATCCTCATCTTGCAAGCCATCATACTGGACATATTGTTGAACCATTTGTATCACACTAGGCTTCAATTCAAAATTATTGGTAGCTATCGGTGGTCTAACGATGCTCGACCCGGTTCCTTGGAGGTTAGGTCTAGCAAAGTCAGACATGGTTTGCTCATTTTGGTTGGCCATGGTATCTAAGTTTTCAAGATGATTCTCTCCTTGGTTTACTGTCTCCTCTTCTGATAGTCCGTTTGAAATATCTGTGGTATTAATTCCCACGTCCCTTAAGTTAGTGTTATGGAGAATTCGTTCTGGGTCAGGATGAAATGGTGCTAGCCCAGAATTTCTGCCCATGGTCATAGACTAACAGACTACAAAAAAAATATTACGCAATATAATTATTCAAATACTAATTTACAACTATATAAATGAAAATTGGTAGATCAATAAAGATTAGGATTTCAAAATATTGAAAACGCTCCCCGGCAACGGCGCCAAAAACTTGATGATTTTTCTTGCTAACAAGTAATAACTCAATGCGATTTCATTCTACATTCTAATACAATTATGTAGATGGACTTAAACTAGATTGAATTAGCATTCAGGCAAGCGCACCTATCAATTGTAATATATGAGAAATCTACATCTCGTGTCGTATTCCACAGGGTCGTTTCAACTATTCGTACTCACCCTCCCTTTATTATCATACCTCTAAACAAAAGTGATATTTAACCTACATTAACCTAACTATGACCAATTGGATAATTCAGTATTGGATAAATAAAAACGATAAAAACATGAAGCTTTTAAATAATTACATGAACAATTTCATTTACTAGTTCAATTCTAAGCGATCATGACATGAAAATACTGTTAAATTTGTGCATTGTAAAGGTTAATTTTTCCTCAAAATTCTCTCTCGAGCAATTCCAAATCTAAACCTAAGATAGTGAATTTTCTCTCGAACAATTCACAACACTCAAGTTCGCATTAAGCAAAATACCTTTATTACTACATAAATTCATGAATGTTATCGCTAAATTAACATGAATCCTTTTATTCGTGTTCTAATCTTCCAAACAAAATATCTCTCGATCATAAAGTTTGAATTACAAAGGGAATTATCATCACAATATGAACATACCAAAAGCATTGCAAAGAACCAATTTCTCAATCTAGCCAATTGCAAATTGTGTAAAACAAATAAGTAATTCATAAGGAGGATTAAACTCTTTGTTTGTAAGCATAAACACAAATAAAATACTACAAATGTAACATAAATAAGGTGATACATGATTACTAGAATGTTCAAAGAGAAATTCATGCAAATTAAAACATAAATTGAAGATGAATCATCAATATAAGGGAATGATTCAAAGGGGTTAATGATTAAATGAAAATACATAAGAATACCCTTCAATCCTCCTTGTCTTGGATGCTCCCCTTCGGCCTCCAGCAGTTCTCCAATCCAGAAATGATCCAAAAGTTCTAAACAGATTTTTCTACAAGAAATTTATAGTTCCCTTGCAAACAGGTCGGACACGGGGTCGCACACGGCCGTGTGGCAGGCCGTGTGGACGGTTCCTAGGCAGTTCCTGGACGGTTCCCCACGAGCAGGCGTGTCTGGTAGTGGGCCGTGTCAGATGACACGGGTATGGACACGGCCGTGTGTGCGGCCGTGTTCTTCAGACACGGGTTGGTTGTCAGCCGTGTGCAAAGCTGACACGGGTATGCACACGGGCGTGTGTCTGGCCGTGTGAGGTTCCATCGTCTGCGCCCAAACTCTTCAGCTCCAGGTGCATAAGACACGGGTAGGCACACGGCCGTGTGTCTGGCCGTGTGCACCAAATTTTCATCCTATCATCAGCCATGTAGACTCCGTGAACTCCTCTGCTTGCTCCGAGACTTTTAGGTCCATTGGTTGGCATTACCTGCAATAGAAAAATGATAGACTCAGTAAATGGTTTATTATAAGAACTGCCAAAGACTTCTAAATACGCTCTTCTATCTATGATACAACAGTTTCTTTGCTATTATCATGAAATCAACACAAAAGGGGCAGGAAATGGTAGACATGTTTACAATTATGATAGTAAAAAGCCTATCATAATCGTACTCATCACCTTACCATAAATTAATTTATAGGGAGTTAATCCTAAAGGTGTTTTAAAGGCAGTTCTATATGCCCATAATGCATCGCTGAGTTTATGAGACCAATCCTTTTAGTTTATATTCACTATTTTTTCTAAAATGATTTTATTTTCTCTATTGGAAACTTCAGCAAGACCATTAGTTTGTGGATGGTAGGCAAGTGCAATTTTATGACTCACACCATATTTCTTTAATAATGTTTTGAATTGTATGGTACAAAAATGAGAACCACCATCACTAATAATTGCCCTTGGTGTGCCAAATCTATTAAAAATGTTTTTCAAAAAATTTAAGAAGGTAGTGGCATCATTTTTCTGTGTATCTACTGCTTCTATCCATTTGGAAACATAATCTACGACAAATAGGATGTAATAATTTCCATTTGAATTCACAAACGGACCCATAAAATCTATCCCCCATATGCCAAAAATTTCAATTTTTATAATATTATTCATAGGAATATTATCTCTTTGGCCCATATTCTCAGTTTTTTGGAAAGCATCATAATGCTTTGCAAAGCTTTGTGCATCTTTAAATATAGTTGGCCAATAAAAGCACGCCTATAATACTTTCAATGTTGTCTTATGTCCCATGAAATGTCCTCCATACGGGGAAGCATGACATTTTTCCAAAATGCTTGACATTTCGATTTCAGGAATGCAACGTCTTATAATTTTTTCAGCACAATGTTTAAACACATAAGGTGTATCCCAAAAATATGTTTTAACTTGATGTAAAAACCTTTTTTTCTGTTGATGATTTAAATCTGGTGGGAAAACTATACTCATAATAAAATTTATTATGTCGACTTACCATGGTGCACTATTCTCCGTGATTACTAAAATGGTTTCATCAGGAAAATTTTCCTTAATTTCTAATTCCTTATTTTTCTCATCATCTTGCTCTAACCTAGACAGATGGTCCGCTACTGGATTTTATTACCCTTTTCTATCTTTAATCTCAAGGTCGAATTATTGCAAAAGTAAAACCTATCTTATAAGTCTGGGCTTGACATCTTTCTTATCCACCAAATATCTTATGGTCGCATGGTCCGTATAAACTATAACTTCTAAGTTGATTAAATAAGAGCGGAATTTATCAAATGCAAATACTACTGCTAATAATTCCTTCTCTATAGTTGTATAGTTTATTTGGCTTCATTTAAAGTTTTGCTTGCGTAATAAATGACATGAAAGATTTTGTTATGTGTTTGACCCAAAACAGCCCCTAAAGCATAATTGCTAGCATCACACATTAAAATAAAGGGTAGATTCCAATCAGGAGCTACAATGATAGGAGATGATATCAGACTTTTCTTTTGAGTGTTGAAAGATTCTAGACATAATTGATCGAAGATGAAAGAGGTGTCCTTTTCAAGGAGGTGACTAAGAGGTTTAGATATTGCAGAGAAATTTTTTTTGAACCACCTATAAAAACCTACATGCCCTAAAAAGCTTCTAATTCCTTTAATGTTTGTAGGGGGAAGAAGTTTTTCTTTTACTTCCATTTTTGAACGATCTACTTCTTAACCCTTGTTGGATATTTTATGGCCAAGCACTATGCTCTCTCTTGCCATGAAATGACACTTCTCCCAATTTAAGACTAAATTATTTTGCACACACCTATCCAAAACCTTTTTTAAACATTCTAAGCATTCATAGAAAGATTTGCCAAACACAGAAAAATCATCCATAAAAATCTCAATGCCTTCATCCATCAAATCAGAAAAATAGAAATCATACAGCGCTGAAAAGTAGCAGGTGTGTTATATAATCCAAATGACATTTTACGGAATGCAAATGTACCATATGGGCATGTAAAAGTTATCTTTTCCTGATCTTCGGGGGCTACCATAATTTGGTTATAACCTGAATACCCGTGCAAGAAACAAAAATATTCATTCCCTGCTAACTTATCTAATACCTGATCTATGAATGGCAAAGGGAAGTGATCTTTCCTAGTTGACTTATTTAATTTTCTATAATCCATGCATATATGCCAACTAGTTACTGTCCTAGTAGGGATCAATTCATTGTTTTCATTTTTCACAACAGCTATCCCACCCTTTTTAGGCACATATTAGACAGGACTAACCCATTTGCTATTAGATATTGGATAAATAATTACTGCGTCTAACAATTTAATGATTTCCTTTTTTACTAACTCTTTCATTGGAGTACTAAGCCTTCTTTGATGTTCAATGGAGGTTTTTGCATCATCTTCTATTAATATTTTATGCATCAAAATAGTGGGACTAATGCCTTGGATGTCGGCAATAGTCCACTCCATAGCTCCTTTGTATTTCTTAAGGACCTCTAATATTTCTTCTTCCTTACTTTGCTCTAAAGAATCATCAATTATTATAGGCAAAGAATTTCTTTCTCTTAGAAAAGCATACTTTAGATTTTTAGGTAGTGGTTTTAATTCTAATTGAGGTGGTTCTATAATGGATGGTTTTAAAATTTTAATTTCACTAGATCTTTCAAGTGCTTCAACAGTCCTATAAGTTCTCCACCTTTCACTAGTATTAAAAACCTTGGCACAATCATCCATCTCTTCCAATTCATCGTATTCTTCATTATTAAGGATTGCAAACAATGTTTTCTCCCATGGGTCATTCTTTTGATAAGATCTAATTGGAATTTCTACTTTATCAATAGATCAACATTCTTCTTTATCATTAGGGTATTTAATTGCTTTTAAGATGTTAAAAGTTACTTCTTCCTCTTTTACTCTCATTGTAAGTTCTCCTTTTTGGACATAAATAAGAGTCTTTTTTTGTAGCAAGAAAAGGTCTACCAAGAATAATGGGTACATCCTTATATTCTTCCATGTCCAAAACTACGAAGTCAGCAGGGAAAATAAACTTCTCTACCTTAACTAAAACATCTTCCACAATGCCTTTAGGGAATGCTAAAGTTCAATCAGCTAGTTGAAGAGTAAGGGAGGTAGGAGCTATTTCTCCAAGGCCTAATGTTCTATAAATAGAAAGTGGCATGAGGTTAACACTAGCCCCTAAATCACATAAAGCCCTACCCGAAAGTTTAACTCCTATGTAACATGGTATGGTGAAGCTTCCTGGATATTTTAATTTAGGGGATAGTTTTTTTTGTAGTATAGCACTACATTCTTCGGTTAAAGCCATAATTTCTTTTTCAGCGAATTTTCTCTTTTTTGAGAGAATATCCGTCATGAACTTTACATAGCTAGGCATTTACTCCAAAGCCTCGGCAAAGGGGATATTTATTGTCAACTTTTAAAAACTTTCATAAACTTCTGGAATTGTTTATCTAGCTTCATTTTAGTGAGTCTGGAAGGAAAAGGTGGAGATGGGTAAATTTTTCTTTCTTCCAAATCAATAAACTTTACCCCTTTTTCTATGTTAGAGTTCTCGACCTCTTTTATTTTGCTTTCTTTTTTCTTTTCTTTCATTTCCTTGAATTTTTCAAATAACAAATCCCCGCCAGAAATTTTGTTTCCACTTCTTAGTGCGACAGACTTGTATTGCTTAATTGTGTCATCTCTCTTTGAATTTGGAGTTATTTCAGCTGGTAATGTTCCAACTGGCCTTAGATTTAATGCATTTGCAATCTGTCCTATTGAAGTTTCTAAAGATCTAAGAGATGATTCTATCCCTTCCACCCTTGCATCATTTTTTCTGAAACATTTCTAGAATTAATTCATCCGGTAATTTTCTTGAATTCCCTTGATTATTGGTAGGAGTTTGATTGAATCCTGGTGGATGATTAACATTTTGATTATTTCTCTATGAAAAGTTAGGGTGATTTCTAAATTCGGGATTATATTGATTTGAAAAAACATTTTGTCTTTGGCCTCCTACATAATTAACTTCCTCCGGAACTTGATTCAGTTACTCTATGGTGAGAGAGGTATTGGGGTTAGGCAAATGAATACTACAAACTGATGACATTATAATATTTTGACTCAAAGAATCTATTAGCTTATTTATAGTATTAAATTGTGTTGTCATTTGTGTCGCTACTGCAGTAAATTGATCATATGGTGGACACCCATTGGATTGCTATTCCCTTGCCTTTCAAATGATTGATAGTTGTTGGAGGTAAGATCTTCTAGAATAGTATAAGCATCTTCCGGATACCTTTTCATCAAAGACCCTCCCGCAGATCCATCAACTAAGATCATGGTAGCCGTTTGTAATCCATTATAAAATGTGGATACCTGTTGATGTTTTTCTAACCCTTGATTTGGACATCTTCTCAATAACTTTTTCAAATGCTCCCAAGCATCGTAAAGAGTTTCCCCATGATTTTGCATAAAAGTGATCTCTCTTATTAACTTTGTTGTTTTAGATGGCGGAAAGTATTTATTTAAAAATTTCTCCACTAATTATTCCTATGTGGTTATAAAACCATGTGGTAACGAATTAAGCCAATCTTTGTCTTTTCCCTCTAACGAAAATAGAAATAACCTTAACTGAATTGCTTCATCTGTAGCCCCGTTTACTTTGAACATGTTACATATTTCTAAGAATGTCCTTAGATGAGAATTTGTGTCTTCATTATTAAGACCCCCAAACTTATTATGTTGAATTAATTGCATAGTAGTGGAGTCTATTTTGAAGTTGTTAGCTGCTATAATAGGTCGTGCGATGCTAAATTGCAAACCTCCTCATAAAGGCGTGTTATAATCACGACATGTCATTCTAGGCGTATTCTATTGGCCGTTTTGGTCAACTTGCACATTAGGATCTACATGACCTTCATTGTTTTGCATATTATTTTGTCCGTTATCACCCATCTCAAGATGTGTAATATTGTTATTCCTAAAAATTCTCCTATTTTGCCTACATGTCTTTTCGATTTTAGAGTTTAAAGACAATATTTCCGTATCTTGATATCTGGACAAAAAAAGATGCACATAAAGTGAAAAATAAAACAAAAATAACACTTGAACTCAGATTACTAAGAATTACTAATATCACAAGATAATACTTAACTAAGAAAAATTGTCCCCGGCAACGGCTCAAAAAACTTGATGCGCGAAAAGTAGATATATAAAATGCAACGCAAGTATACATGTCGCGTCAAGTAATAAAGTAGAAAGTAGAGTGTCGAATCCACAACGACAATATTTTACGTAAGCTTATGAGTACTAGTAATGTTCTTTTCTGCTAAGTCAAGCAAAATCATTGTTTTGTAGAGGAGTAAAGCTAAAGCTAAAATACGAAACTGATTTACTGAGAAAAGATAATGAAGAGAAATATGAGTTTTGTAAATTGATCCTTATCCTTAGTTTGCCTATGTGAGGAAATACAAGCGAACTTATATTAATTATTATCTTGTGGAAATCCTAAACTTGCGAAGAGAATCTCTCGATTTCATCATTGCTTTGTGCATGTTTAGTGAGTAGCCTTAAATAAAAGCTCCACAAGTAAACATACGTATAAAAGTGAGGATCTTAACTCCACAACTAGACTGGTAGCGATACGCTAAATCATATGTAGTCAAATTAAATTCTCGAGACTTACGAACGCAGCTCTCTCATACAGTTTGCAGTAAAAAGCGCAAGATGGTACTGTTTTATCATCATCACTAAGGAAGGGAATGAAATTTACGATAAAAACTAATAAAAAGTTAGTTGTTCATGTAAGCATCAAGGCAAACTTCAGATAGTTCACAACATACAAAACTTGCTTGAGGATTAGTTCCTCATAGTCGGATTCATAGGATTTTGCAATTTGAATTGAATTGCCATGGTAACAGAAAAATTATGACAAACAAACCAAATAGTTTCCTAGACAACCTGCTGAATTTCGTCGCCCAATTCGCTGTGCTTCTCCTTTGATTCCCCTCTGGCCGATCTCCTCTCCACTGATCCTTCCTCTGGTAACTCTCCCCTTCTATATATAGTGATTCGCTCCTTAAAGACCCTTAAATTCGCTGAAGGAACGCCTTCTTTTTGTCTTGTAACCACCATAAATTTGAATTTCAAAATTCCAGATTTCCATCAGCAATTTGTTGCAGCAACTTTGTCTTTAAAGAGGCTTTAATTCGCTGAAGGAACGCCTCCTTTCGATTTTGTAACCATCGCTAATTCGAATTTTAAAATTTTGAATATGAAAATTCCAGATTTCAATCAGCAATTTATTGCAACAACTTTATCTCTGAAAAAATAGACATAATTAGGTAATAAATAATATGTTGTAACAACTTTGTCTCTGGATAAAGTAAACAATTTGTTGCAACAACATTTCTAAGTACTAGAGTTTATTATATTTTATTTTTCCAACTTGATTCCCCTTTTTAGTATTTTGCAAAGAAATATCATAATCTTATGTTTAAAATCTAAATTATATCAGAATATAATTTAAACCCTATTTTACTTGATTCCATGATAATTTGCTCCTTATATAGGATGAAAACTTGTAAATAAATAGATGAAATAACTTCTTTTTGAGAAGTTATCATTAGTCAAATATATATATGTGCTTGTGTACTATAGGTTGATCTAATCCATGCAGGGAAGGTTAGTCAAATAAGACTAGGTATAAAGGTGTTGAGAAAATTGAGTGTATTAAGTTAACACAACAAATACTATAGGAGTATCTATTTACTGCTAAGTAATGGGAATCAATCCAAGCCCTCGATCATATCGGGATCCCAAACAGGTATGTGCCTTTCCGACTTCTCACTTAGAAATAAATATAAAAAGGACTTGTGCATAGTGCAAAATACACTGTTCCTTGTCTTCTTCTGCCCGTATTCACCGAAACGACAAAACCGTCTCGCCGATCTCTGGAAATTTCGTACAAAATGGCGCCGAAAGGTCAAGATTTCCTATTCAAAGGCTCAGAACTAGTGAGGAATGGCTTCAAGGATGCACCAGAGGAGGTGCAATATGTTCTCCATCTGCTCCAGTTTTCTGACGTAACTTTCGTTCTAACGGAACCTTATTTGCTGTGGAAACGGGAGGTCCTACAATTATTTTCCAATGCCAAGGCAGATGCATCTGCGAGGAAGATCAATGTACAACCCCGTATTTGCGAAAAGGGGGCATTCATCCAAGATATCAAGGCTTGCTGCACGGTTTTAAGCTTTTTGAGGGTTTTGCATTCTTTGGGGCCAATTTAGTGTCGACCTTCATAACATACTAGTAGGGGGATGTAATATTTGCCTCCCCCAGAAATGTTATTAGGGGGCAGGTGTGGTGAGAGGCCGACTCAAGGGTCCCGGCCAGGCCGCCCTGCTCGCCTAGCTACGCTGGCCACAGCCTGTCTCAGCACGCATGCCGCCCAGCTCTCCTAGCTGCGTAGGCCGCAGCTCACCAGCTGCTCAGCTCGCAACCTGCCTCAGCCCGCAGGCCGCAGCTTGCCTAGCTGCTCAGCCCGCAGATCGCCTCAACTCGCAGCCCACCCTGCTTGCCTAACTACACAGGCTGCAACTTGCCTAGATGCTCAGCCCGCAGCCCGCCTCAGCCCACAGCCCGCAGCTCGCCTAGCGGCTTAGCCCGTAGCCCGCCTCAACCCGTAGGCCGCAGCTCCTCTAGCTGCTCAGCCCACAGCCCTCCTCAGCCCACAGGCCGTAGCTCGCCTAGCTGCTCACCCCCCAGCCTACCTCAGCCCGCAGGCCGCATCTTGCATAGCTGCTCATCCCGCAGCCCACCTTAGCCCGCAGGCCGCAGCTCGCCTAGCTGCTCAGCCCACAGTCCGCCTCAGCCCGCAGGCTGCAGCTCGCCAAGCTACTCAGCATGCAGCCCGCCACAACCCGCAGGCCGCAGCTCGCTTAACTGCTCACCCCGCAACCCGCCTCAGCTCGCAGGCTGCACATCGCCTAGCTACTCAGCCCGCAACCTGCATCAACCCGCAGGCCGCCCAGCTCGCCCGGCAAGGCTGCCCAGCTCTCCTGGCCAAGTTCCCTCCAAGCCCAGGGTATGATAGTAATTTCAAGAGTAGTGGAGGTTGGCTATTTGCAGGTCATTCCCAAAAAACTATAAATAGACCCTTAGGGGTGCCTTGGGGGCATCACTTCTTCATCCTATTTCTTCATCCTCTAAGGCACCTAGCTCGGCATTGGCTAGGGAGAGGGAGATCGCCAAGGTGTTCCGGGGGTGAGGTGGGACCTCCACGCTTGAGCCGAGGATCAGTTCCTAGTTTCTTGAGTCTTTAGTCTGTGACGTTTGCCTGAGTGCAGTAAGTGTGAGGTCACCCCTTTTTAGGGACCTCGAACTCCATAGAGACTGATTTCTTGGTTTCAACATCTTGGTGTGGTGAGCATGGAGAGTGACCAGCACAAAAGATCTCGAGATACTGTCATGGCTGGAGATCAGGGAGGTAGTGATGTTCTCGGCGAGCTCCCCAACCCATCACCCTTCATAGGAAGGGAGGAATTCATGGCATCCATCTAAGGCTTCATGGAGATGTTGTGAAGTATTTCTCCTCGAGGTAGCTTCTCAACTCCCACCCCTCAGGACCTAGCTCTTAGGAGTCTCGGAAAGCTGCCTCTAAGGGATCTGGGCCAGGTTACCCTAGCAGGGGGAGAAGGAAGTGCACCAGGAAGAAGGCCCGGGAAGGAAAGGATGTGAGAGGGGGGTCGAGCGAGACCTCACCGGCCGGGAGTTGTTCCCCAGTCCGGCGAGTGCAAGCCTTCCAGGCGAGCAGGTTGCGCGAGTAGTGGTTGCGAGACCACCACTCAGGGGGTCACCCTTCAGCGAGTTGATCATCTCAGCTCCCATTCCCGAGGAGTTCAGAGAGCCCAACATGGATTACTATACTTGAAAGGATGACCCTGTCCAGCACTTGCAGTAGTTTGAGAATGCAGTCTCCATCAGGCCGATGACAGATGCCTTCAAGTGTCGCCTCTTCGCGATCACGTTGAAGGACAAGGCAAGGGACTGGTTCCACCAACTCCCACAGAGATCGATCTATGGGTTCGAGGACTTGAGCCGGAGCTTTCATCTTCGCTTCTCCACCTCCAAGAATAGGAAGAAGAGTCCTGAGTCCATCTACCTGATAAGGCAGGGGGCCGAGGATTCGCTGGCCCATTATGTTGGCAGGTTCCAAGAGGAGATCCTGGATATCCAGGATACGCCGGGGTATGCCCTCCAGATGGCGTTCATGGTGGGGTTGTGCGAGGGGTTCTTCAAGATGAGCCTTGCCCGAAAGGCCCCCCTTTCCTTCACGGAGCTGATGGAAAGGGCGGCAGATGAGATAGCAACTGAGGCGGCCAACCCGGCATTTGTCAAGAAGTTGGCAAGATTGACAAAGGCAGAGTCGAAGTTGCAAGGTGGCTCGAGGCATCAGTAGGGGGGAAGGAGAGAGGAGAAGAGAGCTCAGAGGTTCCAGGGACTTCAAGAAGGTCCAGATCTAGGTTGGAGGCAGCAGGGAGGACCCGTTCAGGGTCCAGGAAGAGGTCTCATCCAAGTTGGGGGGAACTTCCATGGAGGCCAAGGGAGGTTCAACTTCTAGAGACAAGCCCCTAGGCAGCTCCTACCCCCACCGCAGCAAGCCATAGAGATAGGAAGAAGGGGAAGAGGTAACAAAAGAAATCACCCAGCCCGTCAGAGGTGGGAAGGAAGAGTGATGTCATACTGTGACTTCCACCAAGTAGAGGGGCACGCCACCTCTACCTGCCCTGAATTCCTGGAAGTGAGAGAGGCAAGAGCCCCAGCCTAGCAGTAGCCGCCGATGCGAATTGAAGAAGTTCTACGCAGAGAAGGGGGATATGACGTGTGTGAGGATCGGGTCGACGTAGGAACTCGAGGAGGTATAGGAGTGATCCACGGTGGAGTGGGAATTGAGGCCACTCGGAAGACAAGCCTCCATATCATGTACTGACGGAACATTGCTTCAACATCCCAAACCCCGCCCCTAGAGGAAAGGATCACCTTCTCAATGAAGGACATGCCGGATCACGAGGATCTGTTCTGCGATGTGCTGGTCATCCAGGAAGTCATCGAAGGCTACACCGTGTCCCGGATCTTGGTTGACAATGAGAGCTCCGTCAACGTCATTTTCAAGAAGTCATTTGACGAGATGAAGGTGGAACCAAGGAGGGTGTTTTCCTCTGACGGACGCCTATTCGGATTTTTAGGGGAAAGGAAGGAGGTAGAAGCTGGAGTCGGTCTCCAGGTGAAGTTGGGGGGGAGGGACTCAAGGAACTGTCGGTTCGTCATTGTTGACGCCCCAAGCAGTTATAACGCCATCTTCGGAAGGCCCCTCATCAGCGCCTTCCATTGTGTGTCATCGTCTTTCCACCAATGCCTCAAGTTTAACTCAGGAGGGGTCCAAGTTAGGATTAGGGGAGACCCCAGGATGGCATGGCAGTGCTACGTCACGGCTGTCAACACCATCTCCAAGCTAGCCAATGCAAAATAGATGGAGAAGATCATGGAGAGCCTGAGCAAGATAGAGGTATCTGAGGAGCCGAATGATGGCCATCGTGCTCAAGCAACCTAAGGGAGCCATGTCTTTGTGAGGTCTTTTATCTTTCATATTCTTGTAATGAGCTCTACCCATGACCAGCTGAGTCAGGGGGTCATGTATCTTAAATTTTTTCCCGTTTGAGGATGTTGAATTTAGTAAAGTTCGAGTGACATGCCTAGTACCACCCCCCGAGAGGATCTCCTCATCCAGGCTCTCACTAGCTGGTTGGGTCGAATGTGCCTCGAGGAGAGCAAGTCCCACCCACGAGAGGATCTCCTCATCTAGTCTCCCACTAGCTCGATGGTTCGAATGTGCCTCGGTGGCGAGAAGGTTCCAACCCCGAGAGGATCTCCACGTCAAGGATCCCACTAGCTGGATGGGTCGAATGTGCCTCAATAGTAAGCTCTTGTCCCGAGAGGATCTCCCCATACAAGCTCCCACTAGCTGGATTGGTCGAATGTTCCTCAGTGGCGAGAAGGTTCCAACACCGAGAGGATCTCCTCATCCAGGCTCTCACTAGTTGGTTGAGTCAAATTTGCCTCGGTGTAGAGCAAGTCCCACCCCCTAAGAGGATCTCCTCATCCAGGCTCTCACTAGCTGGTTGAGTCGAATGTGACTCAGTGGAGAGCAAGTCCCACCCCCTGAGAGGATCTTCTCATCCAGGCTCTCACTAGCTGGTTGAGTTGAATGTGCCTCGGTGGAGAGCAAGTCCCACCCCCCGAGAGAATCTCCTCATCCAGTTTCTAACTAACTGGTTCGGTTGAACGCGCCTCAGCGGAGAGAAGGTTCCAACCCCGAGGCCGTCTCGTCCCCTAGGCTCCCATTAGCTGGCATGACAGGTTGACCCCCCGAGAGGACAAATGTTTTTGGCTCCAAGAAGGATACGCAGCGAATACGTTGGGTTGGATGTTTCTTTCTGAGCGTGAAACTTGCTCAAAAAGAGCGGGGATTGTGTACAACCCCGTATTCGTGATTAGGGGGCATCCATCCAAGGTATCAAGGCTTGCTACATGGTTTTAGGATTTTTGAGAGTTTTGCACTTTTGGGGGCCAATTTAGGGTGGACCTTCATAATATATTAGTAGTGCGATGAAATATTTGCCTCCCCCCGACCTATTGTCAGGGGACAGGTGCGGCAAGAAGCCAACTCAAGGGTCCCGACCAGGCCGCCCAGCTCGCCTAGTTGCGCAGGCCGCAGCCCGCCTCAGCCTGTAGGCCGCCCAGCTCGCCTAGCTGCGCAGGCCGTAGCTCGCCTAGACGCTCAGCCCGCAGCCCGCATAGATGCTCAGACCGCAGCCTACCTCAGCCCGCAGACCGCAGCTCGCCTAGCTGCTCAGCCCGCAGCCTGCCTCAGCCCGCAGCCCGCCAAACTCGCCTAGTTGCGCAGGCCGTAAATCACCTAGCTGCTCAGCCCGCATCCCTCCTCAACCCGCAGGATGCAGCTCGCCTAGCTGCACAGCCCGTAGCCCGCCTCAGCCCGCAGGCCTTAGCTCGCCTAGCTGCTCAGCCCACAGCCTGCCTCATCCCGCAGGCCGTAGCTCGCCTAGCTCCTCAACCCACAACACGCCTCAGCCCGTAGGCCGCAGCTCACCTAGCTGCTCAGGCCGCAGCCCGCCGCAGCCCGTAGGCCGCAGCTCACCTAGCTACTCAGCCCACAGCCCGCCTCATCCCGCAGGCTGCAGCTCGTCTAGCTGCTCAGCCCGCAGCACTCCTTAGCCCGTAGCTCGCCTAGCTGCTCAGCCTTCAGCCCACCTCACCCAACAGGCCGCAGCTCGCCTAGCTGCTGAGCCCGCAGCCTGCCTCATCCTGCAGGCTGCAACTCGCCTAACTGCTCAGCCCGAAGCACGCCTCAGCCCGCAGGCCGCCTAGATCGCCCAGATCGCCTGGCCAGGCCGCCCGGCTCGCCCTGTCAAGCCGCCCAGCTCGCCCGCCCAAGTTCCCTCCAAGCTCAGGGTATGATAGTAATTTCAAGTGTAGTGGAGGTTGGCTATTTGCAGGCCATTCCCAAAAAACTATAAATAGACCCTTAGGGGTTCCTTGTGGGGCATCACTTCTTCATCCTCTTTCTTCATCCTCCAAGGCACCAAGCTTGACATTGACTAGGGAGAGAGAGATCACCAAGGTTTTCCATGTGTGAGGTGGAACCTCCACGCTTGAGCTGAGGGTCTGCCCCTAATTTCCTAAGCATTTGGTCCGTGACGTTCGCCTGAGTGCAGTAAGTGTGAGGTCACCCCTTTTTAGGGACTCAAACTCCACAGAGAACGATTTCTCAGTTTCAACAATAAAGACTGTAGTCAGTGGACAAAATATAAAGATAACATCAAGACGATTGAGAAACGCCCTCGAGTTGCCAAAGTTCACAGAAGCTAATGTGGTAGAGGATCTGGATCAATCTGAGGTCAGGTCTGCTATAAAATGGTATGGCCTATCTAAGCACACCTCCGGGTCCATCCTCAGGAATGAACTGAACCAAAAAGTTAAATTATCGTCCGACATCATTGGGAAGGCTCTGATTTGCAAGACAGGGTTCCATGACAAGATTTTTAAAAAGATGTTTGAACTTATGGCGAGAGTGATTCACACCAAAAGAACCAATTGGGGAAGTGTTCTACTGGAAAGGATAGCAGATTGTCTGACTAAGCCAAACCTGGGAAGGATATTGTCCCTATTCTTACTTAGAACTGTTCCTGAGATTCTCAATATGAGATTAGGAGTCAAGATTCACCATATGCGGAGAATGGACATCAAGATGCTAGATATATAGGATAGGGTCTTTCTACCCCATGGACTGCTTGCCACCAGGAAAAAGCAAAAGGAAGTTCCAGCAATAGCATAAAGTAGCTCAAGTAGTTCTTCTAAAGAAGAGGAGAAAGAACCTCATGACCCTAATCTGTCTATGTTTGAGGAAGAGATGAGGATAGACACAGCTGCCCAAGTATCAATATCTTCTGATCTTGATACTAGAAATTAGTTGAGCAGGGATTAATCTAAAGGTATTCCAGAACATGATGTTGACTTGCCATTAGCTGAGTATGTTGGGCAAGTTGTTGAAGATATTATCAACAGAATCTTTGCTAGGATGGAGGGGAGATTTCCAGGCATGATGTTGCTGCTGAAATCATTTCATATCCTATTGATGTAACCAATCCTCAGAGTGAGGCATAGAAACTCATGGAATAAGTAATGCAGGATGCATTTGCTAAAGGTGAGCAGTTCTAGTTTACCACAAAAGAAATTCAGGCTACTATCACTAAAGTTTCTACTACTACTGGTGTTGTTGCCGGTGATGTTGTACTGCATGCCAACAAGGGCATGGCAGTTATTGAGGGGGAGATTCAATCTGAACTCCCTGCTTAGGTTGAAGTTCACAACATATATTCTTCTATGTTAGAAAATGGACAAGATGCTCTTGAGGATCCACCAAGAACTCATTCATCTGAATTCACAATGGCTGACTATGCCAACAGGGAAGTGGTTAGGCCAGTCCAAGAACCCACTAATGAAGGCACCTCTGCAAGGATGTATCAAATTCCTCCTATGTTTTTGGCCCAGCTCAAGAGCCAGTAGGATGAGCAGAGGAGAACCCTGGAAACCTTTGTGGATTATGCTCTCAAAGATATCAGGAAGGATCTAACTACAAAAATTAAGTCAATCAGATTTGAGGTTAATTTTCTGAAGGGTGAAACCATCAAATTCTTCAAAAGGGCAACACCAGCTGTGGATTACACTCTGAACAAGCTGGATGTAGTTGACTCAAATGTCACTACAATGAATGCAAATCAAACAATTCAAAATGAAAACATGTTGGCTATTCATAATGTTGATAATGTTCTGAGGGAACAACAGAATAAAGAAATCTTTACCAAGATAGATGGTTGTACCAAGATGCTAGATGATCATATGATGGAGGTCAAAAATCAAGTAACAACAGGGGTAAGCTATCTAGAAACTGAAAGGAGCAAGGCCTTCCTCTCCTAGACCAAAGAGCTTATTGAAGAAGTCAAAATGGGGAAGAGTAATGCCATAAGAACAAATACTGAAAATATGGTATAGGTTACCGATGTGATGAGGGGATCTTTTGGGATTGAACATGTTTAGTATGACAACATCCCTATATTTCCTGCTCAAGTACAAGAAGCATTGAATCATGAAATGTCTGCTCAGCTAGAAGGCCAACTACAAGATGATCAGAATAGAGAATATGGTGCTCAATGGGGAGATTCAAATGTTGCTCCTGAGTTCATCCCCTATGCAAAACAGCTATAGATTACAAAGGGAAAGTTAGGAGATGAAGAAGAAGAAATTCGTTTTAGTAAGAAGAGGTTTAGGGAAGAGATGAAAAAGAGACCTGATTTCGAAAAATGGAGCCTTGAATCAAGGACAATCATTTTGGCGTCCTGGGAGCAAATCAATTCAAAAAGGACTGATAGAGGAAAACTTTATAACTCTCTGGAATTGAATAAAATGGAAGAAATGGAAAATGAGAGGGAAAAATTCAGAAGGAATAGGAACGCATGCATTTTGCCTACAGATGCTATTAAGCCTATAAAATACATTCCCAATCCTTACAGTTATTTTGAAAGGATGAGAGTCAAGAGAGCTGAAGTAGACAAGGCAGACAATAAAGGAAAGAAGATAGGTAGTGTTGAAGAAAAGGCTGTCAAGAAACCTAAGGGAAGTGGCATAGTTATAAGGGAACTAGAAACTTGAAAAGTTGCTTGTTCTGCTTAAAGGGTTCAAGGAATATGTCATGTTTTGTACTATGCACAAAAACATCTAAGATAAATGAAAATCATTTTTGATTATGTTCATTATTTTCTCTAAGTTATTTAATGTGTCTTTTACTGTATGTGTTGCATATATGTGTTAGTGTATAACATTGTCTTAGGTTTTGACTTTTTCAAATAAGAGGAGATTGTTGGGTCCATTGTGTCCAATATCCCAGATTTGTAAGAAGTCAAACAAGTCAATGGTATACACATTGTTGTACTTGATGTTGTTCAAACTCATTATGTGCAGGATGTTCCTTGGAACAATTTAGATAGATTGTCTAAGTGATGGTGACAGGAGGTCACAAGATAGAGACATGGAGAGACAAAAATCTATCCATGTCCACAGGCGTTGAGTGAAGAATTCTCACTCAATGCCATATAACAAAAGACGCTGAGTATAGCTTCGATATTCTAAGCCTAACTATTGGCTGGACAAAAATATGGCTAAGTTCATAGACGTTGAGTGAAGTCAACTCACTCAATTCCATATAACTAAAAGCTTTGAGTAATACTCAGCCTGGCCAAGCCTGGGAAGAAACTGGCAGAAATGTGGCCAAGTCCACATGCGTTGAGTGAAGTCTACTCACTCAATGCCATACAACATAATTCTTTGAGTAAGACTTAATCTGTCAAAGCCACAAAAAATCTGAGAAGATATTTGACCAAGTACACAGGCGTTGAGTGTAGCTTACTCAATCAACGCCCTATGATAAAAGCGTTGCCAGAAGCCTACTCACTCAACGCCGTGTTAATATAATTAATAGATGCAGAAAGCGTTCAGAGAAGAAGCAACACTCAACGCTTCCCTGACAGGAAAATTGGCTAAGTCTAAAAGCGTTGAGTGAAGGTTACTCACTCAAGGCCAAGTGACAGAACATGTCCAAAGGCTTTGGCATTGTGCGAAGGTTACTCACTCAACGCCTTACGACAGAAAACTTTTCCAAATATTTTGGCATTGAGTGAAGGTTGCTCACTCAATGCCAAGTGATAGAGTATCTGTCTAAGTGTTTTGGCATTGAGTGAAGGTTGCACACTCAATGCCTAGTGACAAAATATGTCTAAGTGATGGGGAATTGAGTGAAGTTTGCTCACTTAATGCATATGCTCTAATGCTTGATTTTGACTAAGTCCACAGGTGCTGACGTCAGCAACTGTCATTAAAATTCAAAATGGTTTGGGAAGGCTACAGTATGGGACAAACGACGCTGCAGGCCTACCACACCACTTTTGTAGTTAATGCAAGGTTACAACGGGCTGCTCCTTGTGTGGGCCCTATATTTCAAAGAGTCGTGGAGCGGCTGAATAGAAAAGGAAGGATTTTGATTGAAGAAAGAAGCTTTTCACACATATGGTTGGCAGTCATCTTATTCCTCGCTATTGTTGCTGAGGAGGAAGAACAGAGTTCAATGCAGGTGGTTTGAAAGATCAATAAAGTTAGTCATTATCTTCTTCACCGACAATAGTAAGTCCAGAGAAATAGGAAGCTGCCAAGGTCCAACCCTAGTTGCAGGATATGGGATCAAAAGCAAGTTTGTTGTGCCATTTTCACCTGCACCAGCAAGGTCTGAAAGCTTACTTTCAGAGGAAGAAGGAGAAGCAGAGAAAACTAATTTCTACGGTCAAGGCTAGCTGTGTGAAGAAAACTTGGAACTGTTATGTTATTTCTCTTCACCAGCTAGTTCAGAGTGTTTCTTGGAGGAAAGAGGTAGCGGCAAGGGCCAACCCTAGCTATAGTTCTTCATAGTTCAAGTAAGCCTAATTCTGAAGATTTAATCTTGGGGAGTATGAAGAAGGATACGAGAATGAGCTTCTGGTTCAGTTTAGAAAGGTGCAGAGCAACAGATCTGCAAGTTACTTCCAGCAGAAGCAAAGATCTACATATGTTGCTGTAAAGAAGATAGGGTTGATACCTTCTCAGTTTAGGAAGCAGTAGGCTCAGGGACCACTACAATAAAATGCGCCTATAGTAAGGACCAAAATCGTTACCATAAGTGCGAGAAATCGTCACACAAACTATTTGGTAACAAAAAAAACTTTAAGTAATGGTCGTCCTCTAAAGCTCGACGCTAATACTTGTTGTAACGAATGTATGTGTGTCGTTACAAATAAATTAATTGTAACAAAAGATTCTTCCTCACCCAAAACAGATTATTCCTCACCCAAAACAGATTCTTCCTCACAATAAATTTGTTACAATAAATATTATTTCGTTATGAATGATTTTTTCCCGCATAAAAATCGGTTATAATAAATAATATTTCCTCGCATTAAATTCGTTACAATAGTTTTTTACTCCTCACTACAGCCAATTCATTTATATATCATAATATGCTCATAAAAACTTCCAAAAAATAAGACATCATAAGATCCAATCCAGATTCATTTAAATATTTACTTATACACAAATAGAAGTTTTACATGTACTCAAATTGCATAATAATAATAATGAATCTTCAAAAAAAATTACATAACATTAAGATCTACAAGTATAAATAAGACATCAACTTTGACACATTTCGACTGATGAATTTCCCGTCATTTTCCGACTAATGAATCTTCTATCACTTTTTGACTGATGAATCATCTGTCACTTCCGACCAAGGATCCCGTACCCTATAAATAAAAGAAAACAATTGTTAATTTTAATCCAAATTGAGAGGAAAAAACATTTATGCACACTCACATATATCCATACATACACAATCTACAGAAAGCAGCGACTAATTGTTAATTTTAATCCAAATAAAAGAAGACAATTGTTAATTTTAATGCAAATTGAGTGGGGAAACTTGTTTTTTTTTCTTTTTCAAAACAGAAAGTGGATTTGTTTCTAAATGATGGCAGTAAGCATATATACATTCAACACTGGAGAAAGAATGCAAGTCTGACTCAAAGACTTGAAATTGGTCGAAGACGTATAGTAGCAGACGTTGTTTACTAATGAGTTTATCCTTAGCTAAAGGTTCAGATCTGCAGGTTTTTATCCAAAGCTTCACATCACAGCTACAGGTACATCACAGCTACAGGTACTAATCCTTAGCTAAAGCTTCAAGAATTGCTGATGTACCTGTAGTTGTGATGCCCGGAACAGTGAACTGCTGGAGCAGTTCACCGCCAGAATAGTGAACTGTTGGTGCAGTTCACTTATCCACTGGTGCAAAGTTTTTTGTCTATAGAGATAATAAAAAATGATGTGATTACTCAACCCATCCCATAAATAATGGTAGATATGAACCGTGAAACAGATCCCCACCATTTTACCCCTGGTACGCAAAGTTCCTAAACTTCACCTTTTTGATGATTTAAATCTTCACAAATTAAATGAGTCGAAATAAAATTGCATTTTTCTAAGAATTTTTTTTTATTTCTGCAAGTAACGAAACTAACCCTAAGAGGAAATATCGGTGAAAAAACTACTAAAACCTCTATAGGAAAACAACTGTCCATTCTTCAATCGAAATATCCAGTGTGAACTCAATAGAAAGCATCACTCACATAGAAATCACACTATCTTCAAATCAGAGGACTTGATACCAGAGAAACTGCAAGGATCTCTATTGCTGCTCTAGTCAGATAGTTTGGCCATTGGGACTTCAAAAATGGCTTGGTCAAATGCTCGTCATGCTGAAACTACAAAAAGGAACCCTAGTAAATTAAGCAATCAATCCATTCAAGATGCGAATATAAAGATTTCTACTCCAATCACAACTTCAACAATCACGAAATAAGAAATCTGAAAGAAACTTCAGCTAAAGTAGAGGAGCAGAAAGAGATCATACCATCTTCTTTCAGAGCAGACTCACAATGGCATAGTGCTGTCATTTAAATGAAGGACCACCTTATATTAATATAGTTGTCTACAACTTCCCAAGAATTGAATATAATTGTACATGAGATTAATAAAGGCCGTAAACAGTCACATCTCTTCACGTTGAACCGCAGCCCAGCTACTTCAACTGGGATGCAAATCACGAGCTGCAGTTCAACTGATGGTGCTCCAACATTTTGCTTTGAAGAATTCATTCAAACTTCTAGGGGAGAACTGTATACTTAATGGAATCGCCTTGTTAAGGATACTTACTGGGAAGCATTCTTACAAATTATACGGCAAAAAATATCTAAAAGAAGAAATAATTTTCAAAAAATATGTTCAGGAATGGCACCTGATGAATGCAGCAAAAGGACATAGCTAAGAATTATTGCAGGAAAAAGTATGTTTTAGCAGGCTTTAGTAGTTGGTCATCAAACATGCAAGCCAAATATATCAAAATTATACAAAACATAAGTAATAAAACACTAACAAAACCACTATGCCCAAATACTAACAGTCAAATAATAGTCAAACCCAAGCAGAAGTAATAAAATAGTAACATAGTACTATGCCAAAATACTAACAGTCATAAACCATTCGACAACAAAAAAGTGCACCAAAAAGTGAATGGTGTGTGCATCAAATAGTCAAGGAATTACGCCAAAGTTTTTTAGAATCGAAGACAGCAATTCCTTCAGCTCATTCTGCCCCTCTTTTAATCCTGCAATCTCTGCATTGAGAGTTTGAATCATAGATTCATGCTTATCTATAAGCTCTGTTTGTGATGTAATACGAGTCATGGCACTGCGTAAATCTTCTTCCGTTACATTTAACTTCTCTTTCAACTGAGCGGACTCTAACAATGTCTTCTTTATTCGTTTTGAAAGCACAACACCGTAGCCTAATCCTTTGTCATAACCAAACATATTTCCAAGTGTAGTCTTTATAATTTCTCTTTCAGAGATTATGAGATCACTGTCAAAATCTGTTGATATTGTTCTCAGCCTTTCCATTTCATGCTGTAAAATATAGTGTTATAATAGAAACGTATGTTATTAATCAATTTTATGAAAGTTTGAAATATATTTTGACTTACATATGCTGCTTCTGCTGTCTCACTGACAAACACCCCATTTTCCTAAGGGTGTTAGCAAAGTTCTCAACGGGGCTTTGATTAACCTATATATCAATAAAATATTTGAGAATGTCGTATTGTTCAAAAACTCACATGTAATCATTGCATTACCATTTCTAGCAGTCTTGAATGGTAGGATTTGGAACCCGACGTATGAGTAAACGGCATGTGTGATCTATTAACAGCATTTGTCTTGGACCTTTTCTGCAAGTAAACAAAAGTATTCAATGGTACTCATTGAACTTATCATTAATAAACTATGTACGAAACAAAATTTATATAAGTAGTCACAATCACCGTAAAATTCTCACTCTCGAAGAGATCACACAACTGACACCAATTCTCGATTGAGATCCACTCAAATGGGCTACTACCTCTTGGATTCTTTCCTGCCATAATATAACCTTTATACGTTGCAGATAATCTTCCTCTCCAATGTGTGTAGCTACATTGAAACATCTCTAAAAGTGCAGGTTAGATCTGAAATACTCTAGAGGGGGGGTGAATAGAGTATAGTGCTCATTAAAAACTTTTTACAACTTTTGTTGTATTCCTAAGTGAACAAATCAGTAAGTAAATAAATCTAAGCACAGCAAAATAAGCAATCACAAAGCACAGCCAAAACACAAAGAAAAGGGCAACCAAACGACATAAGAATTTTATAGTGGTTCCCCAACCTGGGTACATCCACTCTTCTACCACCCTGTTAGGAATCCACTCAGGTTTTTGATCAGGTGCCTGACACCAATGAACTTTTGTTCAGGTGCTCAAAAACCAAACCTCAAGTCTTTTGGAAGGAGACTTGCAACGAGAATAATTTTGAAGGGATTTAAAACCCTTTACAGGAATTGGAAGTAAAGAGATGGTGTCTTCTCTGTCAATAGTCAAAGAGAAGACTTGTGGATTGATGGTAGCAGATGTAGCTCCCCCTGAGATCTTGAATTAATCAGGAATGCTAGAACACTGCTTTAGGGTGATAGGTCTTCAAAGATCTAGAATGCCTGGACTAGGATTAGCTTCACGAACTTCTTTAACAGATAGAAATTTGTTGTCCTTTGAAGTAGTCATGTAGAATTGAAGGAAAGAATAAGACTCTTGATTGAATTTAATTGTTCTTATTCTTCTTCTTGAAGATGTTCTCTAGTCAGGCTGATTGCAGTAGAACTTTTGATTTGAGTATGATTGTTCTTATGTGCAATCTGAGTGTGTCAATCTGATTGATTTTCTGTATTGCTAGTTGTGTGTGTGTCTATTTGACTGACTGATTCTGTTCTCTTCTATTCTGATTGATTCTTTTCTTTCTGTGTAACTTTTCTAACTGAGGAACATTCAAAATTCGAATGTTTAGCAGTAATTGCAGTCGGCCTTGGAAGGAAGCGACAATCAATGATTTCCCCAACTGTCCCATGGTAAACGGCATGTAATCGTCCATAGTCAATGCGCGTTCCAACGGTAACATTCCGAGAAGATCTGGCATTAATAACTCTGGAATCATCGCCAAGAAAAGGGACGGGAAACTTGAAGATGACCTAGTCTGGATTCGTCGAACGAAGAACACAATTCGTCGAGCTGAGTTTGATTTCGTCGAGCTGAGCTGGAGTTCGTCGAGCTGAGCTTGAGAGAGTTCGTCGACCAGACAATTTTCATTAGTCGAACAGACAATCTTCATTCGTCGAACAGACAATCTTCATTGTAAGACAATATTCGTCGAGTTGAGAACTACATTCGTCGACCTGAGAAGCTGACTTCGTCGACCTGAGAAGCTGAGAACTTGAGGTCCAAGTTCGTCGAGCTCAGAATTTAATTCGTCGACCAAAGTTTGAAGCTGGACTTAGAAAAATTCTGAGATTATCCTGACTTTGGCTAGATGTAGAACCTGAGTCTTCGTCGAACAGAGAACCAAAATCGTCGAGCTCAGCACTAAGAAATGTCTCACGATCATCGAGCGCAGAACTCTTTTTGTCGAGCTAAGTTCGACGAACGTTGAACTCATTTAACTTAGTCTTGAAATCTTCTAAGTCTGAAGTCTTTGATGGTCTTGATGATAGCTGGTCCATCTGGAGTTGAACCTAATGACTTGACCTAGACTCTAGGATATAAACTTGACCCTGGCTATACATGATGGGTCACATCCTAAGTCAGTGAACCTAGCCCAAATAAACTAGGGATCCAACAATCTCACCCTATTTGGGTGAGGTCACTAACAGATACTCAAAATAGAAATAAATAGAAAAACAAAGCAAGAAAAAAGATATATCTGACAGAGAATTATAACACATGCAACAGATATATATATACACAGCTTTGTTTAAACAGATAGCATTGTTTGAAAAACAAAAACCAGACAAAAATTGAAACAACAAGAAAATTACTTCTTTGGCTTCTTCTGCTTGGATTTGTCTTCAGATGTCTGCTCTCTTGTCTTCTTAAAGATGACTTATCTATTTGGATCTTGAGCTTGAGCTTTTGTCATAGTCATATCAGCTGCCCCAATAATGTTCAATGATGTTGCTCTGGGGACAACTGCTTCTGGATGAAGTTTCATATAATCAACAACATTAAATAGCTTATTTCCTTTGTCAAATCTTTTCAGCTCTTCTTTTATATACTTTGACATAGTTGTAAGACCTGAAATATCTTTGCCTTCAGCCTTGGCTTTATTAATCAGAGATAGTCCAATTAACTCCTGATATTTGGCCATTCTTGCAGTATTTGCAGTTTCAGGATCTTCAAATGGGATTGGAGGAGAGAGAGGCCTTTTTGGACTTTCAGCTTTCTGTACATCAGAAACTTGTTGCTGCTGCTGCTGATGTTGTTGACTTTGAATTCCTGAGGAGGATGGCTACCTCTGTTGGCTGCTTCCAGAAGATCTCCCTGATTGTCTCTGATATGTTTGCATTGGGGCAGATCTCTGGGTGCTAGAGGAGCCAGAGGCACCAGCTGCTGGAGGAGGAGGAGGAGGAGGAGGATCCTTCCTGTATCTGTGCACTGGAGGAGGGGAATATCTCCTGCTTCTCTTTCTATCCTTCTACTGGTTCTTGGATAGCCACATCCATTCAGGCATTCCCTTGTATGGAGTTACATTGTGCAGAATGTAATAGGGTGTGTCAGCATTGGAATTAGGCTTTGGAGCTGGAGGAGGAGGAGCCTTCCTTTTCTTTGCTAGCATCCTCTTTTTCTTACTTGCATCATCTTCATCTAATTCATCATCATCATCTTCTTCAGACTCAAAACCCTGAGGGATGTCATAAAGAGCATCCAATGCTTTTAAGGCTTTATCAGAAAGAATAGCTTTTTCTGGAGGAGGGGCAGAAGGTTCAGGAACTGGAATATCAGCAACAGTAGAGGAGGGAGCTGCACAGGAAATAGAAATGATAGAGGCAGAGCTTTCAGCTGCTTCCTTGTTCTCTTCTTCAATGTCAGCTAGAATAAGCTCATCCAAATCTGGTAGGGGAGAGTCATCCATAACAAAAGTTGGGGCTGGAAATGCCTCTAGAATGACCTCTGGACTAGAAGCTGAGATGGAAGCTGGAGCTGAGAGAGCAAACTTGTCACAGAGTTGCTTAGCAACTGTGGACTGACTGGGGAGGTGTATGGTACAATTGTAAAACTTGGCTTAGTAAAATCAGCTGGAAGAAATTGCAAATGTGCAGTATCAAAAATTTTCGGTAAATCTAGTAGATTAACTGTGGGATTCAGAGAGAAATCACCAACAGTTTGTATTTCCTCAACTAACTCATCTAGATCATTATCAGTATCCATAAAATGAATTAACTCAATCATTTCAGAATCAAATTCTCTCAAAATTTCTGTATCCTCATCTGAATTTGCATCTGCTGGAGAGGGGACTACTGCTATGACTGTTGCTTCTGTATCTGAATCTGCTGCAACTTCATCACAGAGCATCTCCCCCTGCCTGGGTTCAGGAGAACCTGGAGCCAGGCCCCTAGATGAAGAGGGGACAGAAGAGAGGGCAGAAATCTGGGCAGATAGAGAATTGATGGAGGTCACAAGAGGTGTAATGGCCTCTTGGATTAGGGATTGGATGAGGGGAGTGAGCAAGGATATGATGGTAGATGGATCAAATGGGGAAGGGGAAGAGGATGGAATAACTTGAGTGGGATGAGTGGATGGAGATGAAGATGTAATGGGGGCATCTAGCATGGCAATATCTGTGGGTATGGTGTAGGATGGAATGGATGACAAATGGGGGGGAAGAGGAGACTGAGGAGGTTAGGGATATGTGTCTCATGAGGTGAAGCAGGAGGTGTAGGAATGTTGGTAAGGTCCAGTGGTGGAGATCGAGGAGGAGTAGGCACATGAGTATGTTGTGGAGATTTAGGTGTGGTAGCAGGAATGGAAGAGGAGGGGAGTGGTTTGGCTGGAGGTGCAGGAAGAGATGATGGAGATGGAAGGACCTCTTCTACAGGGTGGGGAGCGGCCTTTACAGCCCTGGTGCTCTCAGAAGCCGGGGTGGAAGAGGAGGAAGCCTTTGAGGGCTTGGAGATAGTCCTCTCCCACCTGCCAAACAGAGCGCAGGTGAGGCGCTTGCTGGCATTTATGAAGATGGTCGGGGAGACCATACATTCAGCAGCCTTCTCCTGGAGGAAAATTCCCAAAATTTTGCTGAAGAAGACTTCCTTCTTGCTGTTCTTTTTCTTTATCAATTCAAAGAAAATTGTGCCCCAGTTGACCTTTCTCTTATTCACCACGGCACACATAACCAGGAATTGGTAGAGGGTTATGTAATCATGCGCTGAGTGCTTTCCCATTAGCACTTTTCCTACAATGTCTGCCAGAAATTGGTAAGCGGCGGATAGTTGCTTCTTCAGCAGTTTATTAGGGTTGCTTCCTGAAAAACCCATTAACTTCAGCATGTCACCAAACTCTTCAGAATCCATTTCCATGTTGTCTTCTCCATTGACTAGACCAAAAATCTCAGACAGAGTTGCGGTAGATAGGGAAACACCAGTACTCCCGATAGTTCCTGTCATGGTATCATCTTCAGAAGTAGTAGATGTATATACCCATTCCCTTATTTCAGTTGAGTGCAATTTAATTCTGCGGGTCGTGAAATCCTTTAGATTCAGTTCCTCTAGCAGTTCCAAGATGTAGAGGAAAATGGGATCAGAATGCTGAAAAGAGTCAAAATCCATATAGAATCTCGTATCAAATTTCATCGCTGCTAACGCTCCTGCGGGAATCGCCATTGATGACCTGTAAAAAAGAGACAGAGAAAAACGGCGATCAAGAGCAAAAGAACTGAAAGCGCGGGACGGAGGTCGAAGAAAACCTAGATATATGATTTTCAGAATATGAATCGACAATCTCCTTTCCACGAAAAAGAAAAATTCTTCCAACTGAGCTCGACGAAATAAATTATAGACAGATAATTTGTCGATCTCATCCAGAAGAATCGAAAACAGTTCGTCGAACTCCGTTCGACGAAGCGTCTTCAGAAGCAAAGTTCGTCGATCTCCGGTCGACGAAAATTGTTTCCACACACAGAGAATTCGTTGATCTCCGTTCGACGAGAATCTCTCAAACTTTCCCTAATTCATCGAACTCCGTTCGACTAACTCTGGAAAATTCGTCGAATGCAGACAGAAGTTAGGTTAACTCTTCTCTATTAATCATTCCCAGTTGATTTATAAAGAACAGATGGGTTTTCTCATCCAAAGACTTGGTGAAAATGTCTGCTCTCTGTAAATCAGTAGGAATATGGATTAAGTTAATTTTCTTTTTGTCTACATTATCTCTAATGAAAAGATGTCTTATTTCAATATGTTCAGTCCTAGAATGATGAACTGGATTCTGTGCTATAGCAATAGCACTAGTATTATCACAAAATAATGTTGAATTATTTAAGTTGACACCATAGTCTAGGAGTTGGTTTTGTATCCATAGCATTTGTGAACAGCAGCTGCCAACAGCCATGTATTCTGCTTCTGCAGTTGATGTAGACACAGATGTTTGCTTTTTTTTTACAAAACCAGGAGACAAGACTCATACCAAGGAACTGGCAAGTTCTAGAGGTACATTTCCTATACACTCTACATCCAGCATAGTTAGTATCTGAGTATCCAGTTAACTCAAATTCTGACTCTACAAGATACCAGAGTCCTAGATTAGGGCAACTCTTTATATATATCAAAATTCTTTTTAGGAAAATAAGGTGAGATTCTTTAGGGTTCACTTGGAACCTAGCACAAAGGCATGTGGCAAACATTATGTCAGGTCTGCTAGCTGTTAGGTATAATAGGGATCCAACAATTGCCCTATAATTTTTCTGATCTACAGGTTTCCCTGCTGCATCAGAATCCACAACAGCATTTCTAGCCATAGGGGTTTTTATTCCTGAAGCATCACCCATCCCAAACTTCTTGATAAGCTCTTTAGCATACTTAGCTTGGGAGAGGAAGATACCATCAGGGAGCTGCTTCACTTGGAGACCAAGGAAGTAGGAAAGCTCACCCATGCTACTCATCTCAAATTAAGAATGCATGAGGTCAGCAAACCTCTAGCACAATTTGGGATCAGTAGACCCAAAAATAATGTCATCCACATATATTTGTACTAACAGTATTTGGTCATTATGATGTCTAGTGAAAAGGTTTTTATCTATGGTTCCTCTTGTAAATTTATGCTCTAAAAGAAGGCTTGCTAGGGTCTCATACCAAGCTCTTGGAGCTTGCTTTAAACCATAGAGAGTGTTATGCAATTTAAAAACAAAAGAGGGATGAGTTGGAGAGATAAAACCTGGATGTTGTTCTACATAAACTTCTTCTTGAAGTACTCCATTCAGAAATGCACTTTTGACATCCATTTGGTAGACTTTGAATCTCTTATGAGCTGCATAGGCCAGGAATATTCTTATGGCCTCTAACATTGCAACAGGCGCAAAGGTTTGGTCATAGTCAATTCCTTCTTCTTGTCTATAGCCTTGAGCAACAAGCCTAGCCTTATTTCTCACAATGTTGCCTTGAGCATCCAACTTGTTCTTGTAGACCCATTTGGTTCCAATAACTGGGTAGTTATGGGCTCTTGGAACCAAATCCCAAACTATACATCTCTCAAACTGATTTAGTTCTTCTTGCATTGCAATGATCCAGTGGGGATCTTGCTCTGCTTCATGGATGGTGAGAGGTTCAATTTGAGAGAGAAAACAGGCATGCATCATGTCTTGGTTGAGTTGATTCCTTGTCTGTACACCTGCTGAAATGTCTCCAATCACTTGAGATCTGGGGTGATCTCTAAGTGTGATAAGATCAGTTGGTGGAGTTAGTTGAGCAATAGCTTCTGTATTTAATTCCTCTTGAGGAATGGTACTAGCTGTTGAGGGAAGTTCAGTCACTTCCTCTTGAATTTCTTGTTCACTATCTTCTGTAACCTGTGGAGTAGGATGGGTTGATACCTCTTGGGTAAGGTTTAGTCCACCATAGACTCACACAGTTGTGGAACCTGCAAAAAGCTATTGATAGAAATTTCTTTCTCCTTATATGACATGTTAGCTTCATCAAAAGATACATGAACAGATTCTTCAATTTTAAGGGTGGATTTATTAAAAACCCTATAGGCCTTGCTTACTTGGGAATATCCTAGAAAAATCCCTTCTTCAGCCTTAGCCTCAAACTTTATAATGTATCTCTTGTTATTTGTGTGAATGTAACAAATACAACCGAAAACTTTAAAGTATGTGATTTTAGGTTTCTTCCCTTTAAGTAATTCATAGGGGGTCTTATTTTTCAGTTTATGTATAAGACTTCTATTCAGGACATAGTTGGCAGTATTTACAGCTTCTGCCCAAAAGGATAGAGGCATGTAAGCATCTGCCAATAATGTACCTGCAGATTCAATGAGTGTCCTATTTTTCCTTTCAGCAACCCCATTTTGTTGGGGAGTTCTAGGAGCTGAGAAGTACTGCTTGATACCTTCCTTCTCACAGAACTCATGCATAAGAAGAGACTCAAACTTTGTGCCATGATCACTTCTGATCAATGCAACATGAGTAGAAAACTCAATCTGTATGGTCCTGAGAAAATCTATAAGAACTTTGAATGTATCTGACTTAGCTCTTAGAAAGGCTACCCAACTGAATCTAGAGAAGTCATCAACAATCACTAAAGTATAGGACTTCCCTCCTAGGCTTTGTACTGCAATGGGTCCAAACAGATCCACATGAAGCAAACACAATATCCTAGGTGAATCACTTTTATTAATGGATTTAAAGCTACTTTTGGTTTGCTTGCCTAACTGACAAGCCTTGCATAGGCTTTCCTTCTTGTAGGGGCCAGAAGGTAAACCTCTAACAAGGTTGTCTTTAGATAACCTAGATATATTCTTAAGATTTACATGTCTTAATCTTTTATGTCATAACTCATTTTGATTACTAGTAACATTCAGTAAGCAGATATCAGTTGTGGTAGAGATAAAATCTACTAAATATATGTTACCTTGTCTAAGTCCAATTAAAATAGTTTTGTTATCATTATCAATAATAGAACAGGAAGAAGAGTTAAAATGTACCTGATAACCTTCATCACATAATTGACTTATGGATATAAGGCTATGTTTGAGTCCTCTTACATATGTCACTTTCTTGAAAGTCACTGATCCAATCTTCACTGTCCCATATCCTTCTGATTGACCACTGTGGGAATCTCCAAAAATCACCATTGGTCCTAGCTTGGGCTTGTAATTGGATAGTTTGCCCTTGTTGCTTGTCATGTGTTTGGAGCAACCACTGTCCAAGTACCACGTTTGACTCACTCTTGGACAGCTCTTCACCTGTACCTACAAAGAAAAACAAAATTCAATTATTCTTGACCCGGGTTACCTTGGGTCCTTTATTTGGTTGAAAAGTAAAGTTGGAAATAACTGATAAAGCGGGTTGAGACTTATAACCTAAGGGGTGATATCTCCTAGGTGGAATTACCCAATCAGCTACTAGATTAAATGTCTTATTATTTGGTTTAAAATTTCTGTAAGAGAAATGATTTAGGTTTGGTCTTTCTGGGTTCGACGAATTGTTGTAAGTTCGTCGACCAGAGTTCGACGAATAAGGTTGAGATCGTCGATCTCTGCTCAGAGAATGACAGTAGTCATTTTCTATACCCCAAGTTCATCGACCTCTGCTCGACGAACCATACACAGTTCGTCGATCGCAGTTAGATGAATTGTTATATCTGAAGTTTGCGTTCAGCGTTCGTAGATTTGGGTTCGACGAATTGGCTACATTTTGTCGATCTGAGTTCGACGAATGCTGCTGAACTTTGTTTTTATTTGCTGTTTTCAAATTTCTGTTTCTCTTGTCTATGGGTCTAGGATTGTTTTCTGACATTGGTTTGTCTATTAACTTTTCTTTTCTCTTTGCAGATATAAAATTGATAGGGGTTGAAAGAATATTTTTCTTAAATATGGGGGGTAAACTTGATGAAGCACCCAAGCCCAGCTTGCCATTTAATCTGGCATTCACTGTGCTTGTAATGTCCATCAGCTTGAGGCTTCTCCCATTGAGAGATTGCTCAAGTTGTTTGGCCTCACATAATTCAGATTTTAGTTTAATTATTTGTTCATTAGCTAAGGTTAGTTGGTCTGTTAGCTTTATGTTTTCTGAATTTACAGATTCAAGACTTCCTAATCTTTCTCTAAGAGTTTTTATTTCCTTTTATAAAGTGATTAAGTCTAAGCACATAGATTTGAATTTAGCTTTAAATAAATCAGAACTAAAGTCAAAGCTAGAAATAACCTGATCTGCCTCTGCGTCTGAGGCACGTTCTTCTTCTGATTCTTCTTCTGATCCAGAACAGCTCCTGGAGGCATCAATTGCCATTAGGCACACCTCCTCGGATCTTGCTTCTTCTTCTTCTTCACTTGAACTGGAGGAAGATGTTTCTTCTTCTGTATCACTCCAAGTCTCAGTAACAAATCCATTGTCCTTCTTTTTATATTTGCTGTTGGAGGGTCTACTGCTGTGCTTTCTCCTGGAATCCTTATCTCTGCTCTTCTCCTTCTTCTAGTTTTCTAGACATTCTGAGATGTAGTGTCCAGGCTTTCTGCAACCAAAGCACACCACCTCCTTGGTTGGTGTCTTGTCATACTTGGGCTTATCATCCTGTTTGGATGATTTCCTTTTGAAGTCCTTCCATGCCATCTTGTAGAACCTTTTGGCAAAGAGGCTCATGAGCTCTTCATTGGAAGTTGATGTCTCACTTTCTTCAGATGCTTTGAAGGCTATGATGTGCTCCTTTCTAACTGGAGTTGTTGCCTTCTGTTCTGCTGCTTCTCTGGATTTTATCAGCTCCTCATAAGATTTTAACTTGCGTAATAGAGATTCAGTTGCTATCTCATTGAGGCTTCTGGCTTCTTTGATTGGCCAGATTTTGGAGTCCCAAGAGCTAAGGAAGCACATCAATATCTTGTCATTCTCCTCTGTCAAGGTGATGTCCTTGTCCAATGTTTTGAGCTCATTGATGATTGAACTCAGTCTATTGTACATGTCAGCCACTGATTCTGTCTCATCCTTTTTGAAGTTTTTATACAGGGAAATGAGACTGGATCTTCTATCCTTTCTTTCATCTGCAGAGCCAGCTACCATTTGGTTATGGGAATCCCAAATGGCCTTGGCTGAGGTGCACTCAGCCACTTTCTGGAATATGTCATCTGACATAGTCTGCGCTAATATATTCATTGCCTTAGCATCAGCAATCTTGGCTTTCTTGTAGGCTTCATTGTTCTCTGGAGGAGGCACTGCAGTCAAGTTGGTAGAAGTGCTGGTAGAAGCTGCAGGTGCTGGAGGTACACCTGACAAAATAACAGAAAAGATATCCTCATCAGTAGAATTCATGTATAACCTGATTCTTGCCTTCCAGATGGCAAACTTGTTGAGGTTGCACACTGGAGGTCTGATGCTTGCATAGTCTTTGTTTTGGGCCATGTCTGTGAAGAAATAAATCTAATAACAAATTTAAAACAAACAGATCTAACTAGAGGGATCTTTGTAGTTCAGGTGTTAGCCTGTGCAACCACTAAGGTGTGGTATTTTAACCAACCTCGCTTTGATACCAATTGAAAGTGCAGGTTAGATCTGAAATACTCTAGAGGGGGGGGGTGAATACAGTATAGTGGTCACTAAAAATTTTTTACAACTTTTGTTGTATTCCTAAGTGAACAAATCAGTAAGTAAATAAATCTAAGCACAGCAAACTAAGCAATCACAAAGCACAGCCAAAACACAAAGAAAAGGGCAACCAGACGACACAAGAATTTTATAGTGGTTCCCCAACCTGGGTACATCCACTCTTCTACCACCCTGGTAGGAATCCACTCAGGTTTTTGATCAGGTGCATGACACCAATGAGCTTTTGTTCATGTGCTCAAAAACCAAACCTCAAGTCTTTTGAAAGGAGAATTGCAACCAGAATAATTTTGAAGGGATTTAAAACCCTGTACAGGAATTGGAAGTAAAGAGATGGTGTCTTCTTTGTCAATAGTCAGAGAGAAGACTTGTGGATCAATGGTAGTAGACGTAGCTCCCCCTGAGATCTTGAATTAATCAGGAATGCCGGAGCACTTCTTCAGGGTGATAGGTCTTCAAATACCTAGAATTCCTGGACCAGGATTAGCTTCAGGAACTTCTTTGACAGATAGAAATTTGTTGTCCTTTGAAGTAGTCCTGTAGAATTGAAGGAAAGAAGAAGACTCTTGATTGAATTTAATTGTTCTTCTTCTTCTTCTTGAAGATGTTCTCTGGTCAGGCTGATTGTAGTAGAACTTTTGATTTGAGTATGATTGTTCTTCTGTGCAATCTGAGTGTGTTAATCTGATTGATTTTCTGTATTGCTTGTTGTGTGTGTGTCTGTATGACTGACTGATTCTTCTGATTGATTCTTTTCTTTCTGTGTAACTTTTCTGACTGAGGAACATTCAAAATTCGAATGTTTAGCAGTAATTGCAGTCGGCCTTCGAAGGAAGCAACAATCAATGATTTCCCCAACTGTCCCATGGAAAACTGCATGTAATCGTCCATAGTCAATGCGCGTTCCAACGGTAACATTCCGAGAAGATCTGGCATTAATAACTCCGGAATCATCGCCAAGAAATGGGACGGGAAACTTGAAGATGACCTAGTCTGGATTCGTCGAACGAAGAACACAATTCGTCGAGCTGAGTTTGAGTTCATCGAGCTGAGCTGGAGTTCATCGAGCTGAGCTTGAGAGAGTTCGTCGACCAGACAATCTTCATTAGTCGAACAGACAATCTTCATTCATCGAACAGACAATCTTCATTGTAAGACAGTATTCGTCGAGCTGAGAACTGCATTCGATGACCTGAGAAGCTGACTTCGTCGACCTGAGAAGATGAGAACTTGAGGTCCAAGTTCGTCGAGCTCAGAATCTAATTCGTCGACCAAAGTTTGAAGCTGGACTTAGAAAAATTCTGAGATTATCCTGACTTTGGCTAGATGTAGAACCTGAGTCTTCGTCGAACAGAGAACCAAAATCGTTGAGCTCAGCGCTAAGAAATGTCTCACGATCGTCGAGCGTAGAACTCCTTTCATCGAGCTGAGTTCGACGAACGTCGAACTCATTTAACTTAGTCTTGAAATCCTCTAAGTATGAAGTCTTTGATGGTCTTGATGATAGCTGGTCCATCTAGAGTTGAACCTAATGACTTGACCTAGACTCTAGGACATAAACTTGACCCTGGCTATACATGATGGATCACATCCTAAGTCAGTGAACCTAGCCCAAATCAACTAGGGATCCAACAATCTCCTCCATGAAATCTTGTACACTTTTATCTATTTCCCAATTCTTTATCTTAAACCACTGCTACAAAAAATTAAAAGATTTGGTTATCCCAAACAAATTCACAAAGAGGATATATAAATATGTACTTGCACGTAATGCAACATATAACGTATGTTTCAGCTCTTGCCCCAGATCCCTCCATGGGGTCAAAAACTCCAAACCTGCACTGTGTCTTACAATAACACCTACACCAATTGCAAGGTGCTTTGCATAGCGACGCGGCTTCTTAAAACCTTCAGGGAACACAATCTCAAGTAGTTTCTTATCCTAATAAAACAAATAAAATTCTGAAAACATATATATAATAAGTGCATGTAAGTTTTAATATACATAAATAAAGCATACATTTTTTAGTATTGCTTTCTCAATCGACCTTCCGGTGGTCACCCCACGACCTCTTCTTATAGATGAGCTTCCCACTGCATATTTAGAAACCCTTAATAAATATATGATTCAAGTAAATGATACAAATTGACAAAAAATATATAATATCAACTTAATTACCAATATTAGTAGAACCCTGTATTGGACTTTCATCATTTCCTTCATTAATGGTGGTATCATCATCAGAAGCCCCAGATCTACTTTGGATTGTTGTCGATTAGGTGAAGGTGTATTTAGTATATATTACAATTCAGCAACCTCATTATTTTTAGGAATTTCTTCAACAAGTAGTTGTTTGCAGCTCCTTGTCGTAGAGCGGCGTTGAAAAACATTTTTTGAAGGCATATTACTGCAAAGTAAACATCACATTAAATTATTTAGATAAATCATAAAAATGGAATAATTGCATTATTGTTTAGTACTAATGATTAAGAAAAAATTTAACTTACCATTTACATTAGGTCTACATGTTATCATCATTCTCATCACAATATTCCATTAGTGTTTTGTCATCCTCATCTATGGACTCATCTCCATCACCAATATTATTAAGTTCCTCCTCTTCGTGGATTCTAGTTAGAACTTCTATATTTATAATATCAGGTTTTATATGATCTCTTCCTAGGAATTGCAAGTTCTGATCTTCGGTAGCATATATTAATTCAGTTTCGGAGGACTCATATTGTTGAACTATGTTATCATTCATCACCTCCACTTCTAGGTCAGCTTGTTCCTCTATGTTCCAAAGGTGTCTATGACGTACAAGTTGTGCAATTTTCCAAGGATCTCCGAGTTTAGTGTCATCGACATAGAACACTTGTTGCACTTGGTTTGGAAGAACGAATGGATCATCCTCACACCAAAGAGAAGTTATGTTGATGCTCAAAAAATATTTATCTTTATGCGTAGTCTTTTTCCCACTAGTGTCAAACCACTCACACCAAAATAATACTACTTTATACCCATGAAGATAGGTCAATTCAACGACCCGACTTAAAACTCCATAGAACTCTATCATGACATTTTGATGTTCCCCCTCAACAAGTAAACAACTATTTTGTGTTGTTCGGCGATCATCTCGATGTTGTATATGAAATCGTACTTCATTAACAATGCAACCAGAGTAAAAGTTTGTTAAGTCGGATTGTGGACCATTTGCCAATGCCCATAATTCTTCGGAGACTTCGCCTGAGTTTGTTTGATGCACTCTATTTATCTATACAAAATACAATATAAAGCAAATTAGATAGGTGATACTATAAAATTTCAAGATCTTACATGATCTTGAAATTAGATATATAGGTGATACTATTTAAACTATAAATTAGATATGTGATACTATTTGGATCTTGCATGATCTTGAAACCAATAATGAAACTGCTCTTGATGAGTTTTGTCAATGTTTCTTTCATTTTCCCTTTTAAGCTCCTCCATGTGCTTATTATTAAAAATTAAAAACAAGTACATTAGAACTAGTTACAAAGTAAGGAAATTGAGCATTTTTTATCTTCAAAGTAAATAGCTTTTTCCCGTGCAAACTCTAGAAATAAATTCACGCCTATAATATAGGTAGAACTGAATCTATCTTATTCAAAAATCCAGCTTTTATCCATAGCTAACAAAAAAAAAGAAAGTGATAACACTACCAAGAAACACATATACAATATATATGAACTTTAATATGAAACTTTGCAGAAATTATTTTCAAGCCCAGAGCAAAAAAATGCTAAAGCAAAAAATAAGAATGGAAAATGATTGTTAATCTATGAAAGTCTTGGTTTGGCATCATACTAAAATAAAGGTTCTACAGTAAAAAATGCTAAAGCAATAGCCACTAAGAATGGGAAATGATTGCAAGACACATAAGAAAAGTCCCATCCGGAAAGAAAATCATATTGTAAAATCAAAAGAACTGTAGCCAATGAGGAAAAAAACCACTGCATAAAAGGTTGTGGTATAATAGTTGGATAAGAATGGGAACTGAAAACAAATCACTACAAAAAAACTGTATGCTTGGTATGACAAATGTGACAAAAAAACAAAAAGAAAAGCAAGTGAAATAGAAATTTTATCCAACCAAACAATATTACTGAAGAGATTCATAGCAATAGTAACACACACTACTAACACAAGATAATATTACTTCTTGCCGAACTGATTGCACACACACAACTAAGACACTACAAACAAGATGAATACCCCCAAAAACCTACAAGAGCATATTACTTGGAAGAAATGCAAGAAGATAGGGTTTTGATAATAATTTTAGTACTGAATAAACGACAAAAAAATCAAACCACAACAAGATTCATAGTAATAAACCAAAATACGGCCAAAACAATCATACCCTAAAGAACATGTTGGAACTTCAAAGACAATATTATTTCTAACCCTAAGGGCATCAAGATGAATACGCCCAAAAAACACAAACATTGTATGTAGCCAATGAAGAATCTCGTGACCACGAGACAACAACTTCTTGTCGATGCATGAAGAAACAGAGATCAAAAGTTCAGGAAGAAGGAAGAAATGCAAGAAGATATACCAGTCGCGAGAAGGAAGAAATGCTCTCTCTCCCGCTTCGTCCCTCCTCTGCTCTCTCTCACGATTCGTTGTAGGAAGAAGCCAGTTGCGAGAAGCCAGTCGCGATATTCATCTAAGAAGAAGCCAGTCACCAAATTCGGAGAAGGAAGAAGCCAGTCGCGATATTAGGGGTTTCGAGAATGCGTCGGGAGGGGATTTATGAATATAGTGTTTTCATAATAATTTTATTGGAGGGAAATTTCCCTCCAATTGTTTCATGCATTTGATCATATATTCCTAATTTTTTGCTCGAACTCAAGCGGCTCGTGTTCCATTTTGAACAAAAAAGAATCTGAGATAGATCGAGCTCGGCTAGTAATTGAGCTCAAGCTAATCGTACTCGACCTCGGGCTCGACTCATAATGGAGCTCGGCCTTATGGAACATGAGATAGAGCTCATGGAGTAATCGAGCTTGAGGACATTGGAGTCGAGCTAGGAAAAATAGTATGCTCGGGAAAAAAACGCACGTCCGAGTGAACAGCACATGCTCGGGAGAAAAATGTTCTCTCGATCCAAAAAAATGCTCTCGAACATTAGTGTTGCAATAAAATATGATATATTTACGGTAACAAAACTTTAATAATAAAATATTAATAATATTAAGGAAAACCTCTTTGTCACAAAAAAATTTCATGATGTGGTTACAATTGATACATATTATGAGAAATTATTTACTATTTGTAACGTACTATTAGTGTTGTTACAAATACTTACATTTATAGTAACAAATAAATTATTATTGTAACAAAATATAAAATATTCGTTACAAAAAATTAATTTTTGGTAACAACAAAAAAATTTTGTTACTAAATATATCTATTAATAACAAACTGGGTTTCTGTTATATTTCAGTCCTTACAACAGGTGTGGTTTGTTGTAGTGGACTATATCCCTAGAGTCAAAGTTGGGCTCGGTTTATCTCAGTCTATGGAGATAGACACAAAGATAATTTCTCCATTGTCAGTATTCATCAAACCCACATTCATCTTGTAGGATCTTTACAGATTTGCGTTGTAGGCCTGAATATATAAAGACTTAGTGTAGGATCCAAGTGTAGATCTGAGTGTAGGATCACTTGTTGATCTGAGATAGGATTCTGTAGAGAATCTGAGTGTAGGGCATTTGTATGAGCAGTAGGATTTAAGTGTGAATCTGAGTTGTAGGATCCATCTTGGATCAGAGGTAGGTGATCATTTTATCACTGAGCTGTAGGGCTTTTGAGCCGGAGGTAGGAGAGTCATTCTCTCTGAGTTGTATGGCACTTATGCCTTAATTGTAGAATCCTTTGGATCTATGGTAGGGCCTTTGTGACTGAGCTATAGGAGAGTCATTATCTCTAAGGTAGGATCCTTTGTGTATCTGAGGTAGGGTTGTCCTCCTAGCCTGAGTGGTGGGGCCTTTGAACTGAGGTAGGTGATCAGTTGATCACTGAGTTGTAGGGCATAATACCTGAGTTGTAAGTATTGGAGGAGACTAAGAGATTGTAACATCTCACAAACAACCAAACCCCTAGGAGGCTCTCTTTGTCATGATAAGGTCATGATAAAGCTTTAATGAGACCAAGATGACCTTGGATGCCTAGGTAAATAGGTGAAAGCATCTTGGTCGACAAATAGTGGTTTCAGGAAACCTAAGCTAGGGTTTGGCCAATGGCTTCCAACATGACTACCTAACCCCACCATACCACTTTCAAACCCATAAGGACCCTTTAAAGCCATACAACCCATTTGGGATCAACCTAAGGGGTCAACTTAGCCAAGGTCAAGCCTAACCGTAGTTAGGAAAAATTGCCCTAGTTGGACCTAAGTAGTTTAAACCAAGCCACAAGTGGCCTTGGGTAGTGGCAAGGGACCCAAGACACTAATTTTACCAGTCAATCCACTTAGTTGACTAAGTCAATGCCCCCAAGTCAAACTTGGTCAAACCAAGGTCAAATGGGGAGGAAGGCTAAGCCCAACTCCAATCCAATTGGGCTAGGGTCAATTATGGTGGCCCACTAATTCTATCAAGGAGAATCCAGCTGGAATACCAATAAACTTTTTGTGTGGTGACTAGGTGAGAGAAAGCGGGGGTTTCACATAATGGAGGAGAGATAATAGGGGGAGTTAATGGTGGAATGCAAAGGCCTTTCCCCTCCTCTTCCCAAAGCCTCCATTCATCTCCCCTGAAACTTGGGGGGGATTGCCATCAATTCCAGCCAGGCCACCATATTAAAAGGCACCACTTCGCTAAGGCCGAACACCTCCCTTTATGGCCATTAATGGTCATTTAGTGTTGCATCTTTCACTCCCCAAATCAATCCCTCCATAATCTTGAAAAGCTTCAAAGCAATTGAAATGGATGGATACATAATTGCTTTAGGAGGAGAATCAAGATTTCGGCAAGGATCAAGCTTGGAGTGGTCAGCCATGGCACATCACCACCACACACGCCGCCAAGCTCACCTAAAGGTCTAGTCCTTCTCCTTCTCTCCTGTGCTAGATCTTTAAATCATTTGGAGGAGCAATCTAGATCAATTGAACCCGATCATTGAGGAGAAACCCCCATTTTCTATGAAAATAAAACCGATCGGGTTCGCCAGAAGTAGCCCCTCTGGCAGTTGTGCCGCCGCCAGGCGATAGCCACCACCTCAACGGAGGTGGTGGTGGTAGTGGCCGGCCATGGAGGAGGTCGGGTGGCTGGGATTTAGCACTGGAATGGCTCTAGGAAGAAATGATCAAGGTCGTAGGCTCATCAGGGACGATGACTGTGAGCCGTTAGATCTGGGTTGACCCGATAAGCGCAGGCCAGTGCATAGTATTATATATATAATAATTATTTCTGTCACATAATTACAACCATTTTATTTTAAATATTAAAAACACCTATATGCACTTCTTTAAAATATGTCCAACATATAAAACCTATCCCTCCGTGTTTAGTTTAATACAAAAGTAAAAGCAACCCATTTGGACCATTGGATCTCCCTCAGCACACATTTTGGTTCAAGGTATCCAAAGGCTAACAAGAAATTGAAATGAGTTCCCCTAGTGTACCATTCGTCTAAATGGTTTGAAATTTGTACCATAGTCTGGTCTGTCCATGACCTTCAACAAATCAAAAATCAGAATTTTTGGAGATGATTTTTCTATAGTTTTTGCAATAATTTAATAATTCATGTATGTTATTAAAATAGGGTCAATGGACTTCAAAATTTTCTCAAACTCTGGAGGATGACCAGAGGGTATAATATAAGGCCCAAAAAAATATCAACTCATTTGGATCTGAATTGATGGGGTATCTTAGGGAGTAAAGTTGACCAATTTAAGATAATTAGCCTAGTTTTTAAGAAAGTGCACTTAGGATGGTTTAGTGGTCAACCACTCAACTAAACAAGGTGAAACTTTGTCCAATACATTGTTATCACTTGTAACAACCCTAGCAATTGATTTGGAAGCATTTAGGGATGATATAATATGGGACCCTAGTTCAAACCTTAGGGTTGCCTTTTAGGGTTAATGAATGAAACATGGTCAGCTCTCCAAGCCATGGCTCAAAACTTTGTAGATAGGTTCAATGCGAAGAGAAGCCCTTGGGATAATTTAATTAGAATTTTATGAGTATTCCACCCCCCCCCCCCCCCCCCCCCGCAAATCACGTTTTGATTAGGATATGAACTTCCCTATCATGTATAGAATACAGGTCTATTAGTATTAGATGGTCTGAAACTTTGGCAATATACCTTTACTTATGTTGTCAATGCCTGCAAATTTTATTAAAATTTTAAGTTAAAGATTTTTAGTACTTCCTTTGTAACACTAGAGTTTGTTGATGGGAGAAATAAAATTTTATAGAATAAACTGTGTACTGGAAAATTGTGAAATTTGACTGGTAAACTTTTTATGTATCTATAATTGCTTGTTAATTTTATTTCAATTTTTGGGAGAGTGTACATAGTAGTTTCTTCACAAGTTGCCCAATAGCTAAATTATTATGTAAATTCAAATTAATTGTTAACTTGCATTAGAAAATTATGAAATTTAGGCAGACATGTTTTCTGATCATTATAGTACTCTGGTAATTGTTTTATAATTTTTGGATAGACAAATCTTGTACTCACATTGTAAATTGTCATTTTGATCAAAAGGTTTGAATTTGGACTTATGGTAAAATGCATTTTTGGAAAATTATGAAATTTATACCTTGATGTTATTTAGGCAATAAGAAGCCCTGCAAATTTTAGTAAGGTCATTGCATGTTAGATTCTCATACTTCATGTTCAAAGTCATAGGAGGGATAATTTTTGGAAAATTAAATTAAAGGCTGATTTAATTAGAAAAAGTACCTAGTTCTGGTTTGGGTCTCAATATATCATTGTATACCTCCAGTGATAATTATAAGTTTGTAGACAAAGTATTCGTAGTGTTTATCTTCATACGCTCAGGATCGATCACATGGTCTACATATAATGAATTCAAGGTTTCAGGGTAGAATAGTACACCATACATGGGTGAAATTATAGTGGGTGTACCATGTTTGTGTGAAGTCATGATGAGGTCACCCTTAGGGCCAAGTTCTAAGTAGTCCGGGTAACATGGAGTTGGGGTTTTACTCGGGGTCGATGGTGTATCGTCTTCTCCCGGGGAATATATAAATTCACATACGATTAGCTAAACGCCAACATGGGAAAGAGGTTTGGTAATAATTAGATACTCATAAAAGTAAGGGCCTTGCATAAGGGAACTTTTAGATTCAGCCCATCGTAGTTCCTAGTGCCCTTGGGAGCCCTTCACAGGGAATGCCCTGGCCAGTCCAAGTTTAAAATTAAACAGTAGGAATAAGCAAACTAAAAGAGTAACCCCTAATAACCACTGTCACTTACACTCACCCCTTTGTTTCAGGAGTATAATTGGTATAGATTCACGAGCCGTGGGCTCGGTGTTTGATAGATGAATGGTTTAAATTTGAAGAGCTGATGGCTCGGGAGCTCTTATAGCATGTGTGTGTGCATTAAGTGGCGGGTCCTCATTTTTGGATTGTCATTCACACCGATGTCGATACGTTGACTCGGCAAGTGTAAGTGTTCACTTAGCCCATTAAAGAATGAGGTTTTTGTTTGCACTAGTACAAAAGACTCCATAGAACCTGACTTTGGGTCTACAGAGTAGTACGCTTGGTCTAGGCTGGGTAGTGTGAATACCGACCTAGGAGTGGGGAGGCCCAACACACAACCTCTGTTTGCCACTACGGAGGTACTTGAGAGTTTAGCTAACTCCAAATGGTGGAACTAAAGGTCTATGCACATAGAGTCTGGTGGGTGCGTTGCACTTGTGTGAAACTCATCATTTATCAGGCATAACATTCCATGTCATACATACCTTGCATAAAACTTCTACCCCTAACGTATAAATTAGTATGAGATCTTTTATACGTAGGCCCTACAAAACTACCCCCTAACTTATAAGTCTGTATGTGCATTCTTATAAGTTGAGGTTACTTTATCTGTGATGATAGTTAGCTGCTCTACATTTATTTTAATTTGTTACTTCTATTATACTGCTGCATTTACTTGCTCTTCATATAGCTGATATTGTTATATTAGATACTTTTAGCATATGATAGTTAGGGCCAATGTCACCTGCTCTTGCCTACTCTACACTTTCAGTCTCTTTCCTTTCATCCTCCCCCGTACGGTGCCTAGGTATCGCATGGGGGAGGGAGGGGGACCAAGACTTAGTTTAAACTAATGGCCTCATGGGCATTACACCTGGGACACTAGTTGGGAGACAGGGTGCAACACAAGGGGAACCAGCACGTCTAAGAGGAGGTGAATCAGCCTACTCTCGTAGTCATCGTACCAGCAGTAGCAGAAGTCATGACATCAGTGAGTGACTAGTAGATTTACTTCTGCGAGCATTATGTAGCAAGGATTACATGTACATGAGCCCTTTTACCTTTCCTTTCAGACTCAACATTATACTTTTGATCAGTCTATTTCCTTTATGTGGACTCTTATATGCTGTTATGTGATCGTGGATTCATGTTTACATGTTTACTTCTTTTCTTCTATGGAGTATGGTTAAGCAGTTGCCAGCAGAATCGGCGATTTGTGGTGATGACCCTCTCGGTGTAGGTGTCATCACCAAGCGGGTGTTTTGGCCATAAGACCCGGCAAAAGAAAAACGGGGTCTTACAACTGGTATCAGAGGCCAACCTCAACCCGAAGGAAATGATTCCACGAACCCTGGAATACTCCCGCTCGAGTTTAGTTTCGGGGCAAACTAAGCAGCGGAAGCTATGGTGTGCCCATATAGGGAATCACATACAACTGTCAACTCTTGACTAGATTTAAGTCAACCAGCTTAAAAGTGAACCCTCTTTTTTGAAACAAATTTTGGTCTTTGAACAGGGATCAGGAACACCTCCAGTCCAGAATGATGTTCCACCTCCACAAGTTCTTACTCTGTTCCAGCAAACGGAGATGGAACAGACACTACTGACCATCTTGGAGGATTTTAAGACACAGCAGGCTCCAGTTCCCCAACCAAATCCCGGGGCAAATTGGTTGAGTGTCTTCCGAGTACTATCCCCTCCATCATACCTAGGGACGGAGTCGGCAGTACGGACTAAGGAATGGCTGAACATCATACATGAGATGTTGGCTGGGATACGATGCCCGAAAGATATGTACATATCCTTAGCAGTCTCATGTTTGGAGTCCAACGCAAAGAGATGGTGGAAGTCTCCTCTGGACACTGCTTATGCAGGAATTGAGAATGCAGACATCTAATGGGAAGAGTTCAAGACAGCATTCTAGGATCATTTTATGCTACAGACTGTGAGGGAAGAGCTAGAGGATAGGTTCCTGCAGCTGAAGCTGGGATGCAGGTCTGTATTGGAATACTACCGAGAGTTTACTCATTTAGCTCGCTTTGCGGATTCATACCAACTGGATGATGCTGGCTATGCGAATAGCTTCTACAAGGGCCTTTGGGACGACCTGAGGCAAACACTCATATTCATCTCTGACGGAAGCCTGGCGCGGATCCTGGAGATATCTAAGATGTTTGAGGCAGACTGGCTCATGGTTCGAGGAGGGGAAAAAGATCGGCAGACAATACTATTAATAGTGGCAGGAGAGAACTGTAGAGGGATCAGAGAAATGGGGATCAATCCCTCTCGAGGCATAGACAGGAGCAGAGGGACCCGGAGGTACTGAACCCTCAGCCTTTATAGATGCGGGAGATGCTGAGGCCAGGGGATGGGGCACCTCCCCCTCCAATGTGTTATCATTATAACCAGCCTGGACATATTCTAATCAATTATCCCAAGAGACAGGCACCACTACCAGCACCACAAGCTGCCCCACCCGCGCAACAATTCAGGGGCCGGTGACGTGGTCGAAGATGTGGATTCCAGGGCGGTGATCGTATGCCGGATGAAGATCAGATGTATGCTTTGGACCTTGCTCGACCCCGAAACCCAGATAGGGTTATAGCTGGTATGCCAGAAATTTCAATCTCTGTCTTTCTTTTCCCTAAATAGAAGAACTGATATTAAACTAGAAGTGCTAAGGAAGAAAACTTTACAACTAGCCACCTAAGACTATTTAATAAACTCAGGGATAGTAACGGTATGTGGCTAGCCTGCCTATACCTTATTCGATACGGGGATAACACATAATTTTGTGGCGGAGGATTTTATCAAGGATTTGGATCAAGAACAACACTTTACGGGAGTTACCAGGAGGGTGCATCTTCCTAATGGGATGGAGATCTTATCTACTGCAAAATGCCTCCTGGAGGTGACTATCGATGGCCTAACATTCGAGGCTTCGGCAATGATCTTGGAGTTGTCGAACTTTGATCTTATTTTGGGAATGATGTGGCTCACTTGGAACCATGCACATATTGACTGTCAGACAAGGAAGGTCGTGCTGAGATACATAAATCCTACGTGACTTTCAAAGGTACAATCCTGGTCTCTCATTGTCTACTTTCTTCTATCCAGGCCATCAAGGCCTATCTACAGGGGCACGAGGTCAATAAGGTGTTGTTCGAGATGATCTAGGGGAAGGATTCTATCTCCAACATCACGGTGGTACGAGATTTCGTTGATGTCTTCCCAGAGAAGCTGTCAGGACTGCCATCGCACAGCGAGAAGGACTTTCAGATCCAGCTAGTTTCGGGGGCTAAGCCAGTATCTAAGGCTCCAAAACAAATGGCCCCTAAGGAGTTAGTGGAAATCTGTAGTCAGTTGCAGGAGTTTGTCAAAGCTAGGTTTGTCAAACAAAGCTCCTCACCGTGGGGAGCCCCAGTATTGTTCGTGATGATCTAGGGGAAGGATTCTATCTCCAACATCACGGTGGTACGAGATTTCGTTGATGTCTTCCCAGAGAAGCTGTCAGGACTGCCATCGCACAGCGAGAAGGACTTTCAGATCCAGCTAGTGTCGGGGGCTAAGCCAGTATCTAAGGCTCCAAAACAAATGGCCCCTAAGGAGTTAGTGGAAATATGTAGTCAGTTGCAGGAGTTTGTCAAAGCTAGGTTTGTCAAACAAAGCTCCTCACCGTGGGGAGCCCCAGTATTGTTCGTGAAGAAGAAGGATGGGACCCTCAGATTATGCATTGATTATAGAGGACTGAACCAGCTGACGGTACGGAACACGTACCCTCTACCGAGAATAGACGAGCTTTTTTATTAGCTGGAAGGGGCTCACTGGTTCTCGAAGTTAGACTTGAGATCGGGGTATTATCAGCTCCGGATCTAGGAGGACATCCCAAAGACCGCATTCGCTAGCCAATATGATCTTTATGAGTTCACCGTGATGCCATTCGGTCTCACGAATGCACCCTCTGCATTCATGAGCCTGATGAATCAGGTATTTGAGACCTATCTAGATGTTTTCGTCATCGTATTTATAAACGACATCCTTATCTATTCAAGGACGGAGGAAGACCATGCACGACATTTGGCACTGACGTTAGAGAAATTTCGGTAGCATATCCTATATGCAAAATTCAGTAAATGCCAGTTCTGGTTGAAGGAGGTGGCCTTTTGGGTCATATTATCAGTGGCGTATGTCTATCTATGGATCCGGCAAAGATCCAAGCGGTACGAGATTGGCCGCCACTAAAGATGACATTGGACATATAGAGTTTTCTAGGACTTGTCGGATACTATCAGAAGTTTGTAGTGGGATTTTCTCGGATTGCCCGCCACCTTAATTCATTGACAAAGAAGTATACCCCCTTTGTGTGGGCACTGCTGTACGAGTGTGCCTTCTAGGAGCTAAAGGGTCGGCTTACCTTGGCTCCTATCCTTTCCCTTCCCTCTGGAAAGAAAGTGTGCGAACAGAAAATATGTAGACCGAAAATTTGGAGTAACAAAATTTTTATTATACAAAAAGGTATCAATTACAACAGTATGACCTCTCTTTTATAGAATGGAGGAGAGAAGAGAGATTACAAATAAGCAATGTGGGACTAATAATTACAGGAACAAGCATCTATACAAGCCGCATAAGCCGTGCGGTTAGACTAACCGCCCGGCAACTACAATGAGCAGAAGACAACCTGACAATATCTTCAAGTCTCCATAGCAAGCTGCTGGGAGAAGCCGCCAGAACGCCAGACACCAAACATCAACAGCTCGGCTACCAAGCCGCTGGGAGAATCCGTCAGACTGTCAGACACAAATCATCAACAACCCGGCTACAAAGCCGCTGGGAGAAGCCGCCAGACCGCCATACACCAAACATCAATAGCTCGGCTACCAAGCCATTGGGTGGAGCCGCCAGACCGCTAGACAAACTACTAGACCTCCCAGTCTCTATACTGCAACACTCCCCCTCAAGCTGGAGCATAGATATCAATCATGCCCAGCTTCTCGCAAATGTGAAACAAAGAAGCGGACACTGGCTTGGTGAAGATATATGCCAACTCGTTGTCAGAAGTGACAAACGGAGTACAAATCTGTTTATTCAAAATCTCTTCTCGAATAAAATGACAGTCGACTTCTATGTGTTTTGTTCTCTCATGAAAAACCGAATTTTTGGAGATGTATATTACGGCCTTGTTGTCGCAAAAATTAGGAAGAGGTTAGTTGTAGACCTCTCCTAAGTCAAGAATGAGAACTCGTAACTACTGTAACTCACATGTGGTTGATGTCATACTATGATATTCCACTTCTGCACTAGACTTGGAGACAACAAACTATTTCTTGTTCTTCTATCTCACAAGATTTCCTCCAACAAATGTGCAAAAGTCTGATGTTGACTTGCGGACTCCTTTATCAACATCATAGCTCGAATCTGAGTACGCTTCAACCCTCAAGTGACCATTCTTCTGAAAAAGCAATCCTTTCCCTAGTGCTGCTTTGACATACTTCAATATCCTCGAGGCAGACTGTAGATGACACTCCCTAGGAGCATGCATGAATTTGCTAACCTTGATTACAGCATAAGAGAAGTTGGGTCTGGTCACGGTGAGATAAATGAGTTTTCCCACCAGACGCCGGTACCTCGTAGTATCAGATAGAGGAGGCGAGTCATCTGTCCAAGTTTTGTCTTCTCCAGTTGCTATGGGACATCGGGCAGGTTTAGCACCAGTCAACCCTGTCTCTTTTAGTAAATCAAGAGCATAATTCCATTGGGAGAGTACCAAAGAGTTGGGCTTCTGAGAGATTTCAATCCCTAGGATGTACTTGGGGGAGCCCATATCCTTCGTGACCAAGTGTTGATGGAGGTGTTTCTTTGTCAAAGCTAACCCAACGTGGTCATCGCCAGTTAGAAGAATATCATCCACATATATAGCAAGAACTACCATACCAGAGACGGTTTTGCGGATGAATAAGGAGTGATCAGTGGAACTTCTTGTAAAACCAATGGCCGTAACAATGTCACTAAACTTGTCAAACCAAGCCCGAGGGCTTTGCTTTAGGCCATAAATGGCCTTCTTCAGCCGGCATACTCGTGTCTCCCCCTGAGCAACATATACAGGAGGTTGCTCCATGTAAACGTCCTCCTGAAGATCACCATAGAGAAAGGCATTCTTGACATCCAGTTGGGAAATGGGCCAATCCCTGTTGACAGCCACAGAGAGAAGAACCTGAATGGTGTTGAGACGAGCAATGAGAGAGAAGGTGTCAAAGTAATCAACACCATAAGTCTGAGTAAAGACTTTGGCGACCAGGCGGACCTTATATCGATCCACACTGCCGTCCAGACGGAACTTCACAACAAATACCCAGCGACATCCAACCACATTAGTGCCCAAAGGGGGAGGAACAAGGGTCCATGTACCCTTTTCAGTGATATTAACAATTTCCTCATCCATAGTAGTCTTCCAATGAGGAATAGTAAGAGATTCCTAGTAGGTGCGAGGAGTTACAGTGGCAGATATAGCCGAGGCAAATGCCCTGCAAGAAGGAGTTAGATGATCATAGGAAACAACAGCAGCCAGATGGTGCTGGGTACACGACTATACCCGTTTGTGAAGAGCAATGGGAAGATCCAAGTCGGTGTGTTCCTTAGTAACCGGAGCATCCGTGGCAGAGAGAGATAGCCTGGGAGAAGAGAGACGGTCGCGGAGAGGAGGGAGAGAACAGTGGTGTAGAGGGAGAGAGAGGAGGAGGAGATGGTGGAGATGATGGTGGAGAAAGCGCGATAGGAGTAGACGTGGCGGTGGGGACGGTAGGAGGACCAGAAATATCTAGAGAGGGAGCGGAATCAGAAGAGAAATAGGACGTATTCTCGAAGAAGGTCACATCTACGGATATGTATTGTTTACGAAGAATGAGGTCAAAGCAACAATAGCCTTTCTGAGTAGTAGAGTAACCCAAAAAGACACACTTGGTGGCATGTGGGGAGAGTTTTTCATGAGAGGCGGAATTAGCATGCACAAAAGCCGTGCACCCAAAGATACGTAGAGGGAGAGGAAACAGATCCTTGCCCAGTTAGAGAATGGTGAATGGGTTTGACCATGGGGAATCATGGAACGAATTCGATGAATGGGATAGTAGGAGATGAGGTTGGTGTAGCGCCAATAGGAGCGAGGAACCTACATTTGTGTCATCAGAGTGCGAGCGACGTCGAGGAGGTGACGGTTTTTATGTTCCGCTAACCCATTTTGCTGTGAGGTATACACACAGCTAGTTTGATGAATAATACCATGTTGCATACAGAAAGAAGAGAAATCATTACTAAGATATTCCTTAGAATTGTCAGAGCGAAAGATTTTAATAGATATATCAACCTGATTCATAATCATATTATAGAACGATGTCCATACAAAAAATAGTTCGGAGCGATCCTTTAAAAGATACACCCACGTACATCGAGAGAAATCATCAATAAAGGTTACAAAATATGAACTACCCCAACCTATAGTGAGGGTAGGAGTAGGACCCCAGATGTCGGAGTGCACTAGATCAAACGGTTGGGAAGATCCACGACCTTACTTCGGTGTGAAGGAGGAGCAGTGATGCTTGCCAAGCTAATATACATCACAGTAGAGAGGAGGACTCTGCGAGGGAAGGTGGGGCAGAAGTTGATGAAGAAGTCTTGGAGGAGCATGACCAAGATGAAGTTGCCATTGGAGAAGATCAGTAGAAGAGGAGGAGAAGGTGGACAGTGTGGAAATGTTATCGAGGAAGTAGAGGCCGCCGTTCTCAGTACCAGTAACAATTGTCTGTTTGGAGACCGGATCCTGAAAAGAACAAGCAGTAGAAGTGAATGTGATGTCGCACTGTATTTGCTTGCAAAGAGAAGTAACAATAACAAATTGCAAGAGAAAGTGGGCACGTAGAGAGTGTCCACCAAGCGAAGAGACGGAGTGACTTGAACCACTCCTGTTCCATTGACCGGTGAGGGAGAGCCGTCTGCAATAAGGACCGAGGGAACCGATCATGCTGTTTTAGGAGAGAAAAACATTACGGATTGTTGGTCATATGATTGGTAGCACCAGAGTCAATCAGCCATTTACCTTGAGTAGCGATGTGGGAACTACCTGAAAACATGACCACGGAGGCGGATGGCTTCGAAGAAGAGGTTGTCATAGAAGAGATCAGTGAGAAGAACAAGTAGCGGGTTATAAAGGAGGCCGCGGCGACTAAGCATAGGGCGCGGTAAGAAGAGCAGTTCGCGGCGACTAAGCATAGGTAGCAGCAATAAGAACAGGTCTTGGCGACTTAAGAAGAGGTCGCGGTGACTTAAGAACAAGAGCGGCTATAAAAGGAATGCGCGGCGACTAAGCACAGGTCGCGATGACTTAAGAACAGTTCACGGAGAGAAGAAAGGGGAATCAGAGAGGTCGCGCACACAAAAGAGCTAAAACAAGGATAGAGAGAAGTCGCGTGAACAGGGCGCAAATAGGTGGAAGGAACAAGTCGCGAGGACAGGTTGCGAGAAGAGGGATCAAGCCATACAGACAGGACGTGCGGACAAAGAGAGCTCAAAGAATCAGGAGGAAAAGATCGAGTCCTCTGATATCATGTGCGAACAGAAAATAAGTAGACCAAAAATTTGGAGTAACAAAATTTTTATTATCCAAGAAGGTATCTATTACAAAGGTATGACCTCCCTTTTATAGAATGGAGGAGAGGAGAGATTACAAATAAGCAATGTGGGACTAATAATTACAAGAACAAGCATCTATATAAGCCACATAAGCAGCGCGGTTAGACTAACCGCCTGAGAACTACAATGAGCAGAAGGCAACCCGACAATATCTTCAAGTCGCCATAGCAAGCCGCTGGGAGAAGCCGCCAGACCGCCAGACACCAAACATCACCAGCTCGGCTACCAAGCTACTGGGAGGAGACGTCAGATAGCCAGAAACCAATCATCAACAGCCCGACTACCAAGCCGCTGGGAAAATTCGTCAGACCGCCAGACACCAAACATCAACAGCTCGGCTACCAAGCTGCTGGGAGAAGCCGCCAGATCGCCAGACAAACTGCCAGACTGTCCGGTCTCCATACTATAATAGGAAAGATTCCAAATGTACATAGACGCATCCTACCAAGGAATGGGTGTTGTCCTGATGTAGAACGGACACGTGATAGCCTATGCCTCCCGATAATTGAAGAAGTACGAGCAAAATTATCTAGTACATGATCTAGAGTTAGGGGCGGTAATCTATACATTGAAGATCTGGTGGCATTACCTCTATTTTATACATTATGATAACTTTTCCGATCACAAAAATCTCAAGTATGTGGACACGCAGAAGGATCTAAACTTGTGTCAGAGATGATGGATCGAGTTTCTATCTGATTATCAGTACACGATGCACTATCACCAAGGGAAGGCGAACATAGTAGCAGATGCCATGAGTAGGAGAGCTACGCCAGCTAGAGCAGAACCCCAGATGATGGCTATGGAGCTGGTGCGTATGTTGGAGGATATGCAGATCTCCTTGGTGTCCAAGGCAGATTCCAAACTCTACAAAGAGTATTTAGTAGCGATGGACACTACCAATGACATTCGGGACCGCATCAGGGACGGGCAGAGGAAGGATGCCAAACTAGAACCAATATTTAGAGCATTAGAGGCAGGCATGGTTGGGGAGTACACGTTGAAAGATGGCCTACTATGTTTCAGAGTAAGAGTATATATACCGGCAGAAGGCCAGCTACGAGAAGATATTTTGGCAGAGGCACACACAAGTAGGTACTCAGTGCACCCTATGATCACAAAGATGACGGCCGATCTGAAGAGGACTATGTACTGGTCGTACATGAAGAAGGAGATCACCTACTTTTTGACGTATTGCGAGACTTGCCAGCTTGTGAATGCTGAGTGTAGGATCCCAACAGGACTACTGCAGCCACTACATGTGCCAGAATGGAAGTTTGAGGACATTATGATGGACTTCATACACAGATTGCCTCACTCCCATGCAGTAAATGATTCCAACTGAGTGAATGTTGACAGATTGACGAAGGTTGCCCGATTTATCCCAGTCAGGAAGGATGCTCCGGTCGGAGTGCTTGTATAGATATTTGTGGAGCAGTTTGTTCATTATCATGGTGTATCGAGTATGATAGTATCAGATCAGGATAGGCGGTTTACGTCTAAGGAATGGAGAGCAGTTCAAGCTTACTTAGACTCCCGACTGGCTTTCAGTACAACGTTCCACCCCCAGACAGATGTGTAGATGGAGCGTACAAACTGGACGTTAGAGGATCTCCAACGCCTATGCATCTTGGATCGCGGGGAGCCATGGGAGAGACTGTTGCCGCTTATCAATTTTTCTAATAACAACAGTCACCAATCCAGTATAGGCATGGCACCCTATGAGGCATTATACATACGAAGGTGCAGGACTCCTCTATCTTGGGTCCAGGATGAGGACCCAAAGGCTCTTGGCTCAGAGTTCGTAGAAGACACATATTCTCATGTTCAACTAATTTGAGATAGGATGCTGGAGGCCCAGAGTAGACAGGCCAAATACTATGATGCGCGACATCGTCAAGTGGAATTCCAGTTTGTTGATTGGGTATTCTTAAAGATACGCCCGACACATGAAATCTTGTTGGTTCGCAGATGAAAGAAGCTCAGTCCATGGTATATGGGACCGTATAGGGTTTTGGAGAGGATCGACCCCTTGGCCTATAGACTGGAGCTACCGCCCGAGTTGGTCAGCTTACGTGATGTCTTCCACGTTTCTTATCTTAGGAGGGCTCTCCTATGGCCAGAGCAGCAGATTTCTACTACAGTTGGCCCAGTTGCATCCGGCCGATCAGTTTGCTTGAAGTCAATCAGGATAGACGATACGGAGGTGTGAGTCCTACGATGGAAGAAGGTCTCGCTGGTCAAGGTCCTGTGGTCGAATCACGGATAGGAGGAGCATACCTGTGAGCCTCTAGACCTTATGCAATAGAAGTACCTGAAACTCTTCACAGCAGGTATAACTCTAATTACCAAGAAATTCTTGCATACTTATTTTCAGTACAAACCCCGTAGGACTAGTCTTAATTTCGGGGACAAAATTTTTGTTTTTATATATTGGGATTTGTAACATCCCACAAACAACCAGACCCCTAGGAGGTTCTCTTTATCATGACAAGGTCATGACAAAGATTTAAGAAGACCGATAGGACCTTGGATGCCTAGGTAAATAGGTGAAAGCATCTTGGTCTACAAATAGTGGTTTCAGGAAACCTAAGCTAGGTTTTGGCCAATGGCTCCCAACATGACTACCTAACCCCACCATACCAATTTCAACCACATAAGGACCCTTTAAAGCCATACAACCCATTTAGGGTAACCTAAGGGGTCAACTTATCCAAGGTCAAGCCTAACCCTAGTTAGGTCAAATTGCAATAGTTGGACCTAAGTAGTATACAACAAGCCACAAGTGGCCTTGGGTGACGACAAGGGACCCAAGGCACTAAGTTTATTAGTCAACCCACTTAGTTTATGTTGGGTACATTGGAATATATGTACCAGATTTGAAGAAGCCTCACCCTACTCAATGATATACATCAAGGTGTATTTGATGTGCTTTGAGTTTATTTGTGCAGGTTAAGTAATTGCAGGAAATGCAGAAAAGTTTCTAAGTCCATGTGTCGACACCTAGAGGTGAAGTGTCGACACTTATGAAGACTTGTGTCGACACCTAGAGAAGCTGTGTCGAAACTTGGAGTAATTGTGTCGACACCAGGAAAGCAGAGTCGACACTAGAAGAAAAGTGTCGACACATACAGGCAGTGTCGACACACTGTGATGAATTGTCAACATAAGATGTGTCGACACTTAGAGGCAGTGTCGACACCCAAAGAAACTTTGTCGACATCAAATGTGTCGACACCAGGAGACTGTGTCGACACTCAGTAAGCATCAACAAAGTTGAAGTACTTGTGTCGACACAAAGGAGATGTGTCGACACTCGACAAGTTTTAACACATAAAGGCATGTGTCGACACAAAGGAGATGTGTCGACACAAAGGAGATGTGTCGACACTCAGCAAGTGTCAACAACAAAAGAAGATGTGTCGACACAAAGAGATGTGTCGACACACAGCAGAATTCAACAAAGTATTAAAAAAGAAGTACTTGTGTCGACACACAGAACCAGTGTCGACACATTCAACAGAAGGTTTGTGTCGACACACAGAATCAGTGTCGACACATTCTGAAGAAGCAGTGTCGAGAAGCTGTTACAACAACACAAGGAGTTGTGTCGACACCATCAAGGCTAGTGTCGACACTTAGTCTACTTGTGTCGACACTTAGTCTATTTGTGTCGACACATAATGACTATCTGTCTCGACACTTTCAGACAGTGACAGAGATTTCAAGAAGTGACTGGATGACTTGATAGCTGCCATTTCAACCGGTCAACTACAACTGTCAGAGCCGTCAGAAGGTTGTTAGAAACCGGATCAGTCAATTACCTTGGAGGAAGACTATTTAAAGACCTTTCTCCTTCAACAGAGAGAGTGTGAATATAGATTGACAACAATCAATCAAGAGATCTAACAACACAAAAGAAGAAGACCTTCAACAGAAGATCTAAAAAGTAGGAGAGTGAGAGCTCCTTCTAAGAAGAGCAGTTGCTGAACCGGGCTGCTAAGTTAGATTCAGATTGAGATCGGAATCTCAAGAGAAAAGTTGATTAAAGATCATCTTCAGGAGATTCAATCCTACTGTGTTCTAATTCAAGAAGCTTTGAAGAAAGCCAAGGGAGGTTGATCTCTGCCAAGTTCTTCCAAGAAATCATCAAGAAGCCAGTCAACTGATCTCTCTCTTTCAGAGTTGTGGTTAATTACTTTGTATTATCAAATTGTTGTAGGATCTTATATAGATCTGAGCTATAAACCTATTTTATAAAGGCTGAGTGTAGGAGTCTGTGTGCTCTGAGTGTAGGTCTTGTTGAAGACTGAGGTAGGGCCTTGTGCCTGAGTTGTAGGAGATTTTGTTCTCTGAGTGTAGGTCTTATTGAAGACTGAGTGGTAGGGCTTTGTACCTGAGTTGTATGAGTGGGGACACTCTGAGTTATAGGAACCTTTTTGGGGTTCTGAGCTGTAAGATCTGAGGATCTGAGGAGTAGTGCAGAAGTTAGGCCGAATCTAGTACACTACTAGATAGGCGAAGGGGGAAAGTGGATGTACCCACACCTTGGGGAACCACTATAAAAATCTATATGTACTCTGTGCTTGTTAATTTCTGTGATTGCTGTGGTAGTTGTGCTGAATTGGTATAGAAAATTGATAATACAGGTTCAATAGATCAGTGTTTCTGCCTTATAAATTAAAAAGATAAAGTTCACCTATTCACCCCCCCCCCCCTCTAGGTGGTTAGGCACTATTTCTTTCAAGTGGAATCAGAGGGAGGTTACTCAAAAAGGACATAACAGTCTGAGTAGGATCCTGTAGGCAGATTCAGAATAATCAAGATTCAAGAAAATGGGTTCTAGTGAGAATCACAAAGAGCTGGGGTCCATGAAATTGCCAATCTATAGAAAAGAGTTTTTTGGCATATGGAAAGAGAGGGTTAGACTCTTTATGGAAGCATCTGACCCAAGAATGTACATTACAGTCAAAGAAGGGTCATATGTGTCAATGAAGGTATCTATTCTGGATGCAAATCAAAAAACTCCCAAGGATTATTCAGAAATGACCAAGGATGAAATAATCTTGGCAACTATGGATAAGAGGGCTCAGAACATCATAGTGAGTATCATTGATGATTCTACCTTTCAGAATTTGATTCATTACAAGACTTCAAAGGAAATGTGGGATACCTTCATAGTTTATATGGAAGGGTCTGAAGAAGTAAGACAAGACAGGAAGTCCTTGTTAAATCAAGAATATGAAAGATTCAGACAAGAAAAGTCTGATAGCATTACTGAATGCTACAAGAAGTTCTATAAGATAGTAAATGAATTGATGTCCTATGGAAAATAATTCAGCAACTATGAGCTGAATGACAAGTTTTTAAGATCCCTGACTAAGGACTGGGATACCAAGATTTGTGCCATTAGAGAAGTGGCCAAATTAGCTGATATACCTAATCCAACTTTGTTTGGAAAACTGCTATCTTATGAAATGCAGTTAATGGTTTGAAAGGAGGAAGAGAAGAATACTAGAGTGGAACTCAAGGAAAGATCTGTGGCCTTCAATACTGAAGCCCCCAGGAAGTATAGAAGCAAGTCTCCATCTCCACCTCAAATAGTTACTGATACTGCTTCAGAAAAATTCAGATAACCAGAATTCAGACAGCAGTGATTCAGATGAGGATTTTGCTGCCTTCACAAGGCAGTTTCAGAGATTTTTGAAGAAAAAGCAGTGGAAGTCTAAGCCTTCCACATCTAAGCCTAAGGATAATTACTATTAAAAGAGGAAGTCATCCAGGAAAGACAGGAGCAAGCCTAAGTCAAACAAGTCTACAATATCAAAGATTATTTGCTACTGTTGTAATAGGCCTGGACATGTAGTAGCTGACTGTCCAGATAAAAGAAGAGAGTCTGCAGATAAGAAGAAGAGTCAACATCAGAGCAAGAAGGAGAAATCCTTTGTTGCAAAGAATGAGAAGACCTTGTCAGATCAGTCATCTTTAGAGTCAGATTTTGAAGCTGAGGCTTACATTGGTATGTTTGCTGCAGATGAAGAGAAGAGTTCCTGCAAGTGCTGAACTCTATATATGAATAAGAAGACAATCAGTTCAAGGGATTGATGGCTCTATCTGAAGGAGAAAAAATCCAGGATCAGCCTGGACCAAGTAAGGTACAAAGTTGTTCTTCTAGTTCAATTTCTTGTACTGGGTCAGAATCAGATATATCTGCATCAAGTGATGTGGGTGGGTCTGAATCTAAAGGAGATTCATCAGTTAATGATGAATATAGGGACTTGTTGCAGGCCTTGAAGAAAAGCAAAACCTTGGCCAAAACTCAGGCAAAGGAGATTGCTAGTCTTAAATTGGCTGCTGCTGATTCAGACAAGTTGTTTGATCAGAAAGTGAATGAAATAGCCAGGCTGAAGAACATTACAGTTATTCAGATGGGTACTATTACATTTAAGAATGATCAAATTAGAAATCTGGAGGCTAGACTTCAGAAGGAGAGAGAGATTGTAGCAAGTTTTTCTAAACTAAAATCAGTTTTACCTTTGATAGATGAGTTTGTACCTCAAAAGGGTAAGACTGGATTGGGGTTTACAAAACCTACCTGGACAGCTAGGTCCAAATCTAAGGGTAAAGCCCCAGCACTAAACAAGAAGGCTGCAATAGACAATTCAGCCAGGGTTGTACCTAAACAAAGGTACAACAGGTTTGAGTGCTGGTGTTGTGGCAAGATAGGCCACTTTGTCATAGAGTATTGGCACAATTCAAGTGTCAAGGAGAGTAACAAACTGCCTGCTAGAAGAGCTATAGGTAGTTTTGTTAAAAATCAGACTAACTTGCACCAAGGACCCAAGAGTTATTTGGGTTCTAAGGTTAAGTAATCTGTTTTGCAGGTGAGTTCCAAGTGGCCATGCCCCTATATGGTACTTAGGACAATGGATGTTCCAGACACATGAATGGAACAAGGGGTTGCTGAAGGACATACCTATACCTATCAAGGATGGCCCTGTAAAGTTATC
>CM077167.1:50740441-50988081 GCA_039583875.1 Platanthera guangdongensis | reverse complement strand
GGTCGACGATCTTCGCTCGACGAAGTGTCGAGTGTCGAGACCGTGTATACGGCCTGCGGGCCCATGTAACGCCCCGGATTCTTGATTGCGTACGCATGATGGCGTTACGTTGGCTTTGAACGTTGTTCGAGCATGGTTTTTCCCGTGGGCTTGCGAGTGGCTGTTTTGGTTGCCGAGTTGCACGATTCCCCAGCAAACCGGAGTCCAAAATTGGGGACTCGGTGAGGCCTCTTAGGGAATGTTTGCACTTTTTCGTGCCTGGGAAATGTTGCTGAAAGTGAGTTGCTGGTACAGGAAACAAAAAAAAGGTAAAAAGTGATTAAGGCAAAAATGGTGTAGGACGGACACATGAACATTTTTTCAAAACAGGGAAAAAGGTCGTTTTTTTGTGTGAGACACGCCCCTGACACGGGCGGAGCCAGGCCGTGACCCGACCTCGGGGCTCTCTGTGCTGACTGACTCGACGATTTTATGGTGTCGAGTTAAGCTCGACGAATGGGGTACACGCCCCGTGACACTAGGGGCGTGTCACGGGCCTGTCCCGCAGTGTCGAGTGTCGAGTGTCGAGTGTTGAGTGTCGAGTGTCGGGTGTCGAGAGAGGGACACGGACTGTGACACGGGCGTGACACAGGGCGTGTCAGCTGTGTCGAGTGTCGACACTTTGGTGTCGACAAGGTGTCGAGACACAGGCTACACGCCCTAGGTCACACGGGCAAGGACACGGGCGTGTCCTAGAACCCGTGCAATGCTCGGGTATTTTCGGGGAAAAATGATGGGGGTACACGGCCGGCCACACGGCCATGTCAGGTGGAACACGGCGGGCGTGTCAGATCGAACACGGGCGCGTTCGATGCGCCGTGTGTTATTCTAAGCGAGCTGATTTTACGGCGAATGAGGCACACGACCCTGGACAGGGCGAGTGCCAGGTCGTGTGCGGTCCAGATTGGGCATTTCAGTCCGAATCAAAGCCGTTCATTTCTTTAATTGATGATCCAACGGCTGGGGGTTGTTCCTGAAGGGATATACCCGGGATTGGACTTAGAAACCCTCACTTTCATGAGTGGATATCTTTCTAAAACCTTAGAGAGAGTGGAGAGCCAAGGAAGGAAGAAGGAGCTAGATCCGGCCATTGGAGGAGTTTCGATGCTCCAAATCGCGAGCCGACTCCGGATCCACGGAGGCCAAAGCTAGTGCGGTTCTTTCATCCGCTTATTTTTCCATGGCGCCAAAGAAGAACGCAAGGGTACCGATTCTCTTCTTGAGCATGAGTAGCTCTCCTTCTTTGCATAGGAAGCCTGCTCTCGCGAGTTTGTAGAGAGTTGGAGGCGTTCCTTCGGGTAGATATGTGAAGTCCCCGTTGTATAGAGTCCGTAAGCGGGAACGGACATAGGCATGATGTGTGAAGCCTAACCGGACATGTTGGTCTGGATCGGTGATGTTGCATTGCATAAATGCCGGAGAAGACTCCGTGCTATTGGTTGTTTTTCGGGTTTCTACACGGTAGATTGCAACAGGGAGCCTTGGGGATTAAACCAAAGGTGTGTTAGAAAGTAGAGAAAAGAAGCGAAAGAAAGAGACAAGCGAATAAACTTTTGAATAATTGAATTTTATTATCCAAAAAAGATAACTATTACAAAGGTATGCCCTCCCTTATATAGAATGGAGGAGAGAAGAGAGAATACAAATAAGAGATGTGGGACTAAAATTACAAGCTAAGCGGACTGTACAAAGTAAAACCGCACAGGCCGCGCGGTTAGACAGAAGGACTAACCGCACGGCTTACAATAAGAGATGCAGAGAGGTCGCCTGTGAAGATTGCTTAGACCGCCCGGTTTACAAGTCGCCGAGTCAAACCGCCAGACCGCGCGGTCTCTAACCCGCCAAGACAGACTGCCCGGTCTCCAACTTCAACACTCCCCCTCAAGCTGGAGCATATATATCAATCATGCCCAGCTTGTCGCAAACATGCAGAAACGAGGCGGAGACTGGCTTGGTGAAGATGTCGGCTAGCTCTTTATCAGATGTGACAAACGGAGTGCAAATCTGTTCTTTTAAAATCTCTTCACGAATGAAATGGCAGTCAACCTCAATGTGCTTTGTTCTTTCATGGAATACCGGATTTTTGGAGATGTATATGACGGCCTTGTTATCACAGAACATAGGTAGAGGATGGTTGTACACCTCTCCTAAATCTAGCATGAGAGCCCGCAACCATTTCAACTCACAAGTGGTTGACGCCATACTGCGATACTCAGCTTCTGCACTGGACCCGGAGACAACAGACTGCTTTTTACTCTTCCAGCTCACCAGATTTCCCCCAACAAAGGTGCAAAAACCTGAGGTAGACTTGCGATCCCCTTTATCATCAGCATAACTTGCATCTGAGTAGGCTTCAATCCTCAGATGACCATTCTTCTGAAACAGTAATCCTTTCCCAGGCGCTGCTTTGACATATTCCAAGATCCGCAAGGCGGACTGAAGATGACAATCCCTGGGCGCTTGCATGAATTGACTCACCTTGCCCACAACATAAGAAATGTCGGGTCTGGTCACTGTGAGATATATGAGCTTACCAACCAGACGCCTGTATCGCGAACTATCTGAAAGAAGAGGCGAATCATCTGTCCAGGTTTTGTCCTCCCCAATAGCCATGGGACATCGAGCAGGTTTAGCTCCAGTCAATCCTGCCTCTCTTTAAAAGATCAAGGGCATACTTACGCTGAGAGAGAACTAAGGAGTCGGGCTTCCGAGAGAGTTCGATCCCCAGAAAGTACTTTGGAGAGCCCATATCTTTAGTGATCAGATGTTGGCGAAGATGTAGCTTTGTCAGGGCTACCCCTTCCTGGTCATCGCCAGTGAGAAGAATATCATCGACGTATACAACAAGAACAACCAGCCCAGAAGGAGTTTTGCGAATAAAGAGAGAGTGATCAGCAGAGCTTCGCACAAAACCAACAGCCGCCACAATACCGCTGAACTTGTCAAACCAAGCTCGAGGACTCTGCTTGAGGCCATAAATTGCCTTCTGCAGCCGGCATACTCGTGTCTCCCCCTGAGCAACATACCCAGGAGGTTGCTCCATGTAAACGGCCTCGTGAAGATCACCATAAAGGAAGGCATTCTTGACGTCCAGCTGAGAAATTGGCCAATCCCGATTGACGGCCACAGAGAGAAGAACCCGGATTGTGCTGAGACGAGCCACAGGGGAGAAGGTGTCAAAGTAATCAACCCCATAGGTCTGAGTAAAGCCCTTAGCCACAAGGCGAGCCTTATACCGATCCACAGTGCCGTCTGGGCTAAATTGACCACAAAGACCCAGCGACAGCCAACAACATCAGTGCCAAAGGGAGGAGGAACAAGAGTCCAGGTACCCCGCTCAGTGAGGGTCGCCATTTCCTCATCCATGGCCATCTTCCAGTGAGGAATAGCAAGGGCCTCCTGATAGGAGCGGGGTGTGGCAGTGGCAGAGATAGCCAGTGCAAAGGCCCTGCGAGAAGGAGTAAGACGATCATAGGAAACAACAACAGCAAGGGGGTGTAAGGTGCACGTCCGCACCCCTTTGCGAAGAGCTATAGGAAGATCCAGGTCAGCCGGGCCCGCGGCATCCGGAGCATCCGTGGTAGAGAAAGCTGGCCCGGGAGAAGAGAGCGACGGCAGCGGAGAGGAGGGAGAGGGTGGTGGAGAAGGGAGAGAGAGAGGTGGAGGAAGAGGAGGGGGTGGAGACGGTGTAGTGGTGGAGAGTGTAGGAGGAGACGAGGGAACGAAGGAATGGCAGGAGAATCAGAAGCTGGGAGAAGAGGAGAAGAGGCATCCGAGAAGTAGGAGGTATTCTCGAAGAAGGTGACGTCAGCAGAGACGAACTGCTTACGAAGGACGGGATCAAAGCAACAGTAGCCTTTTTGAGTGGTGGAATACCCCAGAAAGACACATTTGGTGGAGCGAGGGAGAGCTTATCACGGGTGGCAGAAGGGGCATGCACAAAGGCAGTGCATCCAAAGATTTGGAGAGGGAGATGAAACGGCTCCTTGCCCGGATACAAAATGGAGAACGGGGTTTGGCCATGGAGAACCGTGGAGGGAATGCGATTGATGAGGTAGCAGGCAAGGAGAACAGCATAGCCCCAATAGGAGCGAGAAACATGCATCTGGGTCATCAAGGTGCGAGCGACATCGAGCAGGTGTCGGTTTTGCGTTCGGCTACACCATTTTGTTGTGAAGAATAGACACAACTAGTTTGATGAAGAATCCCATTTTGCATGCAGAATGTAGAGAAGTCACGACTGAGATATTCGGCAGCATTATCAGACCGAAAAACTTTGATAGAAACATCAAACTGAGTTTTGATCATGAGATACAAGGATGTCCATACAGAGAATAATTCGGAGCGATCTTTTAACAGATACACCCACGTACAGCGAGAGAAATCATCAATGAACGTGACAAAATAGGAACTACCCCGACCAATGGTAAGAGTAGGAGAAGGACCCCAGATGTCGGAGTGGATAAGATCAAACGGACGGGTAGAGCTACGAACGTGCTTTGGAGGGAAGGAGGAGCGGTGATGCTTGCCAAGCTGACAGGCCTCACAGTTGAGCGGAGGACTTTGAGGAGGAAGGTGGGGCAGAAGTTGACGAAGAAGACGGGGAGGAGCATGACCAAGGCGGAGATGCCATTGGAGAAGATCTGTGGAGGTGGAGGAGAAGGTGGAAAAAGCAGAAATGTTGTCGAGGAAGTATAAGCCGCCACTCTCAGTCCCAGTAGCAATCGTCCGTTGGGAGTCCTGATCCTGAAAAGAGCAAGAAGTAGAAGTAAATGTGACGGAACACTGTAATTGCTTGCAAAGAGATGTAACAGATAATAAGTTGCACGGGAACTGGGGCACATATAGAGTATCCGCCAAGTGAAGAGACGGGGTGACATGAACTATCCCTGTGCCATGAACAGATGATGAAGAGCCGTCAGCGAGAGTAACTGGGGGCAAGCGAGCATGTTTTTCTAGGAGAGAGAAACACGGGAGATGGACGGTCATATGATTCGTAGCACCAGTGTCGATCAGCCATTTGCCCTGAGTAACAACGTGTGCACGACCAGAAGACGTGACAACCGAGGCGAAAGCCATGAAGGGAGGAAGAAGAAACTGCAGCGGTCTCGGTGACAGCACACCAGCGGCACGAAGGACCACGACCAAGGTGCAGAGCACAAGCCGCGCGACTAAACCAGGAGGTCGCGGCGACTAACAAGAGAAGCGGCTAAGAGCGAAGAGGCGGAGAGGCCGCTCAAACAAGGAAGAATCCGCGTGAAACCGCGGCGGGAACAAAAGAGAAGAAGCCGCTTGAACACGAGCGGCTAGGATCCAGATCAAGGCACAGCGGGGAAGAAGTCGCGCGGACTGCAAAGGCCGAGCGAACAGAAGAGAGGAGAAGAGCAGGTGACCGCGACCAAGATGCGGGTAAGAAAGGAACAACCCGCACGGTCAGGCAGATCACAGCAGCAAACCGCGAGTGCAGAGACAACACACGCGGACAGAGACAGACCGCAGCGACTAGGAAGTCGGAGCAGCAGGAAAGAGCAAGGAGCGCGGCGACACGGAAACAGGTCGCTGCGACAAAGAGTAGGAGGAGAAGAGAAACAAGAAGAGCAAGCCGCGCAAACAGGCAGCGGACAGAAACAAGCCGCGCGGATAGAAACAAACCGCGCGGACAGAGGAGAAGGCAAGCCGCGAACAAGCCGCAGAACGCGGAAGACAAGCCGCGAACAACAGAGAGCGCACAGAATCAGGAGGAAAAGACCGTGTCCTCTGATACCATGTTAGAAAGTAGAGAAAAGAAGCGAAGAAGAAGACAAGCGAATAAACTTTTGAATAATTGAAATTTTATTATCCAAAAAAGATAACTATTACAAAGGTATGCCCTCCCTTATATAGAATGGAGGAGAGAAGAGAGAATACAAATAAGAGATGTGGGACTAAAAATTACAAGCTAAGCGGACTGTACAAAGTAAACCGCACAGGCCGCGCGGTTAGACAGAAGGACTAACTGCACGGCTTACAATAAGAGATGCAGAGAGGTCGCCTGTGAAGATTGCTTAGACCGCCCGGTTTACAAGTCGCCGAGTCAAACCGCCAGACCGCGCGGTCTCTAACCCGCCAAGACAGACCGCCCGGTCTCCAACTTCAACAAGGTGCACCCGGAAAACTGGGCGGATGCGTGATCTTGCCAACTTGTGGCCTGAGAGTCAACTTGAACATAACCGGGTTATGTGAATTGTGATGGAAATGGGACTCGGTGGAAGTTTGACCCACGCAAATGGCTTAAATTGTCGTTGCGATATGAGCACGGGTTAGATAGAACCGTACCCGTTCTATGTCGTTCGGTTAAAGAGACCTAAGGGTACGGGCACTTGCCATTGACATAGATTAGGGTCTTCGACGGTCAATGGCTTAAATTGTGGTGACCCAGGCCAAGAAGACAAAATGCTCATAGGTTTGGCCGTCAAAGTGGTGGCGGTGGTGAGTCCGGAATGTCTATGACTTTAATTGACATGACATCGACCGGTTAACCGAGAATGTGCCCTGAGAGCACGGGGTGTGTGGCCGTGCGAGCCAACGTCTGTGATGAAATGAATATTGTTATGTATTGCTCGCTTATGCTAATGAAATGCAGGGAAGGAGCATCGCCGCCTAGAGTTGGGGGCGGGATCGTTATAATTTGGTCAGCATTGCTGACTGTTGCCTTATTTTGCCACTGTGCGGTGGTTTGTTGCTTGCAGGTGCTGCTGGACCAAGCGGTCAATAGCGGGCTAAAGCCCAAGTGCGAAGCCGGCCCTCTAAAGCCTAATTGGAAGTGTTTACTGTTTTATTCATGTATGAACGGCCTGCGTGCCGTGGTTTGTAAATCATGTAATATCAAGTGAAACATTTTGTAAGGCCTTAAGGCTTGTGTTAGTATTTGTATAACATTCCTATTTTGGATTAGTGGACATTCATGCTTTAGTGCTGGGTTCTTATTTGCAACTTTTATAAAACTGCTTCCGCTAGAATGCTCTGTGTAGGACGTTATGATTGGTTCGATAGTTTCCATGAGTAACCACCCGGTCTGTCTGTGGCATACGACGTCGGGCCCCGGCCGGACTTACTGCTATATGCTATGCGACGGATATGGGTGTTACATTCAGTATATCCAAGAAGATTTGGTCGGAATGTTGGAATGATTCAAAATCGATGTCAAAACTCATATCAAACTTTATCGCTGGCAAAGAGATCGCCGGAATCGCCATTGTTCGCCTGCAAAAGAAAACAGAGAGATCAAGTTCAAGGGGAACAGAAAGCGTGGGATGGATCTCGAAAAAAACCTAGATATATCGTTTTCATACTATGAAGCGGCAGACTCCGTCCAACGAAAAAATAGAAATTCTTCGACCTGGGTTCGACGAAATATTTTATTGACAAAAGAGTTCGTCGATCTCAGTCTGAAGAAGGGAAAACATTTCATCGTGCTCAGGTTGACGAAATATTTTTTGAAGCAATATCATCGATCTCCGTTCGATGAATAGAACTTCACACATCGAGAGTTCGTCGATCTCAGGTCGATGAATTTCTCAAGAACTTTTCTCAGTTCGTCGATCTCCATTTGACAAACTGTGGCAAATTCATCGACCATAAACAAAAAATTAAATTAATGCATCTCTATTGATCATACCTAGCTAATTCATAAAGAACAGATGTTTCTTCTCATCCAAGGGTTTGTTGAAGATATCTGCCTTTTACAAATCAGTAGAGACAAAGGTGACATTAATTTTCTTTTTATCTACACACTCTCTAATAAAATGATGTCTTACATCTATATGCTTGGTCCTACTATAATATACTGGATTCTGTGTAATAGAAATTGAACTTGTATTATCTCAAAGTAGAGTTGAATTATTTAAGTTAACACCATAATCTAGGAGTTAGTTTTGAATCCACAGCATCTGTGAATAACAACTGCCAGCTGCTATATATTTAGCTTCTACTATTGAGGTAGACACAGATGTTTGCTTCTTGCAAAACCAGGACACTATTCTATCACCAAGGAACTGACATGTCCCTGATGTGCTCTTTCTGTCCACTCTACATCTAGCAAAGTCAGCATCAGAGTAGCAAGTTAACTCAAATTATAACTCAGTTGGATACCAGAGACCTAAATTTGGGCAAGTCTTTATATATCTCAAAATTCTTTTTAAGAAAATAAGATGAGATTCTTTAGGGTTCAACTGGAACCTAGCACAAAGACATCTAGTAAATATAATGTCTGGTCTACTTGCTGTAAGGTAAAACAGGGACCCAACAATGGCTCTATATAATTTCTGATCTATAGGTTTCTCATGTTCATCAGAATTAATTACATCATTTATAGGCATAGGTGTTTTCTTTGCTGAAGCATTAACCATCCCAAACCTTTTAATCAAGTCCTTAGCATATTTAGATTGAGATAAGAAGATGCCATCAGGAGACTGCTTCACTTGGAGACCAAGGAAGTAGGAGAGCTCACCCATGATACTTATTTGAAACTTGGAATGCATAAGATTGGAGAACCTTTTGCATAGTTTGGAATCTGTAGAACCAAATATGATGTCATATACATAAATTTGTACTAACAATATTTTATCATGATGATGCTTTATAAATAAAGTCCTTTCTACTATGCCTCTAGAAAATTTATGCTCTAAGAGAAAGTTAGCTAAGCTTTCATACCAAGCTCTTGGAGCTTGCTTTAGACCATAGAGAGTCTTATGCAATTTAAAAACATAAGAGGGATAAGTAGGAGAAATAAAACCTGGTGGTTGTTCTACATAGACCTCTTCTTTGAGTTCACCATTAAGGAATGCACTCTTGACATCCATTTGGTATACAGTGAACTTCTTGTAGGCAGCATATGCTAGAAATATCCTGATTGCTTCAATCCTTGCAACAGGGGCAAAAGTTTGGTCATAATATATGTCTTCCTCTTGTCTGTATCCTTGAGCAACTAGTCTAGACTTGTTCTTTATGATAAGATCTTGAGCATCTACCTTGTTTCTAAATACTCATTTAGTTCCAATGACTGAGTAGTCTTTTGGTCTTCGAACTAAATCCCAAACTATGTATCTCTCAAACTGGTTGAGCTCCTCTTGCATTGCAGTAATCCAGTGTGGATCTTGCTCAGCATCTTTGATGGATTGGGGCTTAGTTTGAGATATGAAGCAGGCATGCATCATGTCCTGGTGGAGTTGATGTCTTGTATGCACACCAACTAAAATGTCCTCAATCACTTGAGATACATGATGATCTCTAAGTATGATAAATTTAGTAGGAGGAGTTGGTTGTGCAACAGCTTGGGGAATTAATTCCTCTTGTGGAATTATAGCTGTTGTTGGCTCTACACTGAGTTCAGTGTCTTCATCTTCACTATCTTCAGTAATTTGTGAGGAAGGATGGCTAACAGCCTCATTGGTGAGGGTCAATTTATCCAACTTCTCACACAGATTTGGTTCCTGCAAAGTCTCACTAGTAGAAGGAATCTTCTCCTTGTAAAACATGTTAGTTTCATCAAAAGAAATATGAATAGATTCTTCCATTTTCATGGTTGATTTATTATATACCCTATAAGCCTTGATTACTTGGGAATATCCAAGAAAAATTCCTATTTCAGGCTTGGCTTCAAACTTTCTAATATGTTTCTTGTTATTGTTGTGAATGTAACAAATACAACAAAAGATTTTAAAATAGTCTACTTTAGGTTTCTTCCCTTTAAGTAGCTCATAAGGAGTCTTATTCTTAAGCTTATGTATCAGACTTCTGTTCAGTACATAATTTGTTGTGCTCACAGCCTCTGCCCAAAAGGATAGGGGCAAGTGAGCATCTACAAGTTATGTGCCTGCAGATTCAATTAGGGTTCAATTTTTCCTTTCAGCAACCCCATTTTGTTGAGGAGTTCTAGGAGCTGAGAAGCAGTGCCTGATACCTTCCTTCTTACATAACTCTTACATAAGAAGAGACTCAAACTCAGTACCATGATCACTTCTGATCAATGAAACTGGACTAGAGTACTCAATCTGTATGTTCTTGAGAAAATCTGTAAGAACCTTGAAGTTATCTGACTTAGATCTCAGAAAAAATACCCAAGTGAATCTTGAGAAGTCATCTACAATCACTAAAGTATAAGATTTTCCTCCTAAGATTTGTACAGCAATATGACCAAAAAGGTCCATATGTAGCAAGTACAATATTCTAGGTGAGTCCCTTTTATTTACAGATTTAAAGTTGTTTTTAGTTTGCTTGCCTAACTGACAAGCCCTGCAAAGGCTTTCCTTCTTGTAGGGGCAAGAAGGCAATCCTCTAACAAGGTTGTCCCTAGAGAGTTTAACTATATTTTTCAAGTTTACATGTCCTAATCTCCTATACCAAAGTTCATTATTGTTACTAGTTTGATTAAATAGACATATTTATGTTTTAGCAAATTTAAAATTAACTACATAAGTATTTCCTACTCTAGTACCAGTCAATACTACAAGGTCATCTACTGAAGTAATAATACATGAAGTTTTATTAAATGATACCTGAAACCTTTCATCACATAACTGACTTATGGAGATAAGGTTGTGCTTCAGTCCACTTACATAAGTAACATTCCTGAAGGTGACTGCTCTAATTTTGACCTTTCCATATCCTTCAGTCTGGCCACAATTGGAATCACCAAATATTACTTTGGGTCCTAGCTTTGACTTGTAGTTGATTAGGTTGTCTTTGTTTCCAGTCATATATTTTGAACAACCACTATCCAGATACCACTATTGCTCTGTGGTGGGATAGTCTTTCACCTGCAATAAAACAGATTAGCTATTCTTGACCCAGGTTACCTTGGGTCCTTCTTTCTTTACATAATTAAAACTAGAAATATAAGAGTATTCTCGTTGATATTTATAACCTAAGGGATGATATCTTCTTGGTGGAATTATCCACTGGGTGAATGGATTATCATAATATCTTGGTTGATTAAATATTCTAAAAGAATTAAAGTTTCTGTTAAACTGAACTGGGTTCGACGAATTTAAGTAAGTTCGTCGATCTGAGGTCGAAGAATGGGGATGAGTTCGTCGAACTCCACTCAGAGAATGAGAGTATTCATTCTCTGGGCCCCAACATCGTCGATCTCGGGTCGACGAACCATACTGGTTTCATCGATCGCAGTTCAATGAATAATTATAATAAAAATTTGCGTTCAGAGTTCGTCCACTTGAGTTCGATGAATAGTACATATTTCGTCGATCTGAGTTCGACAAAATCTGTTGAACATTGTTATGGTTAATATTTTTCTTATTCTTTTTCTTATTCTTTTGTTTCAATTCTGTTTTTTTAGCATTATTATTGTCATCTATCTTTTCTTTACCTTTTTCTGAAACGAATTTTATAGGTGTTGTTAGTATATTCTTTTGAATCAGTGGGGGTTGGCTTGATGAAGCACCTAAGCTCAGCTTGCCATTTAGCCTGACATTCACTGTGCTTGTAATGTCCATCAGCTTGATACTTCTCCCATTTAGGGATTCTTTAAGTTGCATTGCCTCAACCAATTCAGTTTTTAGTGATATGATTTGTTCATTGGCTAGGGTTAATTCATCTTTTAACTTAATATTTTCAGAAATAAAGTTTTCTTGTTCAAAACATTTTTCTCTAAGTGTTTTAATTTCTTTTTCAGAGTTAATTAAATTAATACATAATGATTTGAATTCAGTTTTAAAACTATCTGAATTGTAATCAAAAGAGGATAGTGCCTGATCTACCTCAGACTCTGATGTTTCTTCATTGTCTGACTGCTCAGCTTTAGATGAGCTGCAGGAGGCATTGATAGCCATAAGGCAAACTTCCCTTGCCTTTGCCTCCTCTTCATCTTCACTGGAGCTAGAGGATGAAGATTCTTCTTCAGTGTCACTCCAGGTTTCAGCCACAAAGCCTTTCTCCTTTCTTTTATGCTTGCTGGATGAGGGCTTTCTGTAGTGCTGCTTTCTAGATTCTTTTTCTCTTCTTCTCTTCTTATTTTGATTTTCAGGACACTCTGATATGAAGTTTCCTAGTTTCCTGTAACCAAAACAAACAACTTCTTTAGTGGGTGTCTTGTTATACCTTGGTTTGTCATCTTGCCTAGATGACTTTCTTCTGAAGTCCTTCTTTACCATTTTGTAAAATCTCTTGGCTAAGAGACTCAGGAGTTCTTCACTGGCTGTTAGAGCTTCTGATTCTTCTGAAGCTTTGAAAGCTATGCTTTGTTCTTTTTTTGCTGGTGGAGGAGTCTTCTGTTCTGCAGCTTCTCTTGACTTTATTAGCTGCTCATAAGATTTGAGCTTTCCAAGAAGATATTCAGTAGAAATCTCATTTAAGCTTCTGGCCTCCTTGATTGGCTATATTTTGGAATCCCATGAGCTAGGGAAGCATATGGGGATTTTGTCATTCACTTCTGTGAGAGTGATATCCTTGTCCAGAGTCTTCAGCTCATTGATGATTGAGCTTAGTCTGTTATACATATCACTCACAAACTCAAATTCTTATTTCTTGAAATTTTCATACTGTGAGATGAGATTTGATCTCCTGTACTTTCTCTCATCTGCTGATCTAGCAACCATCTGGTTGAGAGAATCCCAGATAGCTTTGGCAGATGTGCACTCAGCCACTTTTTGGAATATGTCATCTGACATAGTCTGTACTAAGATGTTCATGGCCTTGACATCTGCTATCTTGGCATTCTTCTGTACATCTGTCCACTCAGGTGGTGGAACAGCATGTGTGCTGGTAGATGTAGTAGCAGCTGTAGGTTAAGAGGGACTTGTCAAAATAGAATTGTATATTTCTTCATCAATAGAATTCATATAAAACCTAATTCTTGCCTTCCAGATAGCAAACTTATTCAGGTTGCAAACTGGAGGTCTGGTGCTTGCATAATCTTTGTTGTGTCATGCTATGAAATAAACTGAAAAACTAAGAGAAAAGAAAATCAGATCTAATAAGGATGTTTTGGTTTAAGTGTTTGCTTGTACAACTAAAGGAACACCCCTCTGATACCAATTGAAAGATATGATATACCTTAGATACCAATGAAATAGGGGATAGATTCGATTACTCTAGAGGTGGGGGGGTGAATAGAGTAACTTTAAACTTTTGGCTGTTTTTTTTAAATATATCGGAGTAATAAAATAGGTGATACTATAATAGTATAACAAAAAATATAAACTAAGCTAAACTATCACAACAAAGCAAGCTATCACAGCGAAGCAAGAATAAAACAAAAAATGATCAACCAGACGACACAAGAATTTTATAGTGGTTCCCCAACTTGGGTACATCCACTCTTCTACCACCCAGGTAGGAATCCACTATCAGGTTTTTGATCAGGTGACTGCCACCACAAGATATATTTCCATGGAGATCTCGCAAACCTTTAGGCTTTTGATCAGGTGCCCAAAAACCAAGAATAAACTTTTGAAGGGAGTTAATAAACCTTTTGCACAGGAAGTTAAGAGAGAGTTGATGATGTCTTCTTTTTCTCTAATCAATAGAGAAGACTAGTGGATTGTTGTCGTCAAGGATCCTTCTAAAATGATGAATGGTTCAGAATTCCTGGAGCCTTGCTCAGGGTGTAGGTCTTCAGCCTTGTCTTGAAATGATGTTCAGGAACTTTCTGACTGATTGAAAGTTGTTGTCCTTAAATGTTCCTGGAGTAGAAGTTGAAGAAGACTCTTGATATCTGTTTGTTGTTCTTCTTCAGTCTTCAAAAAGATCAAGGGGAAAATAAGATGTTTCTGCATAGAGAAGAAGGTTTTGTACGTGTCTTTGTATTTTTGTCTTAGTTGTTCTCTGTATTACTTCTGTTACTTCTCCCATCTGAAAAGAGAAAATCTCTTTTATATACTGTTGTCAAAAATTCTCCTTTGAATTTGAATTCCAAGCATTGATTGCTGAACTGTTTGGAGAATGAAAAACAGCTGGAGCATATTGTCTTAAATGAGTTTCTCCAACTGTCCCAATAAATTAAGCAAGTAATTAACCATGATGAAGACCATAATTAATGCTGTCAATAATGACTATATTCAGGGGAATATAAACATTAATTACTCAGAGAATTACTGCTAAATAATATAGGAAATAAGGACAGAAATAAGGAAAAACTCTAAGTCTGGCACTGGACAGAAATCGTCGAGCTCTGAACAGATTTCATCGACTGGAGATCCAAGTTCGTCGAGCTGAGAAATCCTGTTCGTCGACCTGAGCTCAGCGAACTGCATTCTGGAGATATCTTGCCATATCTGCGGTCCAAGTTCGTCGAGCACAGAATCTGTCTTCATCGAGCTGAGTTCAGCGAAAATAAACTGGAAAGAATCTGTTGAAGCTGAACTCAAGATTTCGTCGATCTGAGCTCTAATATCGTCGAGCTCAACTCAGAGAATTAACTATGAGTTCGTCTATCGACGATCGACGATCGTCGTGCTGAGTTCGAAGAATTTTGAACTGATAATTTTAAAGTCTGAATTCTTCTAAGTCTTGAGTCTCCTGAAGTCCTCTGCTGGCTAGTCCATGAAGGTTAAACCTAATGACTAGCCTAAACTCTATAGGACTCAAAGACTTGATCCTGGCTATAAAATGTGGGTCAAACTCATCCTTATTAGTGAACCTAGCCCAAATCCAAACTAGGGATCCAACAGACATGATGATTTTTTTAACATGGAGAACCCAGAAAATGGGTGTAAAACCACATGGACGGATCGATGCCGACAAAACTTCCACTATACAGGGCTTTTTCATAGGTCTTATAAAAGAATGTGAGGGCGGAAGACCACTCCATGTAACAACATGTAGGAGGTGATAAAAGGAGGCATTCGAAGGGTGACAGACCACTGTTCATGAAACTAAGTATTTGTTTTTGCCCGTGGCAGAGAATGTACGTGCTCTGGAGACTGGGGGGCATCTGCTTGTGCTTGGCGGCTGGAGCGAAGAGAGCTTGATGTTGATTGGCGGGCGCTGAGTACTGAGTGCGCCATGCGTAGGTTTCTTGCTACGGTGAAAGGAGCACGCACTGTGCAAAATGCTCAAAGGCACACGCAGACAGACGAAGGCCAAACGAGGATGAAGATCTCCGAGCGATCTTCAAAATGCTTGAATATATTCAAGGGAGGCTTCAATGATCTGGGAGGTTCCCGGTGGAATTCCTAAGCACATAGAGGGAGAAGCGGAGGAGAGAAAGGTGAGATTGAAGGAGGTCCTGGGGTCCTATTTATAGGCCTTAGGAGTAGTTATGGTGGTTACCCGGATATCCGCAAACCATAACCACCTCTTTTATTATTTGCAGACCGTTTTAGTATAGTTTGTGATACATATTATTTTCATATTTTTGCAGGCCGCACATCGACATCATTTCGACTATTGGCACCCACCGATGATAGGTGGTTACACTGGCGGTTATGCGGGTAGTTATCCGTAAATCGGACCCAAATCTTCCTTGCTTCATATGTGTTTGGTAACTTTTGTATCTGTTCATATTTGTTCATGAAAAATGTCATTTCTTTCTTAATTATTTGATCGTCTTCTTGAATCTAATTACATGCATGATTTAGTTAATGCTACATGGAGTTGACCGATTTTAATTTGGTCCGATAGAACCAAGGATATTCATAAAAAAATTGGAATAATTACCAAAACTTCCCCTGCAAGATAACATATTTACAGCTTGCACCCATCTTATTATGGAAATTACAAAACCTCTCATCAATGTTACGAAACATAACATTTACCTCCCATAAGTTTACATTACATAACTTCCGTGCACAAAATACCCCCCTTGAAAATGTATTCCGAGAGGGGTATTTTTGTGCATGGATGTTATGAAATGTGTATTTCAGGGGAGGTAAATGTTATGTTTTGTAACATTGCTGAGAGATTTTTGTAATTTCTATAATAATAGGGGTGCAGTCTGTAATTTTTCAAAGTTAGAGGGGAGGTCCCAGTAAATGCCCCTAAAACAATTTAAGCATTTTCCCCCTTTGAAATATCTTGCCAATGCCCCGATTTAACCTAGCTAGAAAAAAATATTAGTAAACGAATATGATCAATGTGTGAATTATCGAAGGAGTTTGATGATGACCACGCTTCACAATTTATGAGATGCACGTAGGTCGGCAGGTGTTTGCTCCACTCCGCAACATTTTTCTTTTGCACTCACTTTAATGCTTCCCAATTTATAAGATGCATGTATCTGTATGCTCTTCACTCAACATTTTTTGCATTCGCTTCTAATGAACTCCAACTATCAGTTATTTCTAATGGTTCAAACTTTAGAAGATGAACATAAAACTGTATGCTCTTCACTCCGCAACATCTTTCTTTTGCATTGACTTCTAATGGACTCGAACTACCAGTTATTTATAGTGCTTCACAATTTAGAAGATGAATGTAATGGTATGCTGATGCAGTAGCCCCGAGCCGCCCCTCTCGATCGGTCCTACTCGGCCTTGCCAGAGGACCACGTTCTGGCGACCACTGCCGTGCTGCAGCACAAGCACCCCACCCATGACCGCGCCTATTCTCAGCGCGGCGGGATGTTGAGGCGGGGTCTCGAACCCAGCCCCCTTGATAAAGAGCTTTCGTAACAGCTCTCATCACCAACTGAGCTGCAGCTCAGTTGGTGATGAGAGCTGTTAGGAAAGCTCTTTATCAAGGGGGCTGGGTTCGAGACCCCGCCTCAACATCCCGCCGCGCTGAGAATAGACACGGTCTGTTAAATTTTCTCAAAGTGGTCAGCAAGATAGCCCAAACGCCAAATTAATATCTTCGGAACTACCCAGTTCGCACGTTGAACCAGCGAAAACCAAGGACTAGAGGTACAAAGGTTAATCCCAACAAACAATGAAGGCACAAGCAGGCCTTTTATATATTTACATCTTTACAATGCAAGACATACATAGCGAGACATGATTTCGCTAGTATAACAACTGTAAACAGAAAGCACCAAAAACAAGACGGGCGGACAGCACCGGAGTCCGCCGAGACCGCGAGGTCGCCGAGACCGCTGAGCTCGCCCAAGCTATGCTGCAACTCGCCGAATAGACAAGGAGTCCGCCGAAGCCGCGAGACCGCGCGGACACACCGTTATTCGCCTCCTGCTGAACCTGAACCGAGGAACACCCCTACCCGCCTGCAGCCGGCGGACAGGTTATTGAAGCTGGCAAAGATGAAACAGAACTGACAAGCCGCAGAGCGACCTACTGCTGAGTCCGCAGAGACCGCACACTTCCAAGCACTTGACCGAAGTCACAGTCAAACTCCTGACTCCTTGAAGCTATCCGCGCGACCTGCACACAGCAAACTGTCAGCCTGAAACAATCCGCGCGGACTGACAAACACAGACCGCAGCACTTCGCTCAACCCAACTTACTGTTCACTCTAGTCTCTTAGGTTATGTCAGGGGGGGTCCTATTTATAGGCAAGGTGAGGAGTGTGGTCACCGCCCAAGAGATAGCGTCACCACCCAGCCCGCGCGATAGCAAACCTCCGTCCGCCGAGTCCGCATGGACTTAGCCGGATACCAAGGGAAACCGCCAGGAGCAAGGCAACCATTGACGAACCCTCTCCAGTCCGCCTAAGCTATGCGGACAAGGCATCAGCCCGCAAAGCTCCAATCACTGCAAGACAGCAACCCCCTTCAATGACAGTCTGCACCAACCCGAGGCAGTCCGCAAGACTCACACCTCAATCCGCCACAAGTCCACGACCAAAGGAAGACAACAACAGTCCGCCCGGTCACAGCGGACTTGGCGGATACCGCGGACACCATGTCCTTGGCACAAAGTGTGACCAAGTCCAAAACCATCAAGGGCCAATGCGAGCATGGCGGACTCAGATTCCCGTCCGCCAAACACCCTAGCACAGACCGCCATCAGTCCGCGAGCTCCTCGCACTTCTGTCCAAAACAGCAGCCAACCCCGGACTCCAAAACCAGTCCGCCAATCGATCTCCACAACAAATCGCCTGTTGTGCCACCAGAGCTCGACAAGGCCTCAGCCAGGCTCCAAGCCCAGTCCGCAACAGCCCATACCGCGGACACTCCAGTCCGCAAGCTTCCCGCGGACACGAGCCAAACCGCCTATCATCACAAGCTTGCACCCGCGGCCACTGAGCAATGCATCAGTCCGCAAGCCTCCATCCGCTCAGGATGCTCCTTGGCAAAGCCAATCAGCAAACACCCTATCCGCAGAAACCAGACCGCATAGTCCGCGGACTCCATGCAACAAGCCGCTCAGAAGACAGCCGGCTTTCCACTAGACCTTCCACCAGGCCGCACATCTCAGTCCGCCCAGTCCGCCTAGTCCGCCAAAGCTGTCCGCCCCAGGCCGCCCGGCCTGTCCTGTCACCAACTTCCACTTCAAAAATTTCAACACGGTCATGGGTGGGGTGCTTGGGCTGCAGCCCGACAGTGGTCGCCAGAACGTGGTCCTCTGGATAGGCCGAGTAGGGCCGATCGAGAGGGGCGGCTCGGGGCTACTGCATCATATGCTCTTCATTCCACAACATTTTTCCTTTGCACTCGCTTTTAATGAACTCAAACTATCAAGTATTCCTAATGCATCACAATTTAGAAGATGCGTGTAATTGCATGCTCTTCACTCCGAAACATTTTTCTTTTGCGGTCACTTTTTGTTGATGCACGAAATCGGAAAGGGAGTCGAGCACCACCAGCTAACAGTTCGAGCACCGGGGAGAGGAAGCGAAAAGAGGAGACTGTCGAATAGTCGGTTACTAGCGGTTGTAGCTGGGGGACAGAAAGAGAGGCTGCTGGCAGCGACAACGACAGAGTTCGCCCGCCGCGGCTTAAATGTCACTCCTGCGACGGGCTTTCCTTTTATTAAAAGTGAAGCAGTTACAAGAATAAGAAAAAAGGGTAAGACGGCCGGACAGCAAGCCGCAAGGCACTAGGCTTGAGACCGCAGCTGTTAACATGCGAGCTCCTAGATACAAGTGAGCGTGCTTTGGGGAGTGCTACCTGCCCCTATTTATAGGCTCGGGTGCCTGGCCAAACAGGCAGGGCTAAAGTTACCGGCTGCCCGGGGTACAGGAGAACCGGGTAGTGGTGAGGGGAAACAAGTGAACAAACAAGGAGAAAGGAGCGAAACCCCACGACCTGGCGGATTCCTCCCAGCGAGATGAAGACCTGGGTCTTGGACTTGTTGAACAGGGCCGGTACTGACGGCGTCTTGAGATGGAGACCGCCCAGCTTCTTTGAAAAACCAGCCGACTTGACATGTTTGGCGGCTAGAACTCACAGGCCGCCCGGTCTTGATGACAGTGAGAACTGGTTGCGGATTCAGGCTTAACATAATCCCCGCACATTTTTAAGTTTCGGAAAAACTTCGAAAATGTAGAACTAAGCTGGAGATCGCAACTGCCTATAATGCACCTGTGTCTATAAAATGCCCTAAACCTCGTCATTCTTCAAGATATCTGCCAAGTCACAGGTCGCTACTCACCACTTGCAGTCAGAATTTTTCAAGCCGACGCGGGCTTCCGCAAAATGGACGTTATGTCATCAATGTTATCCCGTGATAATAAATTGACTGAGATGAAAAGGAGCAGGAGACGAAAACCGGGAAGCTCTGATCGACAACCTGTGGAGAAGACAGAAGAGGATCACTCCAGCGGCTTCTGATTCTGCGAAGAGGCCGATTGAAACCATCGACGAATCTTTGCAGCGCGCGACTACAGTTGAAGCGGTTTCCAAGGCTTCCATACTGCAAACCGGGAATGCCAAATCCTTTGACATAACTTACTCGCCATCAAGCAGACCCCTCTTAAAAATAGCGGAGATGGAGGAGAGGAGCGTTGAGTCTGAAAAGCTGGGCGGACTATCAACCATACCTAGAGTGGTCAACATTGAGGATACCGAGCCGGAAAAGTCGCGGGAAGCCGTGCGGTCTTTGGCTGAAAATTTCAAGCGGACAAAAATGGTAGTCGGCTCCTTGAAACGGTCAGAGGAAAAGGAGTGAGACCCTCGAGGAAATGATAAAGAGGAAAACACAGAAGATGCAGGCCGGAAACCAGAATGTTTCCGTAAAGACCGGAGCAGCTAGTCTTCAACAAAGGTCACGGGAGAAAGAGGTATCCGAGAGTCCGTCCACACTATCCTCCAAACCGAACGAGCCAGAGAATGTATCCGCGGCTAGCGAGATGGTTAGCGACATCCTCAAGGGCATGGAGACTTTGCAGCAGCAGGATAAGTTTTTAGTGACCCCAGTGGCTTCTGAAGAGGCCGGCTACACCAATGTCGAAGTCACTGGAAAGAAGCTTGGCGGGCCGGCTTCCGCGGTTTCCAAAGGAGCCGAAAAATTGAAACTTCGAGAGAAGATTGAGGAGATGAAGAAATTGATTGCTGGGAAACAGGTGGCAACCACATTTCCTCTTCTACAAGGTAAACATGGAGAGGTTAAGCGAACTGTAAATTTCTACATGTCGCGTTCACGGAAGAAGGGGGCGGACACAATTTTAAATCAACTGGCCAGCTTTTTCCGGACCACGGCTCAACTGAAAAGTTGAGCTAAGGAAACCGAGCGGCTATGGAAAGAAAAGATAAAGTAGATAGATCTCGAACGATTTAGGCGGCCAGTGTTTCGATTCCATACCGCAGCCGTTGAAGGAGATATAAGCCAAATCGGCGGTCTCATCCTACCGAGTTTCTTGCAAAAGGGGCGCAATTATCTGACTGAATCTGACTGCGGTTTATATTCTGCAGGTGAACCAGAAACCGCGATGAAGCCGGACGACCTGACATTCTTCTTGCCCATGTTGCCGCCGCCTCCGCAAAGTGCCCACGACGAAAGGATGGAAGAATTCCAGAGGGAAGTCGACACCTTGCAGGAGAGTGTGAGGGCACAAGCCAAAGCCCTGAGGATTAAGGAGGACGAACAGCGGGCTGCACAGGAGGCCGCTGAGAGAAAGATTCAAGAGTTGCAGACCCCCTTGGAGCAAAAGACCTCAAGATTGTAGTCCGTGTTGGAGGCCGCTGAGGGGAAGATCATAGAGATGCAGGACGCCTTGGAGAAGGAGAGGACAGAGAAACTTGACATGCAAGCACTGGTGTTGATGGCCGGACGGCTTGAGAGAGAGAGAGAGGAGAAATTTGCTGCCTTGAGGTGGACAATGACCAAAGTCCGCCAGCGGAGGCCGACGGAGGCCAGCATCCTACAGCAGCGACTTCTGGAAAGTTGCCGCAAACAGGCCATCCGACTTCTGGTGAAACTTCAATCAACTAGAGGTCGCGGCGGCTGGGCAGGCCGCAGCTTCTAGCGAGCTAGAGGCTCAGGCTCTTCAAATGATTCCATTTATCAGAGTAGAGCGCGACACCTCGCGGGTTCACCAATCTCTGCACTCACTTCATAATCTGGTTAGCTAGGTGTATGCTGTGATTGTTCAAACCGGTGATCAAGTTGAGCGGATAGGCCGAGAGGGACAGGAGGGCGATAAGCAAGGCTGAGCGATTTGATTGCACTAATACGCGCGAATAAACTGAACTTTGTGTTGTAATATACTTTTCTTATGAATGCTGGACAAACTGGTTGCAGTAAACAATTGTTGTTTGTTTATTATTCTGCGAACTATTTGTGGTTTATGCTGTTTATATTTTATGGCCACCATATATGTGCTTTGTTCCGAAATATCCAAGTACAGGAATTTAGTCGTGCCGTCTGACGAACAAATCGCCGGCTTGGAAGTATGATTTCCAAATGCTCTGCCACGAAAAGTTTCCAAGAGTGGGAACTTGGCCGCGCGGATTGACAAACTAAACTGCGGTTTGACCGTTGTGTTAATCTGCATTCCTTGTAGGTTGAGGTCGCGCGGCTTGATGTCTAGCCGCGATTTGACGTCCATCACTGTACCTTCCCTGGGTTTCTATAAATACGAATGATTCTAGAGGTTTCTGCACAAGAAAAACAAGATGCGCGCTAAATCGAAGTCGATGCGGTCTAACAAGACGAGCGCGGTTAGGACCGATGTGGCTTCTGCTTTTCATTCTGCTGACCACAAAGAATGCCGGCTCACCCAAGCCGAGCTGGACAACTTCATTGTGAAGCATATGCAGGCTAGCCCGCTAATCGCGCAGCTTTCACTGCCGAGTGAAAGAATCAATTCCTCAAATGCCAACCAGATCGTCATACCCATTGATCACTTTGATTGCGGCTTCCGCTTCCCGGTCTTGATGGAAGCCGTAGCAATTTTTGACCATTATGACGTAGTTTCCGTACAACTGCTGCCAAATTTTATAGCCTCCATTTTTAGTTTTATTTCATATTTGAGGTCGGAAAGAGTCTGATTCTTAATGAAGCTCTTCCGCGAGTGCTTCTCGGTCCGGTCTATTCCGGACTCCGGGACTAAAATCTTTTGGGGACATCTTTACTTTGGTTGCAGGGGGTTGAAGGTCATCAACCTGGCGAACAAAATCCCAAGCTGGTCGGAGTGATACCTCATCTTCGAGGGAAATCTGGGGCTACTGCCGGTCAACCCGCAAGTCCAGGATGAAGCCGCTTTCGGCAGCAACAGGCTGGATGGCATGGAGAAGGAGATGTACAACTTCTTCAAAGGCGAGTGGCTTGACGCGAACCACTACATTCAGCTGCTGCCATCCTTGGAGGGAGTCGAAGCGGATGATAGTAAGTTTCAAACCGACCGAACTGATCTGTTAGCCGCGCGGCCTATGAACTGACTTCTCACTTTGGCTTTGCAGCTGTTGTGGCGGTCCCCCTCAACAAACCGCTGATTCCTGGCGGTTTGACACTGACTTAAATAGAGAAGCATGCCAGGCTGGTCAAGCCGCAGCGGGCTGAGGAAGAAGAGGAGTCGGCCTCCTCCAACGAGTTCACACTACACGAAATAGGCAGCGACCTGAAGGATATCCGCGACAATCCGACGATGTTGTGGAGTCCGGATGGCGACTCTTTAAAAGTCTCTAACGCCCTCCCTTACTGGGGGATGGACAAAGTAAGCCTCCATGCCACCGTTGTTGGGGCTGCGTTGTACGACAAGCACAACTTGAAGGCCTTGCGCAGGGTCCCTGAAGACAACTTGCCGCGGAGGTCGGGGCAAGAATCTTTGTCACAAGCCACTTTATGGGCATTGTCTACAAAAAACTAATAAAAGATAGAAGCGGTTTGGAGCGGCAATTAGAGGAGAAGGAAAAAGAAATTAAACGACTGAAGGAGAGGGAATCGGTAGGTTATCACCTGATATTCGTGCGGTTACATTTATGAAACCACCCGGTCTAACCTTTTACTTCTTTTGCAGGCGATGTATGATCTGGCCAACTCGACCTTCCAGGACAATGTCTTCCAACAGGTTGTCCAAGAGATTGATGGAACGCTTTGAAAGTGCAAGTTAGATCTGATATACTCTAGAGGGGGGGGGTGAATAGAGTATGGTGCTTGCTAAAAACGTTTTACAACAGTTGTTGTATTCCTAAGTGAACAGGGAAGCAAATAATATAAAGTAAATCTAAACACAGAGATATCACAGATCAAACAAAAAGCAATCACAAAGCAATCACAAAGCACAGCCAGAAACAAAAGAAAGATATGCAACCAGATGACACAAGGAGCTATAGTGGTTCCCCAATCAACCTGGGTACATCCACTCTTCTACCACCCTAGGTAGGAATCCACTGCAGGATGAGTTGATCAGGTGTCCTGGGCACCAATGAGCTTTTGATAAGGTGCTCAAAAACCAAACCAGATTTTTTGATCAGGTGTCTTGCCACCACTGAGTTTTGATAATGTTGAAACCGGAACCCGGCTTCCTGTGGAGCTCGCCCTTGGGGAAGGGGGTGGTCTCGCGCCTACTTCGCTCCTGCAAGAAAAACGATAAAGCAAGGAGAAACAGACCCAAGGGCTCGGCAGGGAGGTCCCACCACAAACCCGGAAGATCTCAGAGCGCTTCCCCTCCTTAGCCTGAAACCGAGCTAAGGTACCCTCAGAAAGCACTTGAAGATTTTGGGGAGAAGAGCACGGGGAAAAATCTGCCTTCTGAGGTACCCCTTGGGTCCTATTTATAGCTTTTGAAACCCGGACTGCCAATAACCGAAATAAATGACCTGAAATTACCAGAAAACCCTCGGCTGGGTCTGCCAACAGCCAAACTCTGCTGTTTTGAAGGGCTATGGGCAGACCAGCAGGGGTAAAATAGTAAAAAGTACCTCTCACCCCCAGGCGAGCTAGGAGCTCTGGTCTCCCCGACGTGCTCTGCTCGCACACTACTGCCAAGCTCTACTGCGAGGGCGCGAGTTGCAGCCCGCTCGGTGAATGCCGAGCTCGGGGTCGCCGATCGACGATCTCTGGCCAACGTTTGCCGAGCTCGCCTGCTGCTCCTAACCTGATCTGCTCGCCCCTGGTGATCCTGCTCGCCGGACACGGGGTTGTACACAATCCCCGCTCTTTTCGAGCTTGTCAAAAAGCTCGGAAAGAAACATCCAACCCGAAGTGTGCGGCGAGCTCTGGCTGGCGAGTTGGAGGGAATCTTCTGGTGGGGGCCACTTGCGGCTATATATATGCACCTGCTCTGCTGCCTTGCTCTTGCCATTCCACCTGTCGCCTTGCCAAGATGCCCCTCCCTAAGGAGATCCAAGAGCGCATAGACTGAGCTCGCCTGGCTTCCGCGGCTCGCGTTGCCGCGCTGACGGCGGTCCACGCGAAAGCTCCCCAAATTGATTCTGCCGAGCCGAGCTCTAAGAGGACGAAGCCATTCCCCGAGGCGGCCGAGCCCATTTTCCACGACCTGAGGGCCACCCTGGCTCGCGAGACCGGCTCTTATACCCGAACTATTCTGGAGAAGGATAGGGAGGTCGTCGTAGTCGGCGACGATCAGGACGGCCAACCCGATGGCGAGGGCACCGCGCCGCGGGTCCCCACGCCGCGAGGCGAGGTCACGCTTGCCACTTCGCGATTCTCGGCACCAGACAGCCATCCCCGGGATCCGCCGCCCCTCTTTGGGATCCTGCCTGTGAGCTTGCAGAGGCCAACTTCACCACCGGGCTCCCCTCCTCGGCAAATCGACGCGGCCGCCGGGGGAGGTCTGGGGTCCATTCCCATCCTGGGCTTCGAGCTCATCTCGTCGGGGGCTCGCAGCCCAGGTCGCGGGAAGGAACTGAGGTTCATCCCTCCCCGCATCTCCTTTGAACCGCCGAGCTCTTCAGGTCAGCCTCGCTCAACCCTGTGCTTCATAAGTTTTCGCTCTGCTGATATCTGCCTTTACAGCTCTTCCCAGTCAATCGGCTGCCGAGGAGTCCTCGCGGGCAGCCCACCACTCTCCCCTCCCGTCTCCGAGCTCGCTGGACTCTTACTGGGTCCGGAGGTGGATCAAGGCGAGCTGACGAGGAGGGAGGTCAAGCTCCTCAAGAAGCTGGTGTGCGGACTGCGCGAGGTGCAGGGCGTCAACGAGACGCTGCAGCGCGACTACGCGCATCTTGCTGAGGAGGTGCGCCTCGGCCAAGCTGGCGAGTTGATGTCCCCCTCCCGACTCCTGGACGAGATAGACGACGGTCTCTTGGTTGCGCAAAGGAATTCTGGAAGGATCCACGAGCTACTCCGCGCGCGGCAGCCTGGTGGGCGGGGGTCGCGAGGCCGGGGTAGGTAAGTCTGCGGGCTCCTCTGCCGAGCCGACCGGCGCTCGCATCCCGGTGCCCTCCCTGCTCGCGCGCCCCGCTTTCAATTCTGAACTTTTTACTTCTGTGATGAATAATTTTTAGAACATTCTTAATTATGTTACTCAAATAAAATACTGCAATGTTTGACTTAATCTTGGTTGGGACGCGTCGGAAGTCGGCGAGCTAGGATGGCGAGCTGGGGTGGCGAGCTGGGGCAGCGAGCTGCGCCGATGTGACAGCCTGCCCCAGATTTCTTTTCCTATAAATAGCCCTCCCTCACCTACCCCCGTATTGCCTTTATTGCTTTTCTTTCCTTTCTTTGCTTTCTCCCTTCCCTGCTCGCGTCGTGCTTTTCCTCTGCGATCATGGGCAAGACCAACCCGGACGCCGACGGCCGCTCCAAATGCGCGCAACACTTTGCAGACTATTGCTTCTTCGACGACCACACCAGCGAGGAGGAGCTCGCGGAATTCAAGGCCGCGTATGTGCCGCCGGGCTTTGAGGCACGCAGGCCGGGGCCGGGCGAGGCCATCAACACGTTCTACGAGAACGAGCTCGCCTTCCCCATCTCGCACTTCGAGGTGGGGCTGCAACTTCCCTTGTGGCCGGAGATCCTGCAGATCCTGAAGTACTACGGGGCCGTCCCCGCGCAGCTGAACTCCAACGCCATCGCAATGATGGTGGCGTTCGAGAGCTACCTCCGGCGGGAGAGGATCGAGTTCAACCTGACGGTGTTCAGGAAGCTTTTCTCCTATAAGGCGACGCCGGACGGGGTCGCCTACTTCGGCGGCTCCTTGATCAAAGTTCGCGAGATCGCGAACAAGCACCATACCTGGATGACCAAGATCGCCTTCGTCAAGGGCGATCTCGGCAACATCCCCTACTTCCCGCAACAAAAAGGCGAGGAGGTGTACCGCCCCCCGGCCGTGTCCGGCAACGACGCCGAGCTCCACAAATTCTTCCTCCGCAAAGATTTCGAGGTTGCCTTCCTGCGGAGGGGCCTCGACGCGCTCCCCCCGGTTCTGCCCGGCGAAGGTATATTCTCCTCATCTTGCCGAGCTCGCCTACTCGCCGAACTCGGCACAACGTCATATCTGAATTCCTAACCTTTTCAAGTGTTTTCCTACAGGGGAGCGAATAATCCCCGCGAACCCGCCGTTCGCGGACCCGGGGCTCGATACTGACCCTATTGCTCGCGAGAGGGCGGCGGCAGCAGACTGCCGAGACGAGGCAGCCCTCTCGCAGCCCTCTTCCGGCAAGAGGCGATCTGAGGACGCGGGGTCGAACCCGCCATCCGGCCCCCGTCAGATGAAAAAGATGCGGAGGGCCCTGCTGGCTCCGCGGCGGCAACAATAACAACAACATCAGCCCAGCCCCAAGTACATCAGCTCGTCGGAGACTCCTCCCGACGCGTCACTGGAGAGCCGCTGAAGGAGACGACCAGCAAGGGCCGAAAGGGTGGCAAGGGCCCTTCTTCCTCGGCTGCGATCTCCCCTCCTCCTTCGGCGAAGAGGGCTGCCCGCGAGCGTGCGCCGCCGAAGCAGCACCCCCTCTTCAACTTCGGCGCGCGCTGGAAGGATTCCGCGGGCGAGCCCATGCTGCAGTGGGACGAGCTCGCTCATCGAGTCTCCGTCTCCACTCTGCACCCGTCCTGGCACGACCGCGAGCCCGCCACCAGTCACGCCTATGCCCTCGGCTTCGGCCTTTATGGCCGGGAGGATGCCGATTCCTACAAGAGGACGACCCTCCGGCAGCTTGGCCATGAGGGTCTGCAGTCCCACCTGCGGACTCTGGACCTGCACCACATGCTGGCGCGCCGCAGCTTCGCCCTCAGCCACCAGCTCGAAAAGGCCGAGCAGGCTCGCGACCTCGCCAAGGAGCAGATCGCCGATCAGGCGAGGCGGCTCGGCATCGCGGATGGTCTCCTCGCCCAGGCCGCCGACTGATTGGTAAGTGTTACGCACCGCTCTCTTTTACTTAGAAAGCTTTGTGCTGCTGCTAAATGGGCTTTTCTCCAGGATGCCAAGGCGGCGGGCGAGCTCCAGGCTCGCAACACTGAGCTGGGGGAGGAGGTCAACCGGCTGCGCGCGCAACTGGCCGCGGATGCCGACGCTGCTGGGGAGCTCCAGGCTCGCAACGCCGAGCTAGGGGAGGAGATCGGCCGACAGCGCGCACGCCTTGGCGAGCTGGAGGGCGCGAATGCGAAGTTGAAGGGGGAGAACCAGCACCTTCTCGGCGAGGTGCGTCACTAGGCGGAGATCTTCTTCCCGTCGCACGACATCGATCCCACACTCCCCTACAAGAGCCCGCGTATCTTCGGCGAGGCCTACCTCGTCGAGAGACTGCGGATCAACTCAATCCAGACCGCCGAGTGCACCCTCTCAATGATGAAGGACTCCGGGGTGTTGGTGGAAGGGTGCGGGGAGATCTCTGCTCGGGACCTGATGCCGAGTATGTTTCCGGCGACGCCGCCCAGCGAGAAGGAAGATAGCCTGGATGCAATGTTCGGGAAGAGCTTCCAGTATCCTTCGGGCGACGGCGAGGACCAGCCCGGCGGAGGGGGCGAGGCCAGCGGATAGCCTTGTATTTTTCTTTTTTGATTACTCGCCGAGGCGAGCTCCCTGTAACTTTGTAAATAATTAATGAAAGTTTTTTGATCATAACGGTGTCATTTCCTCTTTACTATGCTTGTTGTGCTCTGGATGTATGCGAGTGCTTCCTCCCGCGACCTCGCAGAGATAGGTTCTGCGAGTAGAGTGGTTATGAGAGCGTGCATGCGAGCAAGACGTGTTTTGAGGGCTCGTCGAGCCCCAAACGATTTTGTGGCGGGTTGCTCTCCGCCCTTATCGCGCCACTATTGCTCGCACGCGAGCCATCCAGGTTGTGCCCCTCGAAGGAGAAATTTTCTTTTGAAGTGTAATGGGCTAAGGAGGCGAGATCCCCCGGTCCAGCTTGTCTTCCTTTGGCGAGGCCCTGGCTTGCGGCCTACTCGCCAATGCCGAGCCGGAGATGACGAGCCCGAACTCGCCCATGCAGAGCCCTCCAGCCCGGCTTGCCTTCTTGATTGTGCCGAGCTGAGTTTGCCGAGCCCGAGCTCGTCCTGACAGGACCCCTCCCCTTGGCTCCGTGCCACAGACTTTGGCCTGTACCTGATGACTTCAAGGCCGACACCATCGAGTGACCTCCGGCCCTGCCAGCTAGGTGAGAGCCTGACAGCGGGATCTGTTCAAGGCCAAGGATGACACCGAGTGACTTCCAGCCCTGCCAGCTAGGTGAGAGCCTGACAGCGGGATCTGCTCGGGGTCCACTACTACCACCATCGAGTGACTTCCAGCCCTGCCAGCTAGGTGAGAGCCTGACAGCGGGATCTGCTCGTGGCCAAGGATGACACCGAGTGACTTCCAGGCTTGCCAGCTAGGTGAGAGCCTGACAACGGGATCTGCTCGGGGTCCACTACTACCACCATCGAGTGACTTCCAGCCCTGCTAGCTAGGTGAGAGCCTGACAGCGGGATCTGCTCGAGGCCAAGGATGACACCGAGTGACTTCCAGCCCTGCCAGCTAGGTGAGAGCCTGACAGCGGGATCTGCTCGGGGTCCACTACTACCACCATCGAGTGACTTCCAGCCCTGCCAGCTAGGTGAGATCCTGACAGCGGGATCTGCTCGAGGCCAAGGATGACACCGAGTGACTTCCAGCCCTGCCAGCTAGGTGAGAGCCTGACAGCGGGATCTGCTCGGGGTCCACTACTACCACCATCGAGTGACTTCCAGCCCTGCCAGCTAGGTGAGAGCCTGACAGTGGGATCTGCCCGAGGCCAAGGATGACACCGAGTGACTTCTAGCGCTGCCAGCTAGGTGAGAGCCTGATAGCGGGATCTGCTCGGGGTCCACTACTACCATCATTGAGTGACTTCCAGCCCTGCCAGCTAGGTGAGAGCCTGACAGCGGGATCTGCTCGAGGCCAAGGATGACACCGAGTGACTTCCAGCCCTGCCAGCTAGGTGAGAGCCTGACAGCGGGATCTGCTCGGGGCCACTACTACCACCATCGAGTGACTTCCAGCCCTTCCAGCTAGGTGAGAGCCTGACAGCGGGATCTGCTAGTGGTTCAAAACACATCACATTCTACCATGCAGGCTAGTTACAACATTATCAGAGAGCTTGAAGGAATTTATTATAATCAAAGTGCTGCTTACATATTTCAGGGGAAAAATCATTTGAGGTCGTCACCACTCCAAGTGAGACTCAGGGTCTTGCCCTCTACATTTTGGAGTCGGTAGCCCCCTGACCCCAATGCTACCTTTACAATGAATGGTCCCTCCCAGCTGGGATTGAGCTTCCCTACGGATGCGGACCTCCCTGCCGCATCCACTTTCTTCAGCACCAAGTCCCCCTCCATGAACTGCTTGACCCTGACATGCTTGTCAAAGTACTTGGCCATTCTTCTTTTCACCTCCTCCTGCCGGATAGCGGAAAGGTCTCTTACCTCTTCCACCATGTCAAGGGAAAGCCTCAGTTCCTCCTCATTTTCTGTTTGCCATTCTTCACGGCCTTCTTTTGCTGCCACGACTCGCGGTGTTTGGACTTCGAATTCAATGGGGAGCACTGCCTCGCACCCGTGGGAGAGTTTGAAAGGGGTCTCTCCTATAGCCATGTTGGGGGTGGTCCTCAGGGCCCAAAGAACCGTGGGAAGCTGCTCCACCCATCTCCCTTTCAGGTTCTCCACCTTCTCTTTGAGGAGGTTGACGATGATCTTGTTTGCGGCCTCCACCTGCCCGTTACACCTGGGGTGATGGACCGAGGCGAACCTGAGATCGATCCCAAGCTGTTCGCAGAAGTTGGTGAACTCGACACTAGTGAACTGGGGCCCGTTGTCCGTGACGATGGCCTGCGGCAGCCCATGGCGACAGATGATCTCCACCCAAACAAAATTCCTGATCACCTGGGAGGTCACCTTGGCCAGCGCCTTCACCTCCATCCACTTTGAGAAGTAGTCAATCATCACTAGGAGGAACCTTCTCTGGCCGCTGGCTTGGGGGAATGGCCCAACCAAATCCATTCCCCAAATTGCGAAGGGCCATGGGGCCGTGATACTTCGGAGCCGCTTGGCCGGCTGTAGCTGGAGAGGGGCAAACAGCTGGCACTTCTGACATCTTCTTGCGAACTCTGCAGCGTCTCGGCCTAGGGTGGGCCAGAAATAACCTTGCCTGACTATCCTCCCTTCCAGGGTCCGACTCCCGGAGTGACTCCAACATTCCCCGGAGTGGACTTCCTCCAAGATCCTTCGCGCTTCTCCCTCGGTTACGCAGCGGGCTAGCATCCCTGAGAGGGTCTTCCTGTATAGCTGCCCGTCCTGGAGGAGGTAGTATGCTGACTTGTGTCTCAGCTTCTTCTTGTCTACCCCCTCCGGATACTTTCCTGTGGAGAGAAAAACCACCACTGGATCCATCCATGAAGTTTTTTGATCGATTTCCATGAGCTCTCCTTCTTCTATGGAGGGGCGGAACAGGTCGGTGACGGTGCCCCCCACCTGGGGACCATGCTTAGCCAACTGATCGGCTGGTTCATTCTCTTCCCTGGGCACGTGTCGGATGGTGAAAGTTTGAAAAGTGCCAATGACCCCCTTCACCTTGGCCAAGTACGATCGCAGGGTGGGATCCCTTGCCTAGAACTCCCCGTTAATCTGAGAAGCCACTACCATGGAGTCAGTAAGGACCTCCACATCTGATACCCCCAGCTCCCTGGCCAGGCGCAACCCCGCTATCACGGCCTCATACTCAGCCTGGTTGTTGGTAATGGGAAAGTGCACCACCACCATTTGCTCAATACGAGTCCCTTGAGGGCTTTCTAGGATCACCCCTACTCCCAGGGAATATCTTCCCGAGGCACCATCCACACTTACTTTCCAAGGGGTCGGGCGGGTGAGCTCTTCCTCCGCCACTTCAACCACGTAGTCGGCCAGGAAGTCGGCCATCGCCTGAGCCTTGATTGAGAGCCGCAGAACGAAGGAGACGTCGAACTCGCTCAGCTCCACCGACCACTTAGCCAACCTGCCTGAATGCTCCACCCCCTCGAAGATGTTGCGGAGGGGGTGGTCGGTCACCACTCGGATTGAGTGTGCCTGGAAGTAAGGTCGCAGCCTCCGAGCCGAGATGATTAATGCGAAGGCTAGCTTCTCCAAAATCGGATATCGGAGCTCGGCCTTCCTCAGGACCTGGCTCACGTAATATATAGGGAGTTGCCTCTTTCCTTCTTCACGAACTAAGACGGAGCTCAAGGCCTCCGTCTCGACCCCAAGATACAAGAACTGATCCTCCCCTTCCTTCGGCCCTTGGAGCAGCGGGGCCTGTGTCAACTGCACTTTGAGGGCCTGAAAAGCCTCCTCACACTCCTTGGACCATTCAAACCTCTGATCGCCCCTTAACGTTTTGAAGAAGGGGGAGCACTTCTCCCCTGCCCGAGAAAGGAAACGACTTAGCCTCGCTAGCTTCCCAGTTAGCCGCTGGACCTCCTTAGCGTTCCGCGGGGATCCCAATTCCAAGATTGCCCGGACCTTATCTGGATTCGGCTCGACCCCTGCGGGGGTGATGAGGTGCCCCAAGAACTTTCCCCTGCTGGCCCCAAAGACACATTTTAGAGGGTTCAATCGCATCTTGTACTTGCGCAGGGTGGCGAAGGTCTCCTCCAGGTCCTGGAGGTGGGAGTCCACATCCCGGCTTTTGATCATGAGATCATCTACATACACTTCCAAATTCCTCCCCCTTTGCTCCTTAAAGACCCTATCCATCATTTTCTGGTAGGTTGCCCCAGCACTCTTTAACCCGAAGGGCATCATCTTGTAGCAGTAGCATCCATCCCCTGTGATGAACGAGACATCTTTGGTGTCTGGGGGGTGCATCCTGATCTGATGATAACCTGAAAAAGCATCTAAAAAACTCATTACAGAAAAACCGACGGCTGAGTCAACCAGCGCGTCGATTCGAGGCAAAGGATAACAGTCCTTAGGACAAGCTTTATTAAGTAAGGAAAAGTCGATACACATCCTCCACCGGCCATCTCCTTTTTTTATAATAACCACGTTGGAGACCCAGCCGGGGTACTGAATCTCAGACACGAAGCCGGCCTTGAGGAGTTTTGCCACCTCCTCCCTGATGGGCTCCGCCAGCCTGTCGGTAGTGGAACTCTTCTTTTGCTGAACGGGGCGTGTTCCCGGGTCCAGGTTAAGGCGGTGGCAAGCCACATCCGCGTCAACCCCCGGCATCTCTGCGGAGTTCCAGGCGAAGATGTCCACGTTCTTTTGGATGCACTCCAGCATCCTGCCTTGGTCCTCCGGGGTCAGCCCCCTGCTGACGCGGATCTTTTTCATCCTTCCCCCTCGGGTGAGCACCTCCAGCTCTACCACTTCCTCTGCTACCTCCAGCCTGGATTGTTCTGCCCATCCTTCAGCATCCCCTTCCTCCGGAACGGGAACCTCTACCTCCATCGCTCCTCTCATGGCCCTCACTTCGGCCACCTCCTCCTGATCTCCTCCTACTGCCTCTTCTGCGCAGTCCTTCACTCCCAGCTCCTTCCCTCCTGCTTCCTGCTCGACCTCCTCCATTCTCCGCCACATCTCCTCGGCTCCCTCTTGCCAGGAGATGGTGTTCACCGCAGTGACATAACACTCCCGCGCCACCTTTGGGTCCCCTCTAACCCTGACCTGGACCGCCTCAGCATTGAACTTCAAGAACTGATGGAAAGATGAGGGGACGCAGCGAAAGGCGCTGATCAGGGGCCTTCCGAAGATGGCGCTGTAGCTGCTGGGGGCGTCCACAATGACGAACTTGCAGTTTCGGGACTGCCCCCCCAAGGTGACATGGAGGCCAACTCCTCCCTCTACTTCCTTCCTTTCTCCTAAAAACCCGAACAAGGGGCCATCTGAGGCCAGCACCCTCTTTGCCTCCACCTTCATTGCGTCGAACGCCTTTTTGAAGACGACGTTGACGGAACTCCCGTTGTCCACGAGGATCCGAGAGACGGTGAAGTTCTCGATGGCCGCCTTGGTGACCAGCGCATCACAGAACGGATCCTCGTGGTCTGGAATATCACTCCTGGAGAAGGTGATCCTTTCCTTCGGTGGCGGAGTTTGGGATGTAGAATCGACGCTCCGCCGTTACATGGTGTGGAGACTGGCCTTGCGGGAGGCCTCGATCCCTACTCCCCCGTGGATCACCCTGATCCCCCCTCGGGTCCCCACATCCACCCGGTCTTCACAACGATCCTCCTCCGCCCGAGGCAGGACCTCCTCAATCCACTTCCTGTCTCTCTTGCTGCTGCTGCTGCTCCCTATTGCCCCTCATCTCGAGGAACTCCGGACAGGTGGCCGTTGCATGCCCCTCTTCCTGATGGAAGTCACAATAGGGCAGCTCCACCCTGACCTCTCTTCTCCTCCTCCTCCACACTCCTCTCCTGGCCCCCAAGGCTATGGCCATGGCCTCTTCTTGATCGGGGAGGCGGGGCCTCTGGCCCTGCCTCCAGCCTGGGGGTGGAATTGGTCTTGCCTCCCCTGAAAGTGACCCCTTCCGAAGTTCCCTCTCTGTGGCCCCTGCCCCTGCCACTCAGGCCTCCAGCCCAACCGACGGTCGGGGTCCTGACGCCCCCACCCCGGCTGCTGCGGCCCTTGGAGCTGCCTCTGCTCCCTCTGCCTGGACTCCCCTCTTCTCTCCTCCCGTCCTCTTCCTCCCTTCGACTCCCTCTACTCCTCTGTGGCCCACCTGGCCAACTTCCTTGCAAACTCCGGGTTCAACGCCTCCCCGTCGACCTCTCTTGCCGCCCTTTCCATCAACTCCTCATAGGAGAGGCGAGGAACTCTTTTCAGCTCCATTCGGAAGAAACCCTGCTGCAGGCTCAGGGTAAAGGACATCATCAGACTATGGCCCGGCATCTCCTGGATCTGAGTAACCTCCTCCTGAAATCGGTCCACGTAGCTTCCCAACGTCTCGTTCACCCCCTGCTTAATGTGAAACAAAGACTCGGACTCCTTCTTCCTCTTCTTCGAGGTGGTGAATCTCAGCATGAATCCTCGGCGCAGGTCCTCGAAGCAGTAGATGGAGCTGGCCGGTAGCTAGTGGAACCACTCTCTCGCCTTTTCTCGGAGGGTGATGGCGAAGAGCCGGCACTTGAATCCGTCCGACATCTGACGGATGGAGACCACTGAAAGATATTATACCTAATCACCTAGAGGGGGGGGGGGGTGAATAGGTGACTTAAATCTTTTTAACTTTTTAGGCAGAATTCAGATTAAAATACAGAATTATATCTACTTTATCACAGCACACATTCAACAGTCACAGAATTCCACATGCACACAGTAGACACTCAGATTTATAGTGGTTCCCCAAGATTTGGGTACATCCACTTTCCCCCTTCGCCTATCTAGCAGTATACTAGATTCGGCCAAACTCCTCCACTATCTCAGATCCTCAGATCTTACACTCAGAACCCCAAAACAGGTTCCTACAGCTCAGGCCCAAGGCCCTACAACTCAGCTTCTTCACAAAGCCTACACTCAGCTTTCTCACAAAGCCTACACTCAGCCACCAAGGCCTACACTCAGCCATAACAGGCCTACACTCAGAGATTCAAATCTCCTACACTCAGGCACACAGGCCCTACACTCAGCCTTTATAATTATAGGCTTACAAAACTCAGATCCCTAAGGATCTTACAAGATAATATGAATACAAAATGTTAACTCTACAACTCAGAGAAAAGAGAGAAGAGTTGTGAGTTTCTTGATGAGTTCTTGAAAGAACTCAGCTGAAATCAATTTGACTTGGCTTTCATCAAAGCTTCTTGAATGTAGAACACAATAAGATTGACCTCCTCTGCAGTTGATCCTTGGTCTCTGCTACTTAAGATTCAGAACAAATCTGAACCCTTCTTCTCAGCCTGGTTCCAACGGCTGACTTCTTGGATGGAGCTCTCTCTCTCTCTCCAACTACTTAGATCTTCACTAGATTCTTCAAGGAATAGCTAGATCTTCTTCTTGTTAATGATCACTTGAACTTGTGTTCAATCATCTTTTTTTGTAGACAACATAAGCCTATTTATAGGCCTTCTTCATGGTAACCGGCCGGTCCGGTTCATAACTAATTTCTGACAACTCTGAAAGGTGCAGTAGACCGGCTGGAATGACAGCTGTCAAGTCATCCAGTCAGTTCTTGAAAATTCTGTAACTGTCTGAAAGTGTCGAGACTGTCTGTCTTTAAGTGTCGACACTTATAGACCAGGTGTCGACACAAGTTGTCTAAGTGTCGACACTAGCCTACAAGGTGTTGACACAACTCCTTGTGTTGTAGATTTTATATCTCGACACTGCTTCTTCTTCATGTGTCGACACTGATATTGAGTGTCGACATAACACTTTGTTCTTCAGCACTTTGTTGAATTCTTCTAAGTGTCGACACAACTTCTTTGTGTCGACACATCTTCATGTGTTGACCTTGTCAGTGTCGACACTGCTTCTTGGTGTCGACACATGTCTTCAGTGTTGATACTTGCTGAGTGTCGACACAGCTCCTTGTGTCGACACATTTTTCTTCTGTTGAGACTTTTGCTGAGTGTCGACACATCTCCTTTGTGTCGACACTTATACTTATAATATTCTTGAACTTTGCTAAGTGTCAACACAGCTCCTTGTGTCGACACTTTCTTCAAGTGTTGAGTCTTCAGCTGAGTATCGACACATTCTTTCTTGTGTCGACACTTTCTTCAAGTGTTGAGTCTTCAGCTGAGTGTCAACACATTCTTTCTTGTGTCGACACTTTCTTCAAGTGTTGACTCTTCTGCTGAGTGTCGACACATTGCTCTGGGTGTCGACACTTATACTTAGACTGCTGACTTTTGCTGAGTGTCGACACAGCCTCCAAGTGTCGACACTTTCTGATGTAGACACAGTTTCTTTAGGTGTCGACACAACTGCTAAGTGTCGACACTGCTTCACTGCACTTTTCTTCATTGAGTGTCGACACAGCTCCTTGTGTCGACAGTTTCTGTCTGGTGTCGACACTGCATCCCTAGTGTCGACACAAATACTCCAAGTGTCGACACTGCTTGCCTGGGTGTCGATACAAGTCTTCTTAAGTGTCGACACTTTGCTCCTGGGTGTTGACACATGGACTTAGAAACTTTTTCTTCTTTCTTGTAAATACTTAACCTGCACAAGTAAACTCAAAACACATCAAATACATTTTTGATGTATATCATTGAGTTGGGTGAGGCTTCTTCAAATCAGGTAGATTAGAACCAATGTACCCAACAATCTCCGCCTATTTGGAGAAGTCATAACCCTTAGTCAATGATATACACCATACAGAATAAAATCATAGCATGATGTAAAGCAGGATTATATATAGCAGGGCAAACATAAACATGTATCAATCAAACATGTATACATAGACATCATCACAGAACAAATATGAAATAGATTTAACATATAACACATTGTTCTAATATCTTGTCATATTCATTTTCAAAAGTTTACAAAGTGTTTAACATCAAAAGATTACATAGTAAACTTAAGAAAATTTCTATGCTATTTTTGTTCAGCCTCTTTGATCAGTATCCCTTTTCCAGATTGTACTTTGGCTTGAACAGAAGCTTCAGCATCTTCAGTTTCAGCAGGCTTTTTCCCTTTCAGCTCCTTCTTCTTTAGCTCTTCAGCTTTGATCTTTTGCCTCTCAAAATAATGATAAGGCTTGGGAAAATACTTGCTAGGCTCCTGAGCAGTAGGAGGTAGCTTTCCCATCTTGGCCTTTCTTCTATATTGCACTATGGCTTCTTGCCTTGTCTCATGTTTTCTCCATTCCAATTCAGAAAACCACTTGTTTCTGTCTTGAATGTTATCTTTTGCAACTTTCCATGCAGTTAAGATAATGTTCCTTGAAGTGGGGCTCCACTGCTCAAAGTCAGGTCTTTGTTCAGCTTGCTCCCTGAACCTCTTTTTAGACAGTCTGGCTTCTTCTTCTTTCTGCAGAGCTGCCTGCATAGCCTCTGATACTGGCTGAACAACCTTCTCTATGATGACATTTTGCTAACCCCCAGGTGGGCTATACATAGACTGTATATCAGCTTGGACCATATCAAAATCTGGAGGAGGGTAGATGACTTGAGCCACTTCAGGTTGCTCCCCTCCTAGATATGCATGATGTATTCCAGATTCTGCAACATTGTCATCATCACACAAAGGAGGATATCCAAGAGTAGCTCTGATAGAATTAGATATCCACTTGGCATGATCAGAGCTGGCTTTGAATAACACCCTCTCCCCCTTTATGACTTCTCTTTTATGTGATCTCTTACATCATCTTTTTGAAATCTGACCTGGTTATCCAAATAATTGACTCCATCTTTAAAGAAAGGTTTCAACCTTTGGAGTTTGTCAGTTATCAACTTCTGAGAGTCTTGAATTGCAGTTTTAATAGCAGTTAAGCTCTCTTGCAGTGCTTTATCAAAATCTGCCTTAGCAGTAGCAATAGAAGTTGTCAGTCCAGCAGCTATGTTTTTCATTTCTGTGAGAATTGCATTATGGGAAGCAGTTAAGGTATCATTCATTCTGATCTGGTTCTCAAGAACATATCCTTGCTTCAGTGCAATGTCATCTACTTGAGCTTTTATCTTTTCCTGATGAGTTGCTAAGTATACCACTGCATTCCATCCCTTGTGGAAGCAGTCTGTCATTTCCTTTTTATTAAGATTCATTTCAAATCTTATAGACTTTATATCCTGGGCCAGATCAAATTGTAGAGACTTATGCCCCTCATCCACATAGGTTTCAATAGCTTTCCTGTGCTCATCCAGCTTAATTTGCATAGCAACCATTAGAGCACTGTAATCTATTGATGGAGTTGGCTGTAGTGCTGGCTGAGATATAGGATGTGGAGCAATAGTTTGTAGAGCCTTTTTGTAATTCTGACTCCTCCTCTTGAATACTTGGAACTTTCTTTTCTTAGCTCTGGCAGCTTCCTCATCTTCTGAAGCTGATGTACTTGCAATTTCTACCCTCTTCTTAGGGCTTGGAGGTAACTCCTTCTACACTTCTGGTGCCTTCTTAGGTTCTTGCCTTGCAGGTTCTTCCAGAATTTGCACTTGCTCCCCCTCAACTGGAGCAATCTCCTCCTCAGCAGCAGTACTTTATTTCTCAATGTCTGCTTGATCCAGATTGAGGAAGAGATCTTCCATAGTAAATTCTTGTGGAGAATGGGCTGGAGAAACTCTTGGCTCATCTACCACTGTATCAGATACAACTTGAATTGTAACAGATGTGTCCTCCATGACAACATCTGGGACTTGACTATCAATTTGAGTTTGCTGATTAACATAATTTAAAGAATCAGACAATACATTATCCTCTATAGAGAAATCTAAAGCATTAAGCTCAGTGATTACCTCAAGGATGATATTTGTAGCTTGCTCACTCTCAAGAGGAGTTGGTTCTTCCACTATTAGAGGCTCCCCCTGGATTTGATCCTGGTGTATGGGGCTAGCTTGAGGTAGCTCCCCCTGCCTCTCAGCAACTTCTTGTTGAGCTGGAGACTTCCCAGCATCTCCAGTGTCTTCTTCTTCAGGAGTGAAGACAACTTGCTCTTCACTACCAGAGCTGCTGGAGGAATCCTGAGCCACTGGGGCTATCTTCTTCTTCTTCTTCACCAGAGTTTCCTTCTCAGAAGTTATTTTCTCAGGTGTTGGTATCTCCTTAGACAAAACCCTGTCCCATCTAGAGAATATCCTCATGTCCATCTTTCTCATATGATTGATTTTACTGCCAGCAGCTTGACCCATAACCTCTGGTATAATACCAGCTAGGTATAAACTTATTATTCTACCCAAATTGGGTTTCTTCAGACTCTCCTTAATCTTTTCAAAGACAACAATAGACCAATCAGTTTTTAGGCTGAAGATTATCCTGGTCATGAGATTGAACATATGGGCAGATACCCTGTCATACCCTCCAGGCTTACTTAAGATCACTTTGCCTATAATTTCTGATAGAAATTTACCCTGGCTGTTCATCCCCTTCCTATTGAATACAGATCTAATTTTCAGTTTGGAATCTAGACCACACCATGTCAATTCTTCTCTGGTCTCAGAAGCAGTTACTTCATCCTCTTCTTTTGTCCTAGGTAGATTTAGGACTTTTCTCAAACTTTTAGGTGATATCTTCACCTTTTCTCCATGAACCCTAGACTTGATCTTGAGTCCAAAGTCATCTACTTTAGCTCCATTCAGAAATTCTAACACTTCTTTCTTCCAGATCTTTCTGGGCTCTGAAACATGAAATTCCAACCCCGAGTCTGCAACTAGGGTTATCACATTCTTGTTTTCCGGGTCTGCATCCTCAAACGCATGTCGCACCAGTTCATAGCCTTCATTGACGTTCTCCTCGAGCTTTGGCGCCATTAGGGTTTGAAGAATTTGACTGGAGAGAAGAGAGGTGTCGACACACAAGTTTGGTCTCGAAACTTTAGTGAGCGTGTCGATAGACAATGGAGAAATGCTATTTATACCGTTTTAGGTTTGAAGATGAAAAGGCGGGTTAACTAACTTAAATTGTGTTGACACTGTTGAAAAGTGTCGACACTGACTTATAATGTCTCGACACCTATGTGTCGACACAAGTTTAGTCAACATATATATGTGTCGACACTTGTTTATGTGTCGACACCACATAACTCGACATTTAGTCGAGACTTTACTTAGATAATTCTGAGTAAATACTAAGTGTCGACACCATCTTGGATGTGTCGACACCTACTTGTCATGTGTCGACACTAATTTTCTGAAGTGTCGACACCAACTTCCTAGATGTGTCGACACCTTTTTACTTAGTCATTTCTATAAACTTATTCTAAGTTTATCATACCTAGTTCAATTTTAAACCTATTGAACTTAGTTTATTCTAAGGGCTTAGTATACATATCAGCTAGTTGATTATCTGTTCTAACATATTCCAGTAAAATATCTTCTTTCTCTACATGTTTCCTAAGAAAATGATATTTTATTTCAATATGTTTAGTTCTACTATGAGAAACATGATTGTTTGCAATTGATATAGCACTAGTAGAATCATAAAAGAGTGGAGTTCTACTTACCTGAATTCCATAGTCCTCAAGCTGATGTTGTATCCATAGAAGTTGAGCACAACAACTTCCTGCAGCCACATATTCTGACTCTGCAGTGGAGATAACCACACTTGTTTGCTTTTTGCTACTTCATGAAATCAGTCTTCCACCTAGGAATTGACAGGTTCTAGTTGTGCTTTTTCTATCTTCTTTGCATTCTGCAAAGTCTGCATCTGAATAACCTGTTAGATCAAAGTCTCCATTCCTAGGGTACCAGAGTCCTAGATAAGGAGTGCCCTTTAGATATCTCAGTATCCTTTTGACTGCTGTCAAATGAGACTCCTTAGGGCATGCTTGATACCTAGCACAGACACATGTAGCATACATGATATCTGGTCTACTTGCAGTCAAATATAATAGGGAGCCAACTATCCCTCTATATAAAGACTCATCTACAGGATTCCCTGCATCATCCTTGCTAAGAGACATACTTGACCCCATAGGAGTCTTCATGGTACTGGATGAATCCATACCATACTTCCTTATGAGTTCTAGGGTGAACTTATACTGGCATATGGATAATCCATTCTCAGTCTGTCTAACTTGGAGACCCAAGAAGAACTTATGTTCCCCCATACTACTCATCTCAAATTGTCCTTGCATTAGTTTTGCAAAATTTTTGCAAAGACAACATTCAGTAGACCCAAATATTATGTCATCTACATATATTTGGACTAGTATTACTTTGCCTCTGGATTCCCTAAGGAATAGAGTCTTGTCTATTTTCCCCCTTGTGAACTTATTCTCAATGAGGAAACTAGATAGGGTTTCATACCAAGCCCTAGGGGCTTGCTTTAACCCATACAATGTTTTCCTAAGTCTATAGACATGATTAGGTAGAGTTGAATCAACAAAACCTGATGATTGTTCCACATAGACTTCCTCTTTCAGATTACCATTCAGAAAGGCTGACTTTACATCCAGTTGGTAAACTTTAAATCCTTGAAAGGTTGCATAGGCCAGGAACATCCTTATGGCTTCCAGTCTGGCTACTAGAGCAAAGGTTTGATCAAAGTCAATACCTTCTTCCTGCATATATCCTTTAGCAACCAATCTTTCTTTGTTCTTAATGATGACTCCATGTTCATCCATCTTGTTCCTAAAGATCCACTTGGTTCCAATTATGTTGTGGTCTTTTGGTTTAGGAACAAGCTCCCAGACCTTGCACCTTTTGAACTGATTCAGCTCTTCTTGCATTGCCTCAATCCGATGAGGGTCTAGGATGGCTTCTTCAAACTTCTTTGGCTCAACTTGGGATAGAAAATTGGAGTAGAGTGCTGCATTCAGATTTATGTTCCTTATTTGTACCCCTTGTCTTGGATCACCAATGATTTGATCTACTCGATGATCTCTAAGATGCCTATTGGCTGGAGGCATCCTGACTTCAGGTTGAACTTCTTCAGTTTCTTCATCTTGCTGCACTCCTTGAATTTCTTCTGCATTAGGTACATGTAGTACTCCCCCTGGACAGCATCCACTATCTTCTACTTGCTGTCTTGCAGTAGGTTCTTCTTCTATAGTGAGCTTGTCCATCTTCTTAGTTATACCTGAGGAGCTGCATATACTACTAGACAACTCATTGTTAATAAGTCTAGTTTCATCAAATACTACATATACAGACTCTTCTACAACTTGTGTAGATAAGTTGTATACTCTATAAGCCTTACTGTGGTTGCTGTACCCAACAAAAATTCCCTCTTGGGACTTGGCAGCAAACTTAGTCAAGTACAACTTTCCATTGTTAAGTATAAAACACTTACAACCAAAGATCCTGAAGTAGGATAAGTTTGGTTTTCTACCTTTCACAAGCTCATAGGGGGTCTTGTTGTGGCGTTTAGTTATGGTAGCCCTATTAATAACATGGCATGCAGTATTAACTGCTTCAGCACAGAAATATTCTGGTAGTGATGTATCACTTAATAGGGTCCTACCAGGCTCAATCAAGGTTCAATTCTTCCTCTCAGCAATGCCATTTTGCTGAGGTGTTCTTGGTGAAGAAAACTCTTGAAATATCCCAAATTCTTCACATAGTTTTGCCATACTATCAGACTGAAATTCAGTGCCATGGTCACTTCTTATTTTGACCACTATACTAGCTAGTTCATTCTGAATTTGTTTGACAAAGCTATAGAAGACACTAGGTGTTTCAGACTTCTGTCTAAGGAAGAACACCTAGGAAAACCTTGAGTAGTCATCTACAACTACAAAGGTATAGACCTTCCTACCTAGGCTGTGAACTGGCATTGGACCAAAGAGATCCATATGCAAGATGTATAAACACCTCACAACATCTTTGTTTTCAATGATACTAAAGGTGGATCTAGTCTGCTTGCCCTTTTGACAAGCTGAGCATATTCCATCTTTAATACACTTAACATGAGAACCATTCCTCACTAACTTTTTGCTAAAGAGTTTGCCAATTATCTTGTAGTTTAGATGGGCTAGCCTCTTGTGCCATTTGACACAATGAGAGACTGTCTCATCAGCTACAAGACACACTGGAGAACCATTGTTCTCAACCATAATGTCTAAGCAATAGACATTCCTTTTTCTATAACCAGTCAAAATGATCTCTTGATCATTTGACCTCCTGATATGACAACCATCTTTCACAAATGAGATGGCATATCCTACATCACTCAATTAACTTATACTAATAAGGTTATGTTTTAAACCTTTAACATAGGCCACTTGAGTAATTGTAATATAGGAGTTAGATATGTTACCAAAACCCTTGATGATCCCTTTTTCAGAACCACCAAAGGTGACTTTTGGACCATCCTTTATAGGTGTGTAGTCCTTTAGTAAACCCCTTGTTCCAGTCATATATCTGGAACATCCACTGTCCAAGTACCATGTTGGGGCATGGCCACTTGGACTCACCTGCAAAACAGATTAGTGAACCTTAGAACCCAAAGAATTCTTGGGTCCTTGGTACTGGTTAGTTTTCTTCCTAACAAAGCTACCTGCAGGTTTTCCAACAGGCAGTTTGCTACTCACTTTGGCACTAGCATTGTGCCAACAGTCCATTGCAAAGTGGCCTACCTTGCCAGAGCACCAACACTCAAACTTATTGTACCTCTGCGTAGGTACAGTCTTAGCTGTTTTATCTACAGCTGACTTGTTGAGAGCTGGGGCTTTGCCTTTGGACTTGGACTTAACAGTGCTAGCAGGTTTAGAAAACCCCAGTCCAGCTTTACCTTTTTGATGAACAAATTCATCAATTATAGGTAGAACAGACTTTGGTTTAGAAAACCTAGCAACTAAGTCTTTCTCCTTCTGAAGATTAATCTCCAGAGTCTTGATTTGATCATTCTTAAATTATATAGTCCCCATCTGAATCACAGTTATGTGCTTCAGCCTGGCTATCTCATTTAGCTTTTGATCAAACATCTTATCATAATCAGTTGCAGCCATTTTGAGACTTGCAATCTCCTTAACTTGACTCTTGGCCAAGAATTTGCATTTCTTAAATGCTTGCAACAGAACTTTATATTCATCTATCAACAGATGAATATCCTCTTCAGACTCAGATGCACTCTCATCACTTGATGATGATGAATCTGATTCTGTACTAGCACAAGAAATTGAACTGAAAGAACAATGTTGTACCTTACTAGGTCCTGGCTGCTCCAGGATTTTGTCACTTTTTGTCAATGCCATCAGTCCTTGGCACTGACTGTCCTCTTGTTCATATATAGAGTTCATAATCTGGATGAACTTTTCTTCTTCTTCCACAGCAAACAGTCCTATGTATGCCTCAGCATCTGACTCAGTTTCTGATGAAGAAATGTCTGACAGACTCTTATCCTTTTTAGCAGCAAAAGACTTTTCCTTCTTGCCCTTGTATTGAGTCTTTTTCTTATCACTAGACTACTTCCTTTTCTCTGGACAGTCTGCAATAACATGTCCTTGTCTATTACAGCAATACCATACAATTTTTGAAAGAGTTGCTTTGCTAGACTTGGTCTTTTTCCTGTCTTTCTTTGAAGACTTTTTATTCTGATAATAGTCTTCTTTACCCTGTGAAGTAGATGGCCTTGTCCTCCACTGTTTCTTCTTTAAGAACTTCTGAAAGTGTCTTGTGAAGGCAGCAAAGTCCTCATCACTTTCACTGCTTTCAGACTTTCTACTTGCTGACTCATCTGATTCAGTTTCAGCTACTTTTGGTGGTGGAGTTGGTGACTTACTTCTGTACTTTCTGGGGGCTTCTGTTTTGAAGGCCACTGTCCTTTCTTTATGTTCACTTCTTGTTGATTTCTCCTCTTCTTTTCTCACCATCAACTGCATCTTATAGGATAGCAGTTTTCCAAATAGTGTTGGTGGAGGAATTTCTGCCAACTTTGTCATTTCCCTAATGGCACAGATCTTGGTGTCCCAATCTTTTGTTAGGGACCTTAGAAACTTATCATTGAGCTCATAATTTCTGAACTCTCTGTTGGGTTTCTCTATGAGGATGACACAACGCTTGTGCACGCAGCGGAAGAATAAAACAACAAGAAAACCCAAAAGAAATGGGATCGGGCCATGACTGTTGAATCAAGAAGTAAACACACAACTAGGCAAAAATTACCTCGGTGGCGTTGAGTCACAACTCAACGGAGATGCTCCAAACTTTGTATTCCTGCTGGTGGCGAGTTCTACGTGGAATAATATCCACGTCTCTGCAGAAATCCACACGAGCGGGAGAACACCGAGCTTTCCGTCGCACGGAAGATCGGGAAGAACGATGACCGCACCTTGCTATTCCACGGACTGCTAGGTCCGCGCCAGGAACAGCAACACCAGCGATGATCGCCGGAGATGAGGAGGTCGACAGAGTGAACACGGCGGCGGCGGAACCCTTCCGTCGGAGGCGGGATTCGGGATCGGCGGAACGATCGCGGAATGGCGGAACGCTTCCGTCGATTTCGATCGGCTGCCAAAAGCTAATAGCCTTAAGCCCGAAAACCCTAAGTGTTCTATTTATACTCAAAGTTTAAAATAAACTTAGGAAAATCGCTATCCGCAGACCACCCAGAAAATAGGGTACCAGAATCGGTGAGTATCAGTCGGTGAGAATCGGCGAGAATCGGCGAGAATCGATCAGCGAGCATCACCATGGATCGGCGAGAATCAGAGTACAATACTTGACGATTCTCACCGATCGTCGAGCCGCACTTGATGATACACGTCGAATCTCGTCGATCGTCGAGCCGCGGTCGACGATACTTGTCGATCGTCGAGAATCAGCATATTGATTCTCGACGATTCTCGTCGATCGGCGAGAATCAGAGAGACGATTCTCGTCGATCGGCGGGAATCAGAGAGACGATTCTCGACGATTGTTATCGACCCTCGGACGACAATTCTTACCAGCCCTCTAAGGTAACATTTGCCCAACCCGACGATCCTTTAAGGCAACACTTTGCCCACAACCCCATTCAGGTCGGTGATTGGCAGCCTTTACCAACACAGTCATTCATCCAACTTTTCCACATCTCTTATATGCGACCCTGCAGGCCCATATCGTGTTGGCAGTGAGATTACATGTTTGATCACTTCTAGATCACAATGGTAACTCCAACAGACTCCCACTTGATCTCGAAAGTATCAAAGCAAAAACCTCACAAACAATGAGCGGCATCTAGCAATGCATCATTGCTCCCCAAGCAATAAGAGTTTATAACTCATAAGCCTTTATGACCAATGTATCAGCGTTGTCTTTGTACCTTTGTCCCTTACATCCGGAAAGAACTAGAGGCATGGACCGTGTCACCCTCGTAATAGCTCAATCCAAGTTTCTTGATCCAGGACGGACTTCCAGAGAATGGTGAGTCCAATATCACATATTGACTCAACCAAGCATGGTCATGCATTTCTCAGTCCAGTTCCATCAAGGGGCCCATGGATGCAACTCCTGTCATACAGGAGGACAAATTCCATATCTGCTCACACACAAACACCCAAATGATTCGTAACATGCCCAACAACCACCCTTATCATCAACCTTTCTCAAGGAAGACTTTAGATGGCATCAAAGCACGCTCTTCCTCACTTGATGAATGCTGTGACTTCAGGTCAAAGGACCACAACACCATTGCCAATTGAGACCTACTCGTGACAAGATTGGATGACAATCCACAGAGTAGTCTCAGGTTGGGTCTGTCCAGTACAACTTGTTCACTAACAAGTACCCACGTGATGACTTGATATCACTATATCATGACCTGTGAGAACCGGTCATCAGTCAACGCACGTGCTAGTCTTCATGTACCATCATCACCCTTAGCTTCTATGATGATACTCGACCAGGGACCTTTTAAGAATGAAGCTTCAAATAAATCATAGGCTCTCACATTCAAGTCACGTACTTGATGTCCCATGGAAGCGAACATTCTAAGGGTATCTATTATGTTAACATTTAACTATCACATAGAAAAAAATTCATAATAAAAGAATTTGCCATTAATTATAAAAGAAAAACTAGGTACAATGTTCATCATATGAACAAATAGCCAACAAAATACAAGATTACATGCAATCCACAAGATTATCACTAGAGTTGATCGTTTAGGTATCGTATACCCATCGATCTAGTATGACCATCATGCTTTCTCTGCGCGAGAGGCTTTGTCAGTGGATCCGCAATATTCTCCTCAGTCGGCACTCTGCAAATGTTTACATCTCCTCGTTCGACAATCTCACGAATAAGATGAAACCGCCGAAGTATGTGCTTGGAGCGCTGATGGGATCTAGGTTCCTTAGATTGCGCAATTGCACCATTGTTATCACAGTAGAGAACTACGCGACCAACAATGCTAGGAACTACATCAAGCTCGCCGATGAATTTCCTAATCCATACAGCCTCCTTCGCTGCATTAGCTGCAGCGATATACTAGGCCTCTATTGTAGAATCAGCAACTGTCTCTTGCTTGGAACTCTTCCAGCTCACAGCTCCTCCATTCAGGCAAAACACAAAACCTGACTGAGACTTGGAGTCGTCTCTATCAGTTTGGAAGCTAGCATCCGTGTAACCACTTACAACGAGCTCTTCCTCTCCACCATACACCAAGAACACGTCCTTAGTTCTTCTCAAGTACTTTAGGACATTCTTGACTGTAATCCAGTGACACTCACCGGGGTCTGACTGATACCTGCTAGTCATGCTCAAAGCAAAGGAGACATCGGGTTGAGTACATAACATCGCGTACATGATTGATCCAATTGCCGAAGCATATGGAATCAACTTCATGCGGTCCTTATCTTCACAAGACTTTGGACACTGGTCCTTAGAGAGATTCACACCATGAGACATGGGCAAAAATCCTTTCTTGGACTCAATCATGTTGAACCGCTTCAACACCTTTTCGATGTATGTACTCTGGGTCAAACCCAGGAACTTCTTCTATCTATCTCTATAGATCTTAATACCGAGTATATAAGTCGCTTCACCCAAATCCTTCATTGAAAAGCAGTTCCCTAGGTTGTTCTTAACAACTTTCAGGGTAGGAATGTCATTCCCAATCAACAGTATGTCATCTACATAAAATATCAGGAAGACAACAATGCTCCCACTGATTCGCTTGTAAACACAAGACTCATCTTCATTCTTGATGAAACCAAACTCTTTGATTTTCTCATCAAAACGAAGATTCCAACTTCGAGAGGCCTGTTTCAGTCTATAAATGGACTTATTCAGCTTGCATATTTTAGTGGCTTCATCTGGGGATACAAAACCCTCGTGTTGTGTCATATACACTTCCTCAAGGAGGTTTCCATTAAGGAAAGCCGTTTTGACATCCATCTGCCAGATCTCGTAGTCATAATACGCAGCAACAGCAAGCAATATCCTTATGGACTTTATCATGGCAACAGGGGAAAAGGTCTCATCATAGTCAATACCATGAATTTGCTTTAAACCTTTAGCCACCAGTCGCCCTTTGAATGTCTGTACATTCCCATCCATGTCGGTCTTCTTCTTGAAGACCCACTTGCACCCTATGGGTCGTACCCCTTCAGGTGGTTCCACCAAGTTCCAAACTTGGTTTGCATACATGGAGTCCATTTCGGATTTCATAACCTCAAGCCATTTGTCAGAGTCCGGTCCATTCATAGCCTCTTGGTAGGTTGCTGGCTCATCATCATGATCCCTAAGCAACACATTACCTATTTGAGACACGAGAAATCCATATCTCTCAGGCTCAAACCTCGGTCTACCAGATCTACGTAGGACTTGTGTTCCCTGAGCAGGTTCTCTAGCTACAACATCTTGTAGTCCTGTCTCAGAATCCAATTCCGGTTCATTCATTACATGTGGTTCTTGAACTTCTTCAAGCTCTACCTTTTCAGTCTTTCTTGATAAGAACTCTTTCTCCAAGAAGACACCAGTCCTTGCGACAAATACTTTGCCCTCAGATGGTAGGTAAAAGTAATACCCTTTCGTTTCCTTAGGATATCCCACCAGATAACATTTATCCGATTTGTGTTCCAGCTTGTCAGGCATTTGACGTCTCACGTATGCCTCACAACCCCAAATTTTAATGAACGACATACTAGGACGCTTCCCAGTCCATATCTCATATGGTGTCTTCAGAACCGTTTTCGTTGGAGCGCGATTCAATGTCATTGCAGCAGTCTCTAAGGCAAAACCCCAAAAGGAAACAGGCAAGTCTGCATGACTCATCATCGAACGTACCATGTCTAACAGAGTACGATTTCTCCTCTCAGACACACCATTATGTTATGGTGTTCTAGGTGGAGTGAGCTGTGATATAATACCACACTCTTTCAGATGATCACGGAACTCATGACTCAGGTATTCGCCACCTCGATCAGATCGGAGTGCTTTAACCCTTTTACCCAACTGGTTTTCTACTTCATTCTTGAACTCTTTGAACTTTTCAAAGGTCTCGGATTTGCACTTCATAAGATACACATATCCGTATCTACTGAAATCATCAGTAAATGTAACAAAGTAGAAATACCCACCTCTAGCCATGGAACTCATGGGTCCGCATACATCACTATGTACAACACCCAAGAGATCCTCAGCCCTCTCAGTATAACCAGTGAAAGGAGCTTTAGTCATCTTGCCTAACAAACAAGATTCGCATCGCTCAAATGATTCATAATCAAATGAGTCCAAGAGTCCATCTCTATGGAGCTTGGATATGCGCTTCTCGTTGATATGGCCCAAACGACAATGCCAGAGAAAAGTAGGGTTCGAGTCATTTGTTCTTAGTCTTTTATTGTTTTTTATATTACAGATCAGATGATCCAAGTTCAAAACATAAAGACCATTAAACAATTGGGCTACAGCATAACAAACATCATTCTTAAATATAGAACAACAATTGTTCTTAATTATAAAAGAAAATCCAATCATGTCCAAACATGAAATAGATATAATGTTTCTAGTTATGGCCGGAACAAAATAACAATTATCAAGTTCTATTACAAGCCCACTGGGCAAAGAAAGACGGTAAACTCCTACGGCTACAGCAGCAACTCTTGCTCCACTGCCGACGCGGAGGTCCACCTCCCCTTTACTCAGCAATCTTCTGCTTTCCAGTTCCTGCACATTTGTACAAATATGAGAACCACATCCGGTATCCAATACCCAAGATGAAGGAGCAGAAAGGTTTATCTCTATAACATAAACATTAGAAGCGGAAGTCATACCTCCCTTCAATTTCTGCAGACCTTCAATGTACGAAGGACAGTTCCTCCTCCAATGACCAGCCTTGCCACAGTGGTGGCATTTCCCTTCCTTCACCGTGCTTTTCTTTTTCATCAGTGCAGAAGACTTGGGCTCTAGATATGACTTAGGTCCCACCTTCGTCTTCTTGGAGCCCTTGGCCTTGCCCTTGCCCTTATGCACCATCAGTATGGGGCTGGCAGACTTGGCCTTCTTCATATTGATTTCGGAAGTTCTCAACATGCCTAGGAGTTCGGGCAGTGTCTTGTCTATTTCATTCACGTTGTAGTTCAAGACGAACTGCTCATAACTGTCCGGCAACGATTGCAGGATCAGATCTGTGGCCAACTCTTGACCAAGAGGAAAACCCAGCCTTTCAAGGTTCTCTATATACCCAATCATCTTGAGTACGTGAGTCCCTACTGAGTCTCGAACTCCCATCTTGCACTGAAACAACGCTTTAGTGATGTTGAACCTCTCTTGACGAGCCTGCCCTTGAAACATTTTCTTGAGATGCTCGTCAATCTCCTTGTACCCCATGTTCTCATGTTGCTTCTGAAGCTCAGAGTTCATGGTGGCAAGCATAAGGCATTCGACATCCAAAGCATCGTCAGTATACTTCTTATAAGTATCCTTCTAAGCACGGGAAGAGTTCCCGGTCGGCACCTCGGGGGCTTCTTCTTCCAAGACATAGAGCTTTCGCTCTTGCCTGAGAACAATTCTCAGGTTCCTGTACCAGTCCATGTAATTTGTCCCACTGAGCTTATCCTTCTCAAGGATGGCTCTCAGAGACAATGTGGAGTGTGACACACTTGCCATGGAATTCTACAAGAATTTATGCAAAATAAAATCAGTACCAAAATTTCAAATACAATTTATTTTAATTTGGACTTCAATTAAATACTCCCACTATTTTATTCGAAATGATAGCCCTCACTAACAATTCGGAGAGTTCATGCGAGCTACTCTCTTAGTGGACAAGATCCGTATTTCACCAACACTATGAGTCCGCTTTGGCGTTCCTCTCACGATACGGTTATTTAGGTAGGCAACGCTTGCCAATTGCATCCTCATGCAATTCTTGTATGGTTGGTGAATAACTCCTAATTCGCATCCATCATATGGTGCATGCCAACCCTATGCCTCTAGGCACTCAACCTTTGAGGTCACCTAGTTAAGCTGGACCCGATGTCGACAGTGGGATATCATAATTATCTGCTCGCACCCTTACCAAGATAGATTAATGCACCTTGCTTTGGCAAGCCCACACTTCATCGATCGAGGCAGGAAGAGTGTCATCCATCGGAAGGCATCCGAACACTTAATATTTGATGAAGGGATTTTCAATTATAGGTTAACAATTAACCATGATCAACATTTGATCAATGTGCACATCCAAAGAAAAACAATATCTAAAGCCACATGCATCCCTTATGTGCACAACCTGACACCATCAACAATTGATAGAAGGAAGGGCTAAATCTGAACATCCGGAAACTTCCAAATGCTCAGATTTACATGCATTGGACAAAGGCAAAGACAACTCAACGTAAAGCAGTAGACAAGCTCATCTCTCTATGTTGGATTCAAAATCCAAAACATACTCGAGGGATGGTTACTGCTAAGGAGACAACAATTTCTAACACTTAGAAATTCCCACGAAATTCCAGATGTTCTTGGCAGGATACCAAGACTAAATCTAGACATTTAGAACACTTCTAAATCCCTAGGTTTACACGCACTGGAATAACAAAACTTCCAAAACAACAATCATGGCCGAAATCTCCCTCTGATACCACTGTTGGGTTTCTCTATGAGGATGGCACAACGCTTGTGCTCGCAGCGGAAGAATAAAACAACAAGAAAACCCAAAAGAAATGGGATTGGGCCATGACTGTTGAATCAAGAAGTAAACGCACAACTAGGCAAAAATTACCTCAGTGGCGTTGAGTCACAACTCAACGGAGATGCTCCAAACTTTGTATTCCTGCTGGTGGCGAGTTCTATGTGGAATAATATCCACATCTCTGCAGAAATCCACACGAGCGGGAGAACACCGAGCTTTCCATCGCACGGAAGATCGGGAAGAACGATGACTACACCTTGCTGTTCCACGGACTGCTAGGTCCGCGCCAGGAAGAGCAACACCAGCGACGATCGCCGGAGATGAGGAGGTCGACGGAGCGAACACGGCGGCGGCGGAACCCTTCCGTCGGCGGTGGGATTCGGGATCGGCGGAACGATCGCGGAATGGCGGAACTCTTCCGTCGATTTCGATCGGCTGCCAAAAGCTAAAAGCCTTAAGCCCGAAAACCCTAAGTGTTCTATTTATACTCAAAGTATAAAATAAACTTAGGAAAATCGCTATCCGCAGACCACCCAGAAAATAGGGTACCAAAATTGGTGAGTATCAGTCGGTGAGAATCGGCGAGAATCAGCGAGAATCGATCAGCGAGCATCACCATGGATCGGCGAGAATCAGAGTACAATACTCGGCGAGAATCAGTCAGCGAGCATCACTTGATGATACACGTCGAATCTCGTCGACCGTCAAGCCGCGATCGACGATACTTGTCGAACTCGTCGATCGTCGAGAATCAGCATATTGATTCTCAACGATTCTCGTCGATCGGCGAGAATCAGAGAGACGATTCTCGTCGATCGGCGGGAATCAGAGAGACGATTCTCGACGATTGTTATCGATCCTCGGACGACAATTCTTACCAGCCCTCCAAGGAAACATTTGCCCAACCCGACGATCCTTTAAGGCAACACTTTGCCCACAACCCCATTCAGGTCGGTGATTGGCAACCTTTACCAACACAGTCATTCATCCAACTTCTCAACATCTCTTATGTGCGACCCTGCAGGCCCATATCGCGTTGGCAGTGAGATTATATGTTTGATCACTTCCAGATCACAATGGTAACTCCAACACTCTCTGCCATAGGACATTAGCTCATTCACAATCCTATAGAATTTCTTATAGCATTCAGTTATGCTATCAGCTTTACCTTGTCTAAAACTTTCATATTCTTGGTTGAGCAAAGATTTTCTGTCTTGCCTCACTTCTTCAGAACCCTCCATATACACTATCAAGGTATCCCACATCTCCTTAGATGTCTTGCAGTGTATCAAATTCTGAAAAGTAGCATCATCTATAGCACTCACAATGATATTCTGAGCCCTTTTGTCCATTGTGGCTAGAACAATCTCATCCTTTGTCATTTCAGAGAAATCCTTAGGTGTTCTCTGATTTGCATCTAAGACTGACACCTTCATGGGCACATATGGACCTTCTTTCACTGTGATATAAATCCTAGGGTCTGAGGCTTCCACAAACAGTCTCACCCTTTCCTTCCAAATGCCAAAGATTTCCTTTCTGCAAATGGGTAACTTCATGGATCCCAATTCCTTATGATTCTCAGTGGAACCCATGGATCTTGCTTTTCTTGATTCTGTAATTTACTTAGACTGAATCTGCCAACATGATCTACTCAGATAGTTATGTCCTTTTTGAGTAACCTCGCTTTGATATCACTTGAAAGATATTGTACCTAATCACCTAGAGGGGGGGGGGGGGTGAATAGGTGACTTAAATCTTTTTAACTTTTTAGGCAGAATTCAGATTAAAACACAGAATTATATCTACTTTATCACAGTACACATTCAGCAATCACAGAATTCCACAAGCACACAGTAGACACTCAGATTTATAGTGGTTCCCCAAGATTTGGGTACATCCACTTTCCCCCTTCGCCTATCTAGCAGTGTACTAGATTCGGCCAAACTCCTCCACTATCTCAGATCCTCAGATCTTACACTCAGAACCCCAAAATAGGTTCCTACAGCTCAGGCCCAAGGCCCTACAACTCAGCTTCTTCACAAAGCCTACACTCAGCTTTCTCACAAAGCCTACACTCAGCCACCAAGGCCTACACTCAGCCACAACAGGCCTACACTCAGAGATTCAAATCTCCTACACTCAGGCACACAGACACTACACTCAGCCTTTATAATTACAGGCTTACAAAACTCAGATCCCTAAGGATCCTACAAGATAATATGAATACAAAATGTTAACTCTACAACTCAGAGAAAAGAGAGAAGAGTTGTGAGTTTCTTGATGAGTTCTTGAAAGAACTCAGCTGAAATCAATTTGACTTGGCTTTCATCAAAGCTTCTTGAATGTAGAACACAATAAGATTGACCTCCTATGCAGTTGATCCTTGATCTCTGCTACTTAAGATTCAGAACAAATCTGAACCCTTCTTCTCAGCCTGGTTCCAACGGCTGACTTCTTGGATGGAGCTCTCTCTCTCTCCAACTACTTAGATCTTCACTAGATTCTTCAAGGAATAGCTAGATCTTCTTCTTGTTAATGATCACTTGAACTTGTGTTCAATCATCTTTTTTTGTAGACAGCATAAGCCTATTTATAGGCCTTTTTCATGGTAACCGGCTGGTCCGGTTCATAACTGATTTCTGACAACTCTGACAGGTGCAGTAGACCGGCTGGAATGGCAGCTGTCAAGTCATCCAGTCAGTTCTTCAAAATTCTGTAACTGTCTGATAGTGTCGAGACTGTCTGTCTTTAAGTGTCGACACTTATAGACCAGGTGTCGACACAAGTTGTCTAAGTGTCGACACTAGCCTATAAGGTGTCGACACAACTCCTTGTGTTGTAGATTTTATATCTCGACACTGCTTCTTCTTCATGTGTCGACACTGATATTGAGTGTCGACACAACACTTTGTTATTCAGCACTTTGTTGAATTCTTCTAAGTGTCGACACAATTTCTTTGTGTCGACACATCTTCATGTGTTGAACTTGTCATTGTCGACACTGCTTCTTGGTGTCGACACATGTCTTTATTGTTGATACTTGCAGAGTGTCGACACAGCTCCTTGTGTCGACACATTCTTCTTCTGTTGAGACTTTTGCTGAGTGTCGACACATCTCCTTTGTGTCGACACTTGTACTTAGAATATTCTTGAACTTTGCTAAGTGTCGACATAGCTCCTTGTGTCGACACTTTCTTCAAGTGTTGAGTCTTCAGCTGAGTGTCGACACATTCTTTCTTGTGTCGACACTTTCTTCAAGTGTTGAGTCTTCAGCTGAGTGTCGACACATTTTTTCTTGTGTCGACACTTTCTTCAACTGTTGACTCTTCTGCCGAGTTTCAACACATTGCTCTGGGTGTCGACACTTATACTTAGACTCTGCTGACTTTTGCTGAGTGTTGACACAGCCTCCAAGTGTCGACACTTTCTGATGTAGACACAGTTTCTCTGGGAGTCGACACAACTGCTAAGTGTCGACACTGCTTCACTGCACTTTTCTTCATTGAGTGTCGACACAGCTCCTTGTGTCGACACTTTCTGTCTGGTGTCGACACTGCATCCCTGGTGTCGACACAAATACTCCAAGTGTCGACACTGCTTGCCTGGGTGTCGACACAAGTCTTCTTAAGTGTCGACACTTTGCTCCTGGGTGTCGACACATGGACTTAGAAACTTTTTCTTCTTTCCTGTAAATACTTAACCGGCACAAGTAAACTCAAAACACATCAAATACATTTTTGATGTATATCATTGAGTTGGGTGAGGATTCTTCAAATCAGGTACATTAGAACTAATGTACCCAACAACCACGTCCTCGAACCATTGGACATGCTGGACCGGGTCTCCCTTCCCAGTGTAATAGGACATCTCGGGCTCCCTGAACCCATCCGGAACTGGAGCTTAAGAGACCAACTCGCTGAAACGGCTCTCTCCCCCCACTGGGCGAGCTGGTGAGTCTCGCGAGCCCAGCTCGCCGAAGCGACCTCGGCCTGCCGAGCTGGGGAGGAGCTCGCGCCCGGGGAGCTCGCACCCTCGGCCTTCCTCGACAACTTCCTTCCCAGCTCGCCTGCCGGGAGCGTCCTCGCCCAATGAGGGGGCGGCCGTGATCTGGATTGCCGGAGTCGAGCACTCGGCCCGCGTGCCGAGTGCGAACTTGACCAGAGTCAGCACTTCGTTTCTGAAGTCTTCAAACATTCCCACCGTTGCGAGAGGCGGGGGGGGGGGGGGGGGGGGGCGGCGAGCTCGGCCTGTCGGATCCTTGTCCCGTCATTGAGCTCGCGGAAACTTTTCTGCGCTGACCACTATCCACGCTCACCGCACCAAAATGTTGAAACCGGAACCCGGCTTCCTGTGGAGCTCGCCCTTGGGGAAGGGGGTGGTCTCGCGCCTACTTCGCTCCTGCAAGAAAAACGACAAAGCAAGAAGAAACAGACCCAAGGGCTCGGCAGGGAGGTCCCACCACAAACCCGAAAGATCTTAGAGCGCTTCCCCTCCTTAGCCTGAAACCGAGCTAAGGTACCCTCAGAAAGCACTTGAAGATTTTGGGGAGAAGAGCACAGGGAAAAATCTGCCTTCTGGGGTACCCCTTGTGTCCTATTTATATCTTTTGAAATCCGGACTGCCAATAACCGAAATAAATGACCTGAAATTACCAGAAAACCCTCGGCTGGGTCTGCCAACAGCCAAACTTCGCTGTTTTGAAGGGCTATGGGCAGACCAGCAGGGGTAAAACAGTAAAAAGTACCTCTGACCCCCAGGCGAGCTGGGAGCTCTGGTCTCCCCGGCATGCTCTGCTCGCCCACTACTGCCGAGCTCTACTGCGAGGGTGCGAGTTGCAGCCCGCTCGGCGAATGCCGAGCTCGGGGTCGCCGATCGACGATCTCTGGCCAACGTTTGCCGAGCTCAGCCTCGCCCCTGTTGCTGCCGAGCTCGTCTGCTACTCCTAACCTGATCTGATCGCCCTCGGGTGATCCTGCTCGCCGGACACGGGGTTGTACAGATAAGGTCTCAGAAACCAATCACAAACTTTTGAAGGGAGTTTGAAAAACCCTTTACAGCAGAGAGAGAGAGAGAAATGGATGAGATGATCTTCTCTGTCAACAGTCAGAGAGAAGATAGTGGATGTTGTCAAAGCTCCCCCTGAGATCTTGAGTTGTTCAGGAAGTGAATCTTTGCAGTAGGGTGAGAGGCCTTCAAATGATTTGATCTCCAGCAATAGATGATTTTAGCAATAGCTGAAATGTGAGGTGTCTGGAGTCTTGAATGATGATGGACTTTGAACACTTGAATCAAGAGAGATCTGAAAATTTCAGTTAGTTGATCTCCTTTGGTGATGGTGTTCTTATATGAATCTTTGAGACTGAGAATGTCTGCAACTCTCTTTCTTTCTCTTGTGTAATTGTTGTTGTAAGAGCTGTAAATCTTGTTGTTGCAGAGAATTGTTATTGAAGAATGTGTCTTTTTTGTCTAACTCTGAGAAGAATGAAAAACTGATCTTTTATTCTCTTGGTCTGAATAGAAATGATCCACTGTCCAAGATAGCCGTTAGACTGTCATTAAATGACTTCCTTAATTGCAATTTGTCTTCTGGAGGAAAGTCCAATAAAACATTCCTTGAAAATTCCTTGAAACTTGCTCCAGATTAATTAAAAATGGCTACAAGATCTCTGAATTAAATGCTGACAATAATTCCACAGCTGTCCAAATTTGAATCTTGAAAAACATTGAACTCTTCAGAGAAACTTCGAACTGAGCTCCACTATCGTTGAACTGAGCTCAGAGATTGGACTTGGACAGAAACAGAGATCGTCGATCTGAGCTCAACTATTGTCGAACTAAGCTCAAAGATAAGGAAACAAACTGGAGTCAAGAACATCGATCTGAGCTCGACGATCGTCAAATGGAGTTCGACGACTCGTTGAAGTTGAGCTCAGAGATCGTCGAGTGTAGTTCGACGATTCGTCGAAGTGAGCTCAACAATCGTCGAATGGAGTTCGACGATTCGTCGTACTGAGCTCGACGAAATGACTTGGTCTCCAAAACTGAAATCTCTGGTCTTGAGGGCAGCTTTCAAACCTAAGTAGTAACCCTTAGACTCAATTCTAATTGACCTTTATATCTATACAATAAGGTCAAAACAAGTTTCCTAAGAGACATAGTGATCCTTGCACAAATCAGTAATATGGTGTTCCAACAATCTCCCCTATTTGGGTTAGGATTACTATTTAAAGACATTGAGGAAATAAAAACATACAAAACAGAAATGCAACAAACAAAACATAGCAGAATCACAAATATTATCTCAGATAGTTCAGAAAACAGAATATATTGTCACCGTACAGAATTACTCTTTCTCTTTGCTCTTTATAAGAACTATTTCTCTGTTTGGATTGAGAGCTTCTTTCTTAGATCTTCTATCATCAGCTGCACCTAAAGAGGTTTGTTGCTTTGGCCTGGGCACTACAGCTTCAAGATGCAGCTTCATGTAGCTTTCTGAATCAAAGAACTTACGGATGAATATCTTTCAAGTTCCTTTTTCCTTTGATCTGATAAGGTGGTTATATTGGATATATCCCTTCCTTGTTCTCTGGCTTTCTTAATCTGATCCAAAGCAGCCAATTCTTTCATCCTAGCTGTCCATGAAGTAGGATTGTTTTCTGGATCCTCAAAAGGAACTGGAGGCTCATATCTATTGGAGGGATTGTATGGAGGAGCTCTGCAGGAGACTAAATCTTTCAGTTTATAAGGAAAGGGACCAGAGGTTGTATCAGATGGACCTTGTCCTTCCCTTGAATATGGATGTTGCCTGGAATGGCCTTTGGAATAAACTTGAAATTCTTTTTGGTTTTCTCTGTAATTTCCTCTCCTTGACTGATAGCCTCTAGATTGGCTTCCTCTGTATTGAGATCTTCCTTGAGGTTGATAAGAAGATTGGCTTCTGGCAGAGGGTTGAGATGCAGAGCTTCCACTTTCACCTGCACCTGGTGAAGGAGGAGGAGGATGATTGAAATGAGAGGATCCTTTATCATACTTTCTCTTTTTCTTCATAGCCTTCAGTTGATTCTTGGAGTATTGCATCCAATGTTCTGTGATAGGATAGTTATGCAGAATGTAGTAAGGAACATCATTTGTGTCTTTCACTTTTGCTGGAGGAACTCTCTTCATTGCTTTGCTTCTGGCCTTTCTTTTTCTTGCAATAGTAGCAGAGGAGTCATCTGAGTCAGTCCTATACTGATCACTTTCTGAGCTTTGATCATCATATAATGCATCAATCCTTTTGAGGTATTATTTTTGTTGTTGAGATTGAGCAGGAGAAGCATCAGAAATAGCAACAGTAGTAGCAGCAACAACAGGATGAGGAGTAGAAGTAGCACTGGCAGAAGAGGTTTTCACAGCAGATTCAAATACAAAACTTTCAGAAACAACATTTTCAGAAACAGAAGGTACAGCAGCAGATTCAGAAGGAGCATTAGCTGCAGTTACAGTAGGCTCAAAAACAAATGCCTCGGTCATATGCATGTCCTCAGATACTAAAATAACAGCAACAACAGAACTATCAAAAACAGCAACATTAGCAGTAGGAGCAGCAGCAGTAAGATCAACAGAAACAGAAGGCTCAGCAGTATATAAGGAATTTATATAGGAGCTTATTAAGCTGGTGTCACAGCTAGAGATGGGCACAATGGCCTTAGAGAGATCCTCAGATTGCTGGACTACAGTGTGCTCTGGAAGACAGCTGAAATAAAAAGAATCAAAAGCTGATAACAGTGACCTGAGGTCCACTGTGATAACTGCAAATGGATCTGTTGAGGCTTGGACTGAAGATACAGCAGGAGGTGGAGCAGCAGCAGACAATCTATTAGCTTCATGAGGCATCTCCCCTGCCTAGATTCAGTGAGGACTGGATCAAGGCACCAAGATGAAGGGATTGCCTGAGTAGGAAGGAGAGCCTGACAGACAGCTCTTGAACTGTTTTTAGAAGAGGAGCCAAGGAGGTCTCCATCAAGAGTGATAGCCTGGGAGCTATCAGCTCATAGAGCCTGTCTGCTAGAGCTGGAAGATCTACATGCTCAAGATGGGCGTGAGCAGAGGTAGGAATTGAAGGTGGAGCAACATGAGATGTTGGTGGAGAACTTGTGGATGGTGGAAATGAAGGTTGAGAGATGGGAATTGTGGAAATGGAAGATAATGGAATGGAAATAGATGGTGTGAATGATGGTTGTGCAATGATATCCTGAAGTAGTTGTTGATATGAAGTGGATGAAGATGGTAACTCAGAAGGGGATGAGTGTTGGGTACATTGGAATATATGTACTTGATTTGAAGAAGCCTCACCCTACTCAATGATATACATCAAGGTTTATTTGATGTGCTTTGAGTTTATTTGTGCAGGTTAAGTAATTGCATGGAAAATAGAAAAGTTTCTAAGTCCATGTGTCGACACCTAGAAGAAAAGTGTCGACACTTAAGGAGGCTTGTGTCGACACTCAGAGAAGCTGTGTCGACACTTGGAGTAATTGTGTTGACACCAGGGAGGCAGAGTCGACACCAGAGGAAAAGTGTCGACACATACAGGCAGTGTCGACACTCAGTGAAGAATTGTCTAAAGAATCAATGTCGACACTTAGAAGCAGTGTCGACACCCAAAGGAACTTTGTCGACATCAAAAGTGTCGACACTAGGAGGCTGTGTCGACACTCAGCAAAACATCAACAAAGTTCAAGTATATGTGTCGACACTAGGAGGCTGTGTCGACACTCAGCAAAACATCAACAAAGTTCAAGTACATGTGTCGACACTAGGAGGCTGTGTCGACACTCAGCAAACTTCAACAGAGTTTAAGTACAAGTGTCGACACAAATAAGATGTGTCGACACTCAGCAAAGTCTCAACAAAGAGAAGATGTGTCGACACAAAGAAGATGTGTCGACACTCAGCAAAAGTTTCAACACAGAAGGCATGTGTCGACACAAAGAAGATGTGTCGACACTTAGCAAGTTTCAACACAAGAAGATTTGTCGACACAAAGAAGTTGTGTCGACACTTAGCAGAAATCAACTAAGTATTGAAGAAGAAGGACTTGTGTCGACACACATGATCAGTGTCGACACATTCAAAAGAAGCAGTGTCGAGAAGCAGTTTCTACAACACAAGGAGTTGTGTCGACACCATGAAGGCTAGTGTCGACACTTAGTATACTTGTGTCGACACTTGGTCTATTTGTGTCGACACATAAAGACTATCTGTCTCGACACTTTCAAATAGTGACAGAGATATTCAAGAAGTGACTGGATGACTTGACAGCTGCCATTTCAACCGGTCAACTGCTACTGTCAGAATTGTCAGAAGATCGTTAGAAACCGGATCAGCCGGTCACCATAAAGAAAGCTTATATAAAGGCTTAATCCTTCAACAGAAGGGTATGGAACATAGCAATCAATGAAGTGAGAAACAACAAACAAGAAGAAGACCTTCAAGTGAAGATCTAAGAAGTTGGAGAGAGAAAGCTCCTTCTAAGAAGACAACAATTGAACTAGGCTGATAAAGAAAGTGTCAGATTGAGATCCGATTCACAAGTTAGCAGTTGATTGAAGATCATCTGCCTAGAGATTCAACCCTACTGTGTTCTAATTCAAGAAGCTTTGAAGAAAGCCAATGGAGGTTGATCTCAGCAAAGTTCTTTCAAGAACTCATCAAGAAACCAGTCAACTCAACTTTCTCAATCAGAGTTGTGGTTATTAATCCTTGTACTTTATATTTTCTGTAGGATCCTAAGGGATCTGAGTTGTAAGCTTATATTTATAAAGGCTGAGTGGTAGGGCCTTTGTGCCTGAGTGTAGGAGATACTTTTCTCTGAGTGTAGGCCTTGTTGAAGGCTGAGTGTAGGCCTTGTTGAAGGCTGAGTGTAGGTCTTGGTGAAGACTGAGTGATAGGGCTTTTGTGCCTGTGTTGTAGGAGTGGGATCACTCTGAGCTGTAGGAACCTGTTTGGGTTCTGAGTTGTAAGATCTATAGATCTAAGAAGTAGTGGAGAAGTTAGGCCGACTCTAGTACACTACTAGATAGGCGAAGGGGGAAAGTGGATGTACCCAGACCTTGGGGAACCACTATAAAAGTTGTGTGTACTCTGTGTGTAAATTATTCTGTGATTGCTGTGTTATATGTGCTGAATTGCTGTAGAGAATTGCATAAACAGATATAATAAATCAGTGTTTCTGCCTTAAAAGTTAAAAAGACCAAGTGCACCTATTCACCCCCCCTCTAGGTGTTTAGGCACTAGTTCTTTCAATGAGGGAGAATCATCCATAAAGGAATCATCTATAAGGTTGAAGGAGGGAATATGAGAGGATGAATCAATATCTTGGTGTGGGTAGTGATGTAGAGGATGGAAGAGTTCTTCTGTTACTGGAGGAATTGGAGATGGAATTGAAGTAGGAGAGGGAAGTGAAGTTGGAGATGGGGTGGAAATTATGATGGTGGATGTGATGGTGTAGATGAAACAAGAGGTGGAGGAGGAGGAGAAGAAACAGGCAAGTCTTCTGTAGGGGCAGAAACTTGAGGGGAAGTGACTGCAGCAGTCCTTGTGCCTGAAGTAGTAGATGTAGAGGGCCTGCTGGGCTTCACTATTTTCCTATCCCATTTTCCAAACAGGGCACAGGTGAGCCTCTTGGAGGCATTGATGTGCATCCCATTTGAGACTAGCAGAGCAGGGCATCTGTTCTGAAGAAACAGTCCTAATATTCTCCCAAAATTAACAAAGGTTTTGTTAATCTTCTTCTTGATTAGGTCAAAGAAGATTTCTCCCAGGTTCAATTGTTTCTTATCCACAAGAGCACCCATCAAGCAGAGCTGATACCTGGAGATGGTATCATGAGCTGAGTGCTTGGCCAACAGTACCTTCCCAACAACATCAGCTAGGAATCTGTACTCCAAAGATAGATTTTTCTTCAGCAACTTGCTAGGGTTTGCTTCAGAGTGACCCATCCTTTCAAGCATAGCAGAAAATTCCTCTCCAGAAAGTTCAACAGACTCTTCTCCAGATTTCAATTGAAAAATCTCTGTCAGGGCAGCCGGTGTTAGGGATACCTGTGTTCCTGAAATTGTTCCAATTACTGTATTCTGATCCTAATTGTGGGTAGTATATACCCATTCCTTAATCTCATCTACAGCTAATTTTATCCTGGTAGTCATGATGGTAACCAGCTGTTGTTCCTTGAAAAGGTTCAGAATGTCTTGGATGATTTGATCACTGTTGTTGAACGAATCCATGTCAATGTCAAATCCCACATCAAATTTCATTGCAGCCAAGATGGTGACTGAGATGGCCATTGATTCCTGCAAAAATGAACAACCAAACGACCAAGTGTAGAGAAGTTTGGAGGGAAAGAGAAAATTTGCAGAGAGAATGAAAGCGCAAAGGGAGAACGACGACCGAAAAATGAATTTTATATTAGGGTTCGACGCAGAAAAGGAAAGATCGTTGAACTCAGTTCGACGATCTGGGATTCTAAAGGAAACTGAAAGGTCATCAATAGCGTCGATCTCCGTTCGACGATATTGGAGAGCGTCGAGCTCCGTTCGACGATGGTTTCAGAAAACAAAATCGTCGAGCTTCGTTCGACGATCGCTGACCTGAAGAAGATAGTTGAGCACTATCTGAGAAGCGCTGAACTCTGGTCGACGATTTCGGAAAGCGTTGATCTCCGATCGATGATCTGGGGGGAAATCGTCGAGCGTAGTTCAGAGACCAAAAACTCTCTAGACACTAGAAAAATTAAGATGTTTGCCTAGTCTTGGTCAATTTTTAGAGTTTCAAAATCTTGGACATTATTTTAGACTTCCTCCATCTAACATTCCTAACTGATTCAGCAAGAAGGTGTGTTTCTTTTCATGCAAGGGTTTGGTGAAAATATCTCCCCTTTACAAATCAGTTGGGATATATTGAAGTTCAATTTTATTTTTCTCAACATTATCCCTTAGAAAGCGATGCCTAATTTCTATATGTTTGGTCCTACTATGGAGGACTGGATTTTGGGCTATAGAAATAGCACTGGTATTATCACAAAATATTTTTGACTTCTCTAAGTTGTAGCCATAGTCTAGGAGTTGGTTTTGAATCCACAAGATTTGTGAACAACAACTACCTGCAGCCATATATTCAGCTTCAGCAGTTGAAGTTGACACAGATGTTTGTTTCTTGCAAAACCAGGAGACAAGTCTGTCACCAAGAAACTGACAAGTTCCACTGGTGCTTTTCCTGTCTATTCTGCATCCAGCATAATCAGCATCAGAAAATCCAGTTAAGTCAAATACTGAATCTTTTGGATACCAGAGACCTTGATTTGGACAACTTTTTATATACCTGAGAATCCTTTTTACTAAGGTTAGGTGTGACTCTCTAGGGCTCACTTGGAATCTAGCATATATGCATGTAGCAAACATTATGTCAGGTCTACTAGCTGTAAGGTACAATAAAGAGCCAATCATTGCTCTATATGTTGTCTGATCAACATGTTTCCCATGTTCATCAGCATCTAATACAGCATTAGTAGGCATAGGTGTTTTCATACATGATGCTTCAGACATACCAAATTTCTTAACCAATTTTTTTGCATACTTGGTTTGAGAAATGAATATGCCTTCAGCATGTTGCTTAATTTGCAATCCTAGAAAGAAGGATAGCTCACCCATGCTACTCATTTCAAATTTAGAGTGCATTAGGTTGGAGAACCTTCTGCACAAATTTGAATCAGTAGAACCAAAGATAATATCATCTACATAGATTTGTACTAGTAGGGTATGAGACTTATGGGTTCTAATAAAAAGAGTTTGGTCTACTCTACCCCTTATAAATTAATTTTTCAGAAGAAAGCATGCTAGAGTCTCATACCATGCTATAGGAGCTTGCTTTAGACCATATAATGCTTTATGCAACTTGAAAACATAATCAGGATGAGTTGAAGAGATAAAACCTGGAGGTTGTCTGACATAGACTTCTTCTTTGATATCTCCATTGAGAAAAGCGCTCTTCACATCCATCTGGTATACTTTGAAACATTTGTGTGATGCATATGCTAAGAAGATTCTTATAGCCTCTAACCTTGCAACTGGTGCAGAAGTCTGGTCATAATCTATTCCTTCTTCTTGAGAGTACCCTTGAGCAACTAGCCTTGACTTGTTCCTTACAATTACTCATTGATCATCCAATTTGTTTCTGAACACCCACCTTGTTCCAACAATGGAGTGATCCTTAGGCCTTGGTACTAGTTCCTAAACTTTGTTCCTTTTAAATTGATGCAACTCTTCTTGCATTGCAATGATCCAATGTGGATATTGCTCAGCATCTTGAAAGGATTGAGGTTCAATTTGAGAAAGGAAGCAAGTGTGCATCAGGTTTTGGTTGACCTGATTTCTGGTTTGCACACCAGCTGAGATGTCTCCAATCACTTGGGAGATTGGATGGTCTCTTGATGTTACTAAATCAACAGGAGGTGTTGATTGTTCACCAACCTGTGTTGTTGTTTCCTCTGGTGGTACAACAACTGGCTTTTCAAGAAGTTTCTCTTCAAGATGTTGAATGTCTTCTTCATCTTCACTGCTTTCCTCTTTTTGAATGATTTGTAACCTGTCCGAGTCTTCTGCAAGAGAGTGTACCTGCAAAGGTTCTATGGTAGAAGTATTCTTCTCCTTGAAAGACATGTTAGATTCATCAAAAGATATATGAACAGATTCTTCAATTTTGAGAGTTGATTTATTATATACCCTATAAGCCTTACTGATCATGGAGTATCCCAGAAACACTCCTTCATCAGCTTTAGCTTGAAATTTTGCTAAATATTCCTTGTCATTATTGTGAATATAACAAATACAAGCAAAAATTCTAAAATAGTCTACTTTAGGTTTCTTTCCTTTGAGTAATTCATAGGGAGTTTTGCCCTTCAGTTTATGTATTAAACTTCTGTTCAACACATAGTTGGAGGTGTTCACTGCCTCTGCCCAAAAAGATAGAGGAAGGTGAGCATCTGACAACAATGTAGTGGCAGATTCAATAAGGGTTCTATTTTTTCCTTTCAGCTACCCCATTTTGTTGAGGAGTTCTAGGAGCTGAGAAAGTGTGTCTGATCCCTTGACTCTGACAGAACTCTTGTATAAGAAGAGAATCAAACTCTGTCCCATGATCACTTCTGATCAGGGCAATGTGAGTATTGAACTCAATCTGTATGCATTTGAGAAACTCTGTCAAATACTTAAAGTTATCAGACTTCTTCCTCAGAAAGAACACCCATGTGAATCTAGAGAAGTCATCTACAACCACTAAAGTGTAAGATTTCCCTCCTAAGCTTTGTACTGTAATGGGTCCAAAAAGATCCATGTGTAACAGATACAAAATCCTAGGTGAATCACTCTTATTAAGTGACTTGAAACTATTTTTGGTTTGCTTGCCTAATTGACAAGCCCTGTAGAGTCATTCCTTCTTGTAGGGGCCAGAAGGTAGTCCTCTAACAAGGTTGTCCTTGGATAGCCTAACAATGGTTCTAAGGTTTATATGCCCTAGTCTCTTATGTCATAGCTCATTAGGTCTACTAATAGAATTGAACAGACAAATATCTACTTCTGTTGAAAGAAAGTATACTAAATAGATGTTACCTTTCTTTTTACCTGTCAACACAGTTGTGTTGTCCTCTGAATTGATCTTGCATAAGGATTTGATGAAAGTCACTTGGTAGCATTCATCACATAGCTGACTGATGCTGATCAAGTTGTGCTTCAGTCCTTCCACATATGCTACTTTCTTGAATGTGACTGTGCCAATCTGAACTGCACCATATCCTTTTGTCAGTCCAAAGTTTGAATCACCAAATATGACTTTGGGTCCAAGCTTGGCTTTAAAGGATGTGAAATTGTCCTTGTTTCCTGTCATGTGCTTTGAGCACCCACTATCTAGATACCATTGCTGGTTTGATGTTGGATAGGTCTTCACCTGCACACAAAACAATTTACTTGTTTTTGACCTACTTTACCTTGGGCCTAGGTTGATAACCTTTAAATTCAGAAATAAATGACATCCCTGGTTGACTCTTATAACCTTCAGGATGATATCTCCTTGGAGGTATTATCCATTCAGTATAAGGGTTAAATCATTGGGATGAAGGACCCCTAGGTTTGGATTTTGATTTACCCTTGAATAAGTTTTCAAAGCTCTGATCTCTGCTCTACGATCGTTGATCTGAGTTCGACGATCTTGGGTCAGATCGTCGAGCTCCGTTTGACGATCGACTGCGACAGAGTTCAGGGTTTAGAGATCGTCGACCTGAGTTCGACAATTTTGGCTGAGAACGTTGATCTCTGTTCAGCGATCGTCGAGCTCCGTTCGACGATTTCTGTTGAAATCTTGTTTTCTTGGGTAAGTCAGAATTTTTCATAGCTACCTCTACAACTGCCTTCCCTTTATCAGAGATAAACTTAATTGGGGTTGTTAGTACTATAGGTTGGCTGGATGAAGAACCCAAGCCTAGTGTACTATTGAATCTAGAGTTCACTGTGCTTGTGATGTCCATTAGCTTGATGCTTCTCCCATTAAGGGATTCTTCAAGCTTTTTGGCCTCTGATAGCTTACTTTTCAGTGAAGCTATCTGCTCCCTACAACACTCCAACTCCTCAGAGAGTTTGAGGTTTTATGATTTTAAGATACTGTGTTCAGACAATTGATTTCTAAGAGAAATGATTTCCTTATCAGATTTTAATAAGTCGAAACATAGTGCTTTAAACTCATACTTAAAGTCCTCAGAATTAAAATCAAAAGAACTTATTACCTGGTCCTCTTCAAGTTGTGTCTCTGATTCAGATTCAGACTCTTCTGCATCAGAATTATGTTGTGAGGCATTGATAGGCATCATGCAGAATTCCTTCTCTTCAGCATCATCTTCATCATCACTTGAGCGGGAAGAAGTTTCAGATTATTCTTCTATCTCACTCCAAGTTTCAGCAACAAATCCCTTCGTTGTGTGTTTGTTCTTGCTGGAAGAGGGTTTGTCATTGCTATTCTTCTTGAAGTCCTTGTCTTTTCTTCTTTCTTTCTTATCCTTTCTGTCCTTGTTTTTATTCTCTGGACAGTCAGGAACAATGTGGCCTGCTTTCCTGCAACCAAAGCAGATAATTTCTTTGTTATTTGATTTATCATACCTTGGCTTGTCATGCTCTTTGTATGATCTTTTCCTGAAGTCCTTTCTGGCCATTTTGTAAAATCTTTTGGCCAGTAAACTTAGCAATTCCTCATTGCCTGTGATTTTGTCTTCAGGCTGATCTTTAGTGACTTTGAAAGCTATTGATTTCTCCTTTCTTGTGGCTGGTGAGGCAGCCTTCTACTCTTCTTCTCTATTCTTAATGAGCAGCTCATAAGACTTGAGCTTGCCCAAGAGAGCTTCTGTTGTGATCTCATTGAGACTTCTGGCATCCTTGATTGGCCAGATCCTTGAGTCCCAAGTGCTTGGGAAGCACATTAGGATTTATCATTTAGCTCAGTCAATGAGATCTCTTTATCCAAAGTTTTCAGTTCATTGACTATCAGGCTGAGTCTATTATACATTTCTGCTACTGACTCAGCTTCTCCTTTCTTGAAGTTCTCATATTGGGTTATGAGGTGAGATCTTCTGTCTTTTCTCTCATCAGCTGATCCTGAGACTATTTCAGATAGCTTGTCCAAGATGTCCTTTGCTGAGTTGCATTCAGCTACTTTTTGGAATATCTCATTAGACATAGTCTGGGATAGAATGTTCATAGCTTTTGCATCTGCAACTTTCCATTTCTTTATCTCTGCATCTGTTCCTGATGGAGGTGGAACAGCACTTGTACTTGTGTTCTCTGGAGGTCTTGGACACACTGTCAAAATAGAATTGAAAATGTCCTCATCAATAGAGTTCATGAACAGTCTAATCCTTGCCTTCCAAAGTGCAAACTTAGATAGATTGCACACTGGAGGTCTGGTGCTGGCATAATCTTTGTTTTGGGCCATGATTTGTGAAGAAATAATTCTAATAACAAACTCAAAACAAGCAGATCTAACTGGAGGGATCTTTGGGTTCAGGTGTTAGCCTGTGTAACCACTAAGGTATGGTATTGTAACCAACCTGGGAGATGTGGTAAGTTTAACCAACCTCCCTCTGATACCAATTGAAAGTGCAAGTTAGATCTGATATACTCTAGAGGGGGGGGGGGTGAATAGAGTATGGTGCTTGCTAAAAACGTTTTACAACAGTTGTTGTATTCCTAAGTGAACAGGGAAGCAAATAATATAAAGTAAATCTAAACACAGAGATATCACAGATCAAACACAAAGCAATCACAAAGCAATCACAAAGCACAGCCAGAAATAAAAGAAAGATATGCAACCAGATGACACAAGGAGCTATAGTGGTTCCCCAATCAACCAGGGTACATCCACTCTTCTACCACCCTAGGTAGGAATCCACTGCAGGATGAGTTGATCAGGTGTCCTGGGCACCAATGAGCTTTTGATAAGGTACTCAAAAACCAAACCAGATTTTTTGATCAGGTGTCTTGCCACCACTGAGTTTTGATAAGGTCTCAGAAACTAATCACAAACTTTTGAAGGGAGTTTGAAAAACCCTTTACAGCAGAGAGAGAGAGAGAGAGAGAGAGAAATGGATGAGATGATCTTCTCTGTCAACATTCAGAGAGAAGATAGTGGATGTTGTCAAAGCTCCCCCTGAGATCTTGAGTTGTTCAGGAAGTGAAGCTTTGCAGTAGGGTGATAGGACTTCAAATGATTTGATCTCCAGCAATAGATGATTTCAGCAACAGCTGAAATGTGAGGTGTCTGGAGTCTTGAATGATGATGGCCTTTGAACACTTGAATCAAGAGAGATCTGAAAATTTCAGTTAGTTGATCTCCTTTGGTGATGGTGTTCTTGTATGAATCTTTGAGACTGAGAATGTCTGCAACTCACTTTCTTTCTCTTGTATAATTGTTGTTGTAAGAGCTATAAATCTTGTTGTTGCAGAGAATTGTTATTGCAGAATATGTGTCTTTTTTGTCTAACTCTGAGAAGAATGAAAAACTGATCTTTTATTCTCTTGGTCTGAATAGAAATGATCCACTGTCCAAGATATCTGTTAGCCTGTCATTAAATGACTTCCTTAATTGCAATTTGTCTTCGGGAGGAAAGTCCAATAAAACATTCCTTGAAAATTCCTTGAAACTTGCTCTAGATTAATTAAAAATGGCTACAAGATCTCTGAATTAAATGCTGACAATAATTCCACAACTGTCCAAATTTTAATCTTGAAAAACATTGAACTCTTCAGAGAAACATCGAACTGAGCTCCACTATCGTTGAACTAAGCTCAGAGATTGGACTTGGACAGAAGCAGAGATCGTCGATCTGAGCTCAACTATCGTCGAACTGAGCTCAGAAATAAGGAAACAAACTGGAGTCAAGAATGTCGATCTGAGCTCGAAGATCATCGAATGGAGTTCGACGACTCGTTGAAGTTGAGCTCAGAGATCGTCGAGTGGAGTTTGACGATTCGTCGAAGTGAGCTCAACGATTGTTGAATGGAGTTCGACAATTCGTCGTACTGAGCTCGACGAAATGACTTGGTCTCCAAAACTGAAATCTCTGGTCTTGAGGGCAGCTTTAAAACCTAAGTACTAACCCTTAGACTCAATTCTAATTGACCCTTATATCTATACAATGAGGTCAAAATAGGTTTCCTAAGAGACATAGTGATCCTTGCCCAAATCAGTAATAGGGTGTTCCAACACGCTTAACTGTCTCTGAGACCTTGGCGGCTTCGCGATCGGATTCACCGACTTCACCTGTGCCGACCTATACCCTACCATGAAGAAGAAGGTGGCCGCTGTCTACCAAGTGGTCAAGGGTAAAGGTAAGGTCAGCGAAGATAACGACGAAGATGAAGGCGAAGACGTGGGCAAAGGGGAAGAAGACGACGAGGAAGAGGGCGGCCAGAAAAGCCGGAGTGAGGGCACCTCTACCGAGACCGGTGACCAAGGGTCGGAGACCACGCGGACTGATCCCGCGGTTTCTAGTTGATCGAGCAGCTCTACTACTAGCAACAACGGTTACTCGGAATATCAAGTCGACATCGTCGGTGGCAGTGATTCAAGTTCCCCTGCGGCTAAGAAGCTTAAACCGACCGATTAGTAAAATTTCAAATTTAACTTGTATTTTGAAATATTTTTGGAACCGGCGGCCTATCTTTGTAAACCGTGCGGTTAGATTTTTGTAACCTTATTTGAAACTGAAATGAAAGAAAACTTTACCTTTGATGTGTAGCCTGTTTTATTTTTGTCATTTTTCTTACTTGTATTAGTACGCATGGTCTAAGTATTACTTTCGATTTAATAGTTAATTATTATGCAAACCAGTCTGAGATCATACTGAAATCCGAAGATTCTGCGTTCTGTGACTTCAATAAAGTTATCCGCTGGGAAGAGAGAAATTCCAGCGGCTTACTTGAAAATACACATTGACCAATAAGCCGCGTGACTAAGAACTTTATCCGTCGAAAAGCCTTAATAGTGAAATAGATGTTTGCGGCTAGGCCAAACTCTGATGTAGATCGTGCTTTTGATGTAAGAGACGCTTACGAATCTCAAATAACCTGCGGATTTTGTTATAATCACTCAAGCTGGTGACCAGAGACACTTCTGCATGCCTAGCCGACAAATAAGTCGCCTGATAGTAGTGGACAAACTCATACTAGCTTTAAGGTGGTAGTTTGATTAGAATGAATAATACAATAAGCCGGCGGACTCAAGCCAAGAATTAACTGACTGAAATAAGTCGGCCGGATTCCCGTGTATATGAATAATAAACCGGCAAATAGGCATATATAGTCCAAATAAGATAAGCCGGCATAAGTAACCGCGCGGTCTGTGAACTGAATTGCATAAATCGGCATAGGCCGCTTAATAAAACAGCAAGGTAGCGGATAAGCTCATGTTAACCTGCAAAGAACAGATGGAGCTATGGGCTTATGTGTCGATGTGAGCATGTGCATGAGGCATTGCTTTCCATACAAAGAACACATAAGCAGGATTGAAATTCTTAAAATCGACGACCAATGTCGAGCTGGACAAGTATGTAATGTCTGCGACAAATGTCAAGCGGGATAAGTACGTAATATCTGTGACTGATGTCAAGTGGGATAAGTACGTAATATCTGTGACTGATGTCAAGCGGGACTTCCACTCAACAACTGCGACTGATGTCGAGCGGGATGTGGAGGGCTTAAGAATTTAAAGGCATTTTGCCACCATACGTGTGTATGTTAGTATTAGAAGTAAAGCTGAAAAATAAGCTTCAAATGGAATATAATGTTTTTTTGTTGTTAAGGATGTAGCAAAAGGATATATGCTTGGAGCTTGACCGAACCACATTACTGCCAATTGTCGGGGGGTCTTCCTATAATCTTACAATTTCAAACATTCTTATTACTGAGGAAACCAGGTCTTTGCTTGCAACATTGACTCTGCTAGGGATGAATGAACTAAAGGATCATTGAATTACATAATCTTGAAACTTCCCAGCCCTTTCGAATTGATTTGGTAATTTCCGGAGGGCCATACAATCTTCTGCTAGATGTCCTATATCTTTATGATATTTGCAAAAAAGTTCCTCATGCAGATATTTGATCTTAGAATTCATGCTCCGAGGCCTTTTGAAATCATGCATTTCTTGAAGAACCATCAGGACGTCTTTAATAGGAACTTTAAATTTGACATATCTATCTGAACCTTTTTCATGCTTTAAAGTTTTTTGATCCAAAGATGCGGCAAGATGTGCTTTTACAAACTCAGATGAGTCATTCTGCTGAGGAGGTAATGTAGGTCTTAACTTGTGAAACATTTTGGGAGGAATTAGGCTGTTGATCACCAGAAGTACCCTGAGGTTGTTTAGTCATCTGAATCAAAAACGAGATATAATCTTTATTTGAATTTTACCCCATTATGAACTTATTAACGATTTCAATAAGATCTCTATAAGTTTGGGGGTCCTTTATAGTGAGCTTAAATTTCAGAGGGCCTTCTCGAAGTCCATTCATAAAAGCATGTAAGTGATAATGTTGATGAACGCTAACAACATCGAGAACTTCCTTTTGGAACTGGTCAACGAAGTCAGGATTAGACTCCTCATTTCCCTGCTTGATTCGGAAGAGAGTTCCAACGTATCTTTTCCTCTTCTTGTAAGTAGTAAACCTTGAAATGAATTTGAAAGTCCACCTAGTGTCAACTAGCTTCACCTATGGGGGGGGGGGAATAGGTGACGTGCAGCGTTTTTCCGAAATTAAAATTGTACCTGCACACGAAAATAACACAGCACAACAAATAGAGTACATAAGCTATTAATAGTGGTTCCCCGATTTGGGTATATCCACTTTCCCCCTTCGACCTATCTCCCAACAAGGGACGACTCGGTCTCTTCACCAACAGGATTGAAATCCAATCCTTGCACTATCGGAAGGAACCCTTCCACATGTAGGAGACAACACTCCCACAACACGGGTTGCACCCAACCCTTACAGCTCGGAACCAACGTTCCTTTACAACAAAAATGAACTAGAATGTACAAGAAATACAAACTACTTTTGGAGACTAAGGTGTCCCTCTTTGTTTGATGACGTGTTTTAGAAGTCACGAAGAGTCCACAACCCTAGATCTTACATGGAGAGAATCTCCCCGAAACGGCGGCGACAAGACGAGCGGCGGCTTGGTTCTCGGGATAGGCAGCGACAACGATGTGCGGCTGCTGTTCTTGGAGATTCAAACTTCGTAGCGAAGCTAGCAAGGTCTTCCAACGGTCACACTAGGATCGATCGTCTCGATCGATTCGGACGGAAAAGTTTTCCCGATTAACAAATCAAGAGACAAGGGATCTCTGGTTATACGCGTGAGACGCTATGCTTGGCTAGGCTTCTATCACCGGGAGATCTGGAAGAATCTCGATCAAAGGTGGCGACCAACTAGCACGAGCGGCGACGGCGGCGGCGGAGCGGAATCCGCGATCTAGGTCACGTCGCGGCTCGGCTTCATTTTGAATTTCTGTCTCTATACTTACTGTTCAATAATACAGGTGTATTTATACGGTAGAATACTCCATTATAACCGTTATGGGTCCCACCTGAGGAAACCCTAATTCCGGTTCATAATAGTGCCAGCGGCAAGGTCCGGTCCAGCGGTTTCCAGAAAATCGCCCAAGTCAAAATCGGCGAGAATCGAAGGTGATTCTCGTCGAATCGACGAGAATCAAAGGTGTTTCTCGTCGATTCGGCGAGAATCAAAGGTGATTCTCGTCGATGTGACTTTGTTTGCACGCTCTGATTTAGCCAGATAGAGACGACGAGAATCAGCCAGTGATTCTCGACGATTCGGCGAGAATCACTAGTGATTCTCGCCGAATCGGCGAGAATCACTTGGTGATTCTCGTTGATTATGACTTAGCGCCAGAGTCGCATGCTTTGATGTAGCCGGATAGAGACGGCGAGAATCAGCCAGTGATTCTCGACGAATCGGCGAGAATCAGTTGGTGATTCTCGTCGATTCACACTTAGACGATTTTTCGTCTTTCCACCCATTAGCTGCTCTTTGACCCATCCTTGCTCCTTGTCTGCTCTGGCAGTATCACAGACCTGTACTTGAAAATAAGTACACTCTAATAGAGTGAGTACACGTAGGCCAACACACTGATCTGCTCAACGAGGGATTACATCGTGCAGACCCGTGTATATTGACCTACTGTACCCTGACATTAGAGTGCACTTAGCGAGGAATAACTGCAAGCACAACTTGAAAATGTTTTATCAAATACATTGTGAATTCATCTTAGCTTGACAGGAGGCTTCCTCAAATCCGGGTAACTGTGGATACATTACCCAACAATCTCCCCCTATTTGACGAAGCCAAAATCCTACTAGCTAAGATGAATGCCACCATCCAGATAATATATACATCATATAGACTTAAAAAAAAATTTGGCACAAGGAAAGAGAGGCAAACAGATCAAAGCTTGAGTCAATCATAAATTCATATATATATATATATATATATTTCCAAGATAGTTCATATAACAATAAGAAACGATAAAAGTGTTCATGAGACAATGACAAACTATAAATTTCTGCCTATTGATTTTTGGCTAGGTCATCCTTATGTTTCTAAGCCAAAAACTTCTTTCTTTGCCTCTCAACATACTCCTTGGGCTTTGGATAGTATCTGGGTGGAGGAGCTTTATCTGCCGCAGTGTTGGTCCTGAAGAAGATGTTCTGTTTAGCTTCATACGTCTTATGCAGCTCCCACTCATGCTAGCTGTATACGTCATTCCGATTGATTTCTCCTTTTTCTTGTAGCCAGAATGTGTCCAAGATGATACTCTTTGATACCGGACTCCACTTTTCATTTCTTACTTCCACCTCCTTCAATCTGATTCTCTTTTCAGCTTGTGATTCTTTGGATGTCCCTTCTTGAGATTTTCTCTTGTCCCTGGCTTTTACTAGGGCTCCTTGGTCAAACATTGCCATCAGTTTTGCCTTGGAGGTGGCCATAGCAGCCCTATGAGCATCAGCTTCACTTAAAGGAGCTTCTTCAGCACTGGCTCCCTCATCAGCCACAGTATTAATTTCAGGAGCAGGAGTACCCTCGGGATTTTCAGGGATATTAACGCCTACCGCTTGTTGGAGCATCCACAGCAACTGTCATAAACATATGTGTTTGACTGCTAAAAGTTTTTGATGATGATTTCTTGAAGCTCGGCCATCTTAGCTATATATTCTTTCTCCCCCTTTTTGGCTTCGACTGCAATGGAGTTTGCATAAGAATGCAGTGACTCATCAATGTGCTTTGTAGTCCTGGAGAATTCAGTGACCAAGGCTTGTTGATTGGTGTTAAGAGTTACCATATTGCCATCAAACTTTTGAATGTTATTTGCTATGACATGAGCATTCTGATTTACGATTGCGAGAGTATCGGTGTTCCTTTTTAATCCGTCCATAAGAAGAGTGACAGCTTGGTCGGCCGCTGTATACTTATCTTCAAACTTCTTTTCCATCACGTCCAGTTTGTGATTGATCTCCACCATGTTCTTGAGCATGAGATTCTTAGATTTCTTAATCCTTTTTAACATTTTATTTTGAGCTTTCTCAAAAGATGCTTGAGCTCATCCACTATACCTTGAATGACATTCACGGTGTGATTGGCTAGATCAGCTCGTAGTGGATGATCCTGAGGCACTCCTTGGCCTTGCTCTTCATCAGATGCACCTGTAGAGCTGGACACTAGCACAGTCTCTAAGGGGGGAATACTTGCTGCATCTGTAGATTTCTCGGAAGTACTAGACAGTCTCTGCTGAGAGGACTCCCCCTCCACTGTTGCACCAATTGTCTCAGTAACGATCTCAGGAACGTGCTTGTCAGATGGAACTTCAGTGATGCCCTGAGGCTCCAATGCTTCCTGTCCCACATTTCCTTCTTCCTCGTCTTCATCGTCCATGAAATCATTCTCAGCGGCATCGTCTTCCAAACCTTCGTCAGCAGTCTCCTCTACAGCACCTCCGGCTCCTAGATCGTTCAGGTGCAGGGCCGCCTCATTCTCCAGCACAACTTCACTTTCTTCTTGTATATCCGCCACTGCATCTCTGGCTATCTGAGAGATGTCAGATACGATATTAGCATAAGCGGGTAGAGGCTCCCCCTCAATTCCTGCAGTCAGTGCATCAGGAATTTCACTGGGGATTACTACGGAATTAGCCACAGTTCCGTCCTCGGATGGAGATGCTTCTTGTTGTTCTACCACAGCAGCTTGCCCAATGCGTCTCTCCCATCTATCAAAGACGCTCGAGTCCATTTTATTCAAGTAATGCAGTGGAACTCCAATACTCATGTCATACTTATCTCCGTTTAACTGATTGAGATATAGACTGATGATTCGGCCAAAGCTAGGAGATCTGAGAGTGTCCTTTATCTTCTCAAAAAGCAGTGCCCCCCAGTTGAATCTTTTTCTGCAGACAATTGCCACAAGGATCTTGAACATGTCCGCAGAGATGTGGTAATGAGAGCCCGACTTGCATATGAGTACTTTCCCAATGATGTCTGACAGAAGTTTCCCCTCCTCATTCATATCCTTTCACTTTATCGATCTAGTTCCTCGAGCGAGTCCACAGAATGATAATGTCCTATTTTTTTCCTGTTCCTCCAGATAATCCTCTTGCGGAGAGCTAGTGAGCTGCAAGTATTGAGTCAGCTTGCTTGCATACATCTTGATCTTTGCCCCTGCTACCTTGCTCTTGATGAGAGAGTCTTCATTCCGGAGTTTGGTAGTTGCGAAGAACTCCATCACTTCCTTGTCCAAGATTTTACAGGGGTGCTCCAGTATGAATGAGAGTCCAGCCTCTTCAAGCATGATAATAATGTTTCTGAATTCATCAGAAGCATGTGAGAACCCTGTTCGAACTAACTCACAACAAGTGACCAGGCCGGCGGTTGTCCTTGGAGCCATTGCAAGACTGAAATCCTAAGACTACGCCTAATCAGGAATCAAGAGGGAAGCTACACTAACAGTAAGTCACTGCAAGGGTGAGAAAGTGGTTACCCAAGAGCGTAGAAGGTGAGAATCGACGGAAACGGCGGGAAACCGGAAGAAGATCGCGATTCTCTTTTCGGCTGTGAATAAACGGAGAGTTGCTTGCGGTTGTCGACGGAAGAAACAGCGAGTTGCCTGCGGTTGTCGACGGAAGAAACGGAGAGTTTCCTGCAGTTGTCGTCGGAAGGGGAATAGGCGAGATTCCTGCGGTTGTCGACGAAAGAGGCGGGATTCCTGCGGTCAATCGGCGAGTTTCCTTCGGTGAGCTTCTTGTGGAATATGAAGGGTCGGCGGGATACTATACGATATCGACGTGTTTAAAAGGATTTCCGTGTGAAGAGCGAAACGCTAAGGTTCGGCGGAAGTCTTCGGGTTAAGCGGTTTTAGAGGGTTTCCAGTTTGTCTAAGTCGAAATCGGAGGGATTCTTTGATAGGAATCTACGGGTTAAGAGCCATGCCGGATTCTCGAAGTCTTCTGATATCAAGACAATTTAAAAAATCTTCTAAATATGTATATACATTTCTTAATTCCAGTCTATTTAGGGTTTGAACGGGGTTTTTCCATACATTTCTTGATGTCAAGTGTAAGTTATAGTGATTTCCAATGACGCATCTTTGTTAGTTTTCAGTGAACTGATTTAAGCCTGTAGATGTTAGTTCTCGAATCTGCCAGTGGAATTACAGGTAAATCTTTATTAATGTATCTAAGGTTTATGTTTACAGTGTTAACCTATCCTTAGGTGTACACACATATATGTATATATATATAATTATATATATATGTATATGTCGATACAATATGACTCAAGTATATGAGCTGAACAAAAATACCTGGGATTATGAGATTCATAATTTACCCCCTCAGTTTGAGACATACCAGGTGTTCAATGCGAGTATCCCATTGTAAATGGTACTTCTGATATTCTATATATTTGTTCCAATTTAGTCTTGAAACATCTACTGTCTAGTTCCCATCATGTTTACGGGAACCTAGACTACCCTGCAAAAGAGTTACTTTACCTTAGGAACCCAATACATATTGGGTCCTAGGTTCTTGTTAGCATAAACACTCGAATGCCTTCCCTCAGAAATCCTGTCAGGAAGACTACCTCTGCCCAGGAGATGTGGATAGGCCCTTGCCCTTGACACAAAGGGGTTGTGCCAACATTCTATGGCAAAGTGTCCCACCTTGCCACAGCACCAACACGTGTGAATGTTGTATCTCCGTTTCTGACCTGATCTAGTGACTGAGGTAGTCATGAGCCTAGGTCCAAACGGGATAGATCTGGATCCGCTCCCAAAACTGCCTCTTCCACTGTGACACGTGGAAGGGTGGAAGGAATGCATGCAGCGAGCGTCACGAGGCCTGGGAGGTGGTGCCTTCCTTTCAGTTAGCCCCCTTCCTGAGGCCCCATGAGAACTTACAGCATGACTTCTTGTTGGAACACCCTATTACTAATTTGGGTCAGGATCACTATGTCTCTAGGAAACCTTTGTTTGACCTCCTGTATAGCTCAATATGTCAATTAGAATTGAGTCTAAGGGTTAGTAGTCTAGGTTTGGAAGCTGCCCTGAAGACCAAGATTTTCTGTTTGGAGACTAAGTCATATCGTCGAGCTCAGCACGACGATTCGTCGAACTCCGATCGACGATCGTCTAGCTCAACTTCTATAGATCGTCGAACTCCATTCGACGATCGCTGAGCTCAACTTCATTATATCGTCGAACTCAGTTCGACGATCGGTGAGCTCAGGTCGACGATTTTGACTCTGCTTTGGATCTTTATCTCTGAGCTCAGTTCGACGATCTTTGAGCTCAGATCGACGATATTTTGCTGCTGTATATTTCCAGATCGCTGAGCTCAGCTCGACGATAGTAGAGCTCAGTTCGACGATTTCAGATAACTTCAAGGATGTTTCTAGATTCAATTTCAAATCTGTTAAGGAGTTATTCTGCAATTAATTCAGAGATTTCCTAGCCGTTTTTCATTCATTTCTGGACCAAGTTTCAAGGGATTTTTCAAGAAATATTTCTGTGGATTTTCCTCCAGAAGAGATTTTGCAATTAAGGATGCAATTAATGCAGACCAACGGCTATTCTTCTCAGAGAGAATGTTTTGTTCAGCACCAGAGAATAAAAGACAGAATTTTTGAGTCTCTAATAGAATACAGAGAGAGACACACAGATTACAGAGATACATTCAAAAATATTCTGTCTCAAGGAATTCTCAAGAACACTCATCCAAGGAGATCAATCTTTTCAGAAATCTTCAGATCTCTTTAATTTCAAAGTGTTCAAGGCCAACATATTTGCAGACTCCAAACATTCAACATTTCAGCTATTGCTGAAATCATCTATTGCTGGAGCTCAATCTTTGAAGGCATATCACCCTCAGCAAAGCTTTTCTTCCTGAATATCTCAAGGATTCAGGGGGAGCTTTGACATCAACAATCCATATAGTCTTCTCAGCTGTTTGAGAAAGAGAAGACTGTCATCACTCTCTCTCACCCCTCTCTGTAAAGGGTTTCTCAAACTCCCTTCAAAAGTTTGAGCTTGGTTTTTGAGCACCTTGTCAAAAGCTCATTGGTGGAAAGACACCTGATCAAAAAATCTGCTTTGGTTTTTGAGCACCTTATCAAAAGCTCATTGGTGCCCAGGACACCTGATCAACTCATCCTGCAGTGGATTCCTACCTAGGGTGGTAGAAGAGTGGATGTACCCAAGTTTATGGGAACCACTATATTTCTTTGTGTCTTCTGGTTTTGCTTGTTTTATGTTTGTTTCTGGCCTTGATTTTTCTGTGATTAGCTTTTGTTTAACTTAGTGCTGTGATTAGTTTTATTACTGCTTCCCTGCTCACACATATTACAACAACTGTTGTAAAAAGTATCAAAGCACCATATACTCTATTCACCCCCCCTCTAGAGTATATCAGATCTAGCTGCACTTTCAATTGGTATCAGAGCCAGGTTGGTTAAACATAACATACCTGATTGGTTGTACAGACTAACACCTGAACCCAAAGATCCCAAGTTAGAACTGTTTTTCTTTTGTATTTTATTATTAGATTTTGATTTCACAAATCATGGCCCAAAATAAAGATTATGCTAGCACCAGACCTCCATTGTGCAATCTATCCAAGTTTGCACTTTGGAAAGCACGGATCATACTGTACATGAATTCTATTGACGAAGACATTTTTAACTCTGTTTTGACAGTGTGTCCAAGACCCCCAGAGAATTCCAGTACAAATGCTATTCCACCTCCATCAGGAACAGATGCTGATATCAAGAGATGGAAGGTAGCTGATGCCAAGGCTATGAACATCTTGGCCCAGACAATGTCTGATGACATATTTCAAAAGGTGACTGAATGCAATTCAGCCAAGGAAATTTGGGACAAACTCTCAGAAATAGTCTCAGGCTCAGCTGATGAGAGAAAGGATAAGAGATCCCATCTCATCTCTCAATATGAGAATTTTAAAAAGGGAGAAACTGAGTCAGTGGGAGACATGTACAACAGGCTAAGTCTAATTGTCAGTGAACTCAGAACATTGGACAAAAAGATCTCTCTAACTGAACTCAATGACAAGATCCTAATGTGCTTCCCCAGCACTTGGGATTCAAGAATCTTGGCCAATTAAGGATGCCAAAAGTCTGAATGAGATCACTACTGAAGCTCTATTAGGGTAAGCTCAAATCTTATGAGCTACTCATCAAAAATAGAGAGGAAGAATAGAAGGCTGCCTCACCAGCCACAAGAAAAAGAAGACCATAACCTTCAAGCCAACTGAAGATCTGCCTGAAGACAAAGCCACAGGCAATGATGAACTACTCAGTCTGTTGGCCAAAAGATTCTACAAGATGGCCAGAAAGGACTTCAGAAGGAGATCATACAAGGAGCAGGATAAGAGAAGGTATGACAAGTCCATTAACAATAATAATAAAGACATTATTTGCTTTGGTTGCAGGAAATCAGGGCACATAGTTCCTGACTGTCCAGAGAACAAAAACAAGGACAGAAGGGATAGGAAAGAAAGAAGAAATGAGAAAGACTCCAAGAGGAATGACAATGGCAAACACTCATCAAGCAAAAACAAACATACAAGAAAAGGGTTTGTTGCTGAATCCTGGAGTGAGACTGAAGAAGAGTTAGAAGCATCATCCAGCTCCAGTGATGATGAAGATGATGCAGAAGAAAAAGAGTTCTGCATGATGGCAATCAATGCCTCACAGCATAATTCAGAAGAAGAGGAGTCAAAGTCAGACTCAGAGACTCAACCTGAAGAAGATCACGTAATTGGTTCTTTTGATTTTAGTTCAAAGGATTTTAAATCTAAATTTAAAGCACTGTGTTTAGACCTGCTAAAGTCTGAGAAAGAAATTATCTCTCTCAGAAATCAATTATCTGAACACAATACCTTAAAGTCAGAAAACCTCAAACTCTCTCAGGAGTTGGAGTGTTGTAGGGAACAGATAGCTTCACTGAAAAGTGAGCTCTCTAAGGCCAAGAAGCTTGAAGAATCCCTCAATAGGAGAAGCATCAAGCTGATGGACATCACAAGCACAGTGAACTCCAGATTTAACAGTACACTGGGCTTGGGTGCTTCATCCAGCCAACTTATAGTTCTAACAACTCCAATCAAATTCATTTCTGACAAAGGAAAGGGAGTTGTAGAGGTTGCTAGGAAAAATTCTGATCTGCCTCAAAAAACTAAGTCCCAGCAGAAATCGTCGAACACAGGTCGACGATCGACGATCGTTGAACGCAGCTCGACGATCTCAGGCAAAATCGTGGAATGCAGATCGACGATCTCAGCCAAAGTCGTCGAACGCAGGTCGACGATCTCAAATACCTGACCTCACCCATAGTCGACCGTCGAACGGAGCTCGACGATCTGACCCAAGATCGTCGAACACAGCTCCAAGATCGTCGAACAGAGGTCAGAGCTCTGGAAAACGTTTCAAAGGCAAATCAAAATTCAATCCTAAGGGTCCTTCATCCCAAATCTTTAACCCTTATACTGAATGGATTATACCTCCAAGGAGATATCATCCTGAAGGATATAAGAGTCAACCTGGGATGTCTTTCATTTCAGAATTTAAAGGTTATCAACCTAGGCCCAAGGTAAACTGGGTCAAAAACAAATGAATTGTCTTGTGTGCAGGTGAAGACCTATCCAACATCTAACCAGCAATGGTACTTGGATAGTGGGTGCTCTAAGCACATGACAGGGAACAAGGACAACCTCACATCCTTCAGAGCCAAGCTTGGACCCAAAGTTATCTTTGGTGATTCAAACTTTGGACAGACTAAAGGATATGGTGCAGTCCAGATTGGATCAGTAACTTTCAAGAAGGTAGCTTATGTGGAAGGACTGAAGCACAACCTAATTAGCATCAGTCAGGTGTGTGATGAAGGCTACCAGGTGACCTTCAGTAAAGCCTTATACAAAATCAAGTCAGAGGACAACACAACTGTGTTGACAGGTAAAAGGAAAGATAACATCTATCTAGTAGATTTTCTTTCAACTGATGTAGATATCTGCTTGTTCAATTCTGTCTGTACACCAAATATTTTATGGCATAAGAGATTAGGACACCTAAACCTTAGAACTATTGCTAGGCTATCCAAGGACAACCTTGTTAGAGGACTACCATCTGGCCCCTACAAGGAGGAAGGACTCTACAGGGCTTGTCAATTAGGCAAGCAAACTAAAAATAGCTTTAAGTCACTTAATAAGAGTGATTCACCTAGGATATTGTATCTGTTACACATGGATCTCTTTGGACCCATCACAGTACAAAGTCTAGGAGGGAAATCCTACACTTTAGTAGTTGTAGATGACTTCTCTAGATTCACTTGGGTGATCTTCCTAAGGAAGAAGTCTGATAACTTTAAGTGTCTGACAGAGTTTCTCAAATGTATACAGATTGAGTTCAATATTCACATTGCCCTGATCAGAAGTGATCATGGGACAGAGTTTGATTCTCTTCTTATGCAAGAGTTCTGTCAGAGTGAAGGGATCAGACATACTTTCTTAGCTCCTAGAACTCCTCAGCAAAATGGGGTAGCTGAAAGGAAAAATAGAACCCTTATTGAATCTGCCACTACATTGTTGTCAGATGCTCATCTACCTCTATCCTTTTGGGCAGAGGTAGTGAACACCTCCAACTATGTGATGAATAGAAGTCTGATACATAAACTAAAGGGAAAGACTCCCTATGAATTACTCAAAGGGAAGAAACCTAAAGTTGATTATTTTAGAGTCTTTGGTTGTATTTGCTATATTCATAATAATGACAAGAAATATTTAGCAAAATTTCAAGCTAAAGCTGATGAAGGAGTGTTTCTGGGATACTCCATGATCAGCAAGGCTTATAGGGTCTATAATAAATCATCTTTAAAAATTGAGGAATCTGTTCACATTTCATTTGATGAATCTAACATGTCTTTTAAGGAGAAGATTTCTTCTACCATAGAACCCTTGCAGGAACATTCTCTAGTTGAAGACTTGAACAAGTTACAGGTTACTCAAGAGGATGAAAGTAGTGAAGATGAAGGAAATGCTCAACATATTGAAGAACAACTTGAAGAGCCAGTTGTTGTACCACAAGAGGAAACAACAACACAGGTTGGTGAACAATCAACACCCCCTGTTGATTTAGTAACATCAAGAGACCATCCAATTTCCCAAATAATTGGAGAAATCTCAGCTGGTGTGCAAACCAGAAATCAGGTCAACCAAAACCTGTTGCACACCTGCTTCCTATCTCAAATTGAACCTCAGTCCATTCAAGATGCAGAGCAAGATCCACACTGGATCATTGCAATGCAAGAAGAGTTGCATCAATTTGAGAGAAACAAAGTATGGGAACTAGTGCCAAAGCCTAAGGATCATTCCATTGTTGGAACAAAATGGGTATTCAGAAACAAATTGGATGATCAAGGAGTAATTATAAGGAACAAGGCAAGGCTAGTTGCTCAGGGATACTCTCAAGAAGAAGGAATAGACTACGACCAGACTTTTGCACCTGTTGCAAGATTAGAAGCCATCAGAATATTTCTAGCTTATGCAGCACACAAAGGCTTCAAGGTATATCAGATGGATGTCAAAAGTGCATTTCTAAATAGAGACATCAAAGAGTAAGTATATGTCAGATAACCTCCAGGTTTTATCTCTCCAACTTTTCCTGATTATGTTTTTAGACTGCACAAAGCATTATATGGTCTCAAGCAAGCTCCTAGAGCATGGTATGAGACCCTAGCATGCTTTATTTTGGAAAATGGTTTTATAAGGGGTAGAGTAGACCAAACTCTTTTCATTAGAACCCATAAGTCCCATACCCTACTAGTACAAATTTATGTAGACGATATTATTTTTGGTTCTACTGACTCCAAATTGTGCAGAAGGTTTTCCAACCCAATGCATTCTAAATTTGAGATGAGTAGCATGGGTGAGCTATCCTTCTTCCTAGGATTGCAGGTCAAACAGCATGCTGAAGGCATCTTCATTTCTCAAACCAAGTATGCAAATGAATTGGTTAAGAAATTTGGTATGTCTGAAGCATCTTGCATGAAAACACCCATGCCTACTAATGCTGTATTGGCTGCTGATGAACATGGGAAACCTGTTGATCAGACAACATATAGAGCAATGATTGGCTCTTTACTGTATCTTACAGCTAGTAGACCAGATATAATGTTTGGTACATGTATATGTGCTAGGTTCCAAGTAAGTCCTAGAGAGTCACACCTAACATTAGTAAAGAGGATTCTCAGGTATGTTAAAAGTTGTCCAAATCTAGGTCTCTGGTATCCAAAAGATTCAGCATTTGATTTAACTGGATTCTCTGATGCTGACTATGCTGGATGCAGAATTGACAGGAAAAGCACCAGTGGAACTTGTCAGTTCCTTGGTGACAGACTTGTCTCTTGGTTTTGTAAGAAACAAACATCTGTGTCAACTTCAACTGCTGAAGCTGAATATATGGCTGCAGGCAGTTGTTGTTCACAAATCTTGTGGATTCAAAACCAACTCCTAGACTATGGCTACAACTTAGAGAAGTCTAAAATCTTTTGTGACAACACCAGTGCTATTTCTATAGCTCAAAATCCAGTCCTCCATAGTAGGACAAAACACATAGAGATTAGACATCACTTTTTAAGGGATAATGTTGAAAAGAATAAAATTGAATTACAATATATCCTAACTGATTTACAAAGGGGAGATATTTTCACCAAGCCTTTGGATGAAAAGAAACACACCTTCTTCCTAAATCAGTTAGGAATGTTAGATGGAGGAAGTCTTAAATAATATCCAAGATTTTGAAAGCTTAAAAATTGACCAAGACTAGGCAAACATTCTGATTTTTCTTAGTGTCTAGAATTTTTCTAATCTCTGAACTGCGCTCGACGATTTGCCCCAAGATCTTCGAACGGAGATCGACGATTTCCGAAATCGTCGAACTGAGTTCAGCGTCTCTCAGATAGTATGAACTATCTCTTCCGTTCAACGATCGTCGAACGGCGCTCGACGATTTTGTTCTCTGAACGATCGTCGAACGGAGCTTGACGCTCTCCAATATCGTCGAACGGAGATCGACGATGTTGAAGACTCTTCAGATTCCTTCAGAAGCCTCGATCGTAGAACTGAGTTCAACGATCTTTCCAATTCTGCGTCGAACCCTAATATAAAATTCATTTTTCGCCGTCGTTCTCCTTTGCGCTTTCGATTTCTCTGCAAGAATTTTCTTTCCCTCCAAACAGTTCTACAGTTGGTCATTTTGTTTGTTGAATTTTTGCAGGTATCCATGGCTGTGTCAGTTGCTGTTCTTGCTGCTATGAAGTTTGATGCTAGTTTTGACATCGACATGGAATCATTCAGCACAACTGACCTGGTTTTTCAAGATATTTTGGGATTGTTCAAAGACCAGAATCTAACAGTAATAATGACCACAAGGATAAAGCTGGCTTCTGATGAGATAAAGGAATGGGTTTATACTGCCCACAATCAAGATAACAACACTCTTGTTGGGTCTATATCTGGAACTCAGGTACCCTTAACCCCAACAATTCTATCAGAAGTTTTTGAGTTGAGAAATGGAGAAGATACTGCTGACTTATCTGGAGAAGAGTATTCTGAACTGCTTGCCAGAATGGGTCATTCAGAGGGCAACCCTAGCAAGCTCTTCAAAAGGAACCTTTTTGTGGAATACAGATTTATGGCAGATGTTGTTGGGAAAGTGCTACTGGCTAAGCACTCTGCCCATGATACAATTTCAAGGTATCAGCTCTGCCTCATGGGAGCTCTTGTGGACAGAAAGAATCTGAATTGGGGAGAAATCTTCTTTGACCTCATCAAGAAGAAAATCAACAAAAGCTTTGTTAACTTTGGGAGGATCATTGGAGTGTTTCTGCAGCACAGGTGCCCTGCCTTGCTGGTCTCCTCTGGAATCCATATCAATGCCTCCAAGAGACTGTCTTGTGCCCTCTTTGGAAAGTGGGACAGACAAATCAGCAAGCCTAGCAGGCACTCCTCCAGTACTCCTTCAGGCACAAGGACTCTAAGAGTCACTCCTCCACAGGTCTCTGCCCCTGCAGATGACCTGCCTGCTATTATTGCCTCTCCTCCTCCTCCTCTAATTCCATCCCTTCCCCTACCCTCTACCATTCCAGCTCCATCCACCATCATCATATCCAGCCCCTCTCCAACATCCACACCATCTCTAGTACCAATTCTTCCACCACCAGAAGAACATTTCCACCCATTATTCTCCTACCCTCCACCAGATGTCACTTTATCACCCTCCATTCCATCCTTCACCCTCATTGATGATTCCTTTATGAATGATTCCCCATCATCTCCTCCTAAGCTACCCTCCTCCTCCACTTCCTTTCAAGACCTTCTACACCAAATCATTGACCAACCAACATTCACCCCCTCTATCTCCATTCCCCTGTCCTCCATATCCACCTTACCAACACCTCAGCCATCCCTTCCACCATTCACCAACTCTCCACTACCCTCACCATCAGCTGCTCCTATATCTTCTACCTCTGCTCCAACCCTTGAGCAAGTAGACCTCCCAGCCCTTGCTGACAGGCTGTATGAGTTGCTTGCCCCCAGGCTCTCTCTGCTGTTGGAGACCTCCTTGGCTCCACTACACCTGTCAGTGGCAGCTCTCTCTGCCAGGCTCTCTTCCCTCTTCCCTCAGGCAGCTCCTACAGCAGTGTGCCTTGATCCAGACTTGTCTGAATCTAGGCAGGGGGAGATGCCATATGAAGTGAGTCTTCATGCTGCTGCTGTTGCTGCTACTACTTCTGTGACTGCTTCTGTGAGCCTGTCTGCTGCTGCTGCTGCTGTCTTTGCTGCTACTTCAGCTCCTCCTCTTGCTGCTGTTGCTGTGCCTCAAGCACAAAGTCCTCCTGCTGCAATCCTTGCAATAGACCTCAGGTCTTTGCTTTAAACTTTTGATTCTGCATACTTCAGCTGTCTGCCAGAGGTCAATGTTGTCCAGCCTCCAGAGGATCTATCCAAGGCACTTGTGCCATTTTCTTGCTGTGACCCAAGCATTATCACCTCCTTTGTCAATTCAGTGTTTGCTGCTGCTAAAAATGTTGATACTGCTGCTGCAAATATTGATACTGCTGCTGAAACTTCTGTCATTGTTGTTGAGACTATTTCCAAGGATATTCTTATGACAGAGGCACCTGAATTTGAGCCTTCTGTAGTTTTTGATGATATTACTTCTGTTGTTATTGTTGTTAGTGAAGTTGTTGCTGTTGCCACCTCTCCAGAGCCTACTATTGCTGCTGTTGCTGTTACTAATTCAACACCTGCTACTACAACCTCTGGCTCATCTGCTTCTGTACATCTCAAGAAGGACTTGATGAAGAAAATTGATGCTCTCTATGATGACCAGAGTTCTGAAAGTGATGAGTTTAGAACAGACTCTGATGACTCTTCTGCTACCATTGCCAGGAAAAGAAAGGCAAAGAGCAAAGCCATGAAGAGGGTATCTCCTGCCAAAGTTAAGGATAACAATGATATCCCATATTACATTCTACATGACTGCCCTATTACTGAGCACTGGATGCAGTACTCCAAGAATCAGCTGAAGGCAATGAAGAAGAAGAGAAAATATGAGAAGGGCTCCTCTCAATTCCAACACTCTCATCCTCCTCCACCACCTCCTCTTGATGCAGGTGCAGGTGGAAGCTCTGCAGCTCAACCCCCAGCCAGAAGTCAGGCCCCCTATCAGCCTCATGCCATATCTTACAATAGGGGAAGCCAATCCAGGGGATCTCAATCAAGGAGAGGAGGATACAGAGGAAATCAAAGGGATATCCAAGTCTACTCCAAAGGTTACTCCAGGCAACACCCATATTCCAGGGGAGGACAAATTTCATCTGATACAACATCTGGTCCTTTCCCTTATAAGCTGAAAGAAACTGTGTCTGCCAGGCCTTCTCAAGACAATCCCTCTAACAGATATGAGCCACTTGTACCTTTTGAGGATCCTGAGAATAATCCAGCTGCTTGGACTGCCAGATTAAAAGAACTAGTTGCACTGGATCAGATTAAAAAGGCTAGAGAGCAAGGAAAAGATTCTTCCAACATTTCAACTATGTCTGAACATAGACAGAAAGAACTAGAGAGATATGCATCAAGTAAATTCTTTGATTCTGACAGGTATATGGAATTACATCCTGAAGCTGTAGTTCCCAGGCCTAAAAAGCAAACATATTTGGGTGCAGCAGATGATACCAGATCAAACAAAGAAGCTCTCAATCCCAACAGAGAGATTAAACTCGTTAAGGGCAAGGAAAAGAAATGATATTATAAGGTGACATTCTGTGATTTCTGATTATCTGGATGCTATATATTTCTGTGGTTCTGCAATTTCTAGCTGTTGTTTTTCTATTTTGCTGCTTGTATGCTGTCATTAAATTTTTCCAAAGTCTGTAAATAGTAATCCTAACCCAAATAGGGGGAGATTATTGGAACACCCTATTACTAATTTGGGTCAGGATCACTATGTCTCTAGGAAACCTTTGTTTGACCTCCTGTATAGCTCAATAGGTCAATTAGAATTGAGTCTAAGGGTTAGTAGTCTAGGTTTGGAAGCTGCCCTGAAGACCAAGATTTTCTGTTTGGAGACTAAGTCATATCGTCGAGCTCAGCACGACGATTCGTCGAACTCTGATCGACGATCGTCTAGCTCAACTTCGACAGATCGTCGAACTCCATTCGACGATCGCTGAGCTCAACTTCATTATATCGTCGAACTCAGTTCGACGATCGGTGAGCTCAGGTCGACGATTTTGACTCTGCTTTGGATCTTTATCTCTGAGCTCAGTTCGATGATCTTTGAGCTCAGATCGACGATATTTTGCTGCTGTATATTTCCAGATCGCTGAGCTCAGCTCGACGATAGCAGAGCTCAGTTCGACGATTTCAGATAACTTCAAGGATGTTTCTAGATTCAATTTAAAATCAGTTAAGGAGTTATTCTGCAATTAATTCAGAGATTTCCTAGCCGTTTTTCATTCATTTCTGGACCAAGTTTCAAGGGATTTTTCAAGGAATATTTCTGTGGACTTTCCTCCAGAAGAGATTTTGCAATTAAGGATGCAATTAATGCAGACCAACGACTATTCTTCTCAGAGAGAATGTTTTGTTCAGTACCAGATAATAAAAGATAGAATTTTTGAGTCTCTAATAGAATACAGAGAGAGACACACAGATTACAGAGATACATTCAAAAATATTCTGTCTCAAGGAATTCTCGAGAACACTCATCCAAGGAGATCAATCTTTTCAGAAATCTTCAGATCTCTTTAATTTCAAAGTGTTCAAGGCCAACATATTTCCAGACTCCATACATTCAACATTTCAGCTATTGCTGAAATCATCTATTGCTGGAGCTCAATCTTTGAAGGCCTATCACCCTCAGCAAAGCTTTTCTTCCTGAAGATCTCAAGGATTCAGGGGGAGCTTTGACATCAACAATCCACATAGTCTTCTCAGCTGTTTGAGAAAGAGAAGACTGCCATCACTCTCTCTCACCCCCTCTCTGTAAAGGGTTTCTCAAACTCCCTTCAAAAGTTTGAGCTTGGTTTTTGAGCACCTTGTCAAAAGCTCATTGGTGGAAAGACACCTGATCAAAAAATCTGCTTTGGTTTTTGAGCACCTTATCAAAAGCTCATTGGTGCCCAGGACACCTGATCAACTCATCCTGTAGTGGATTCCTACCTAGGGTGGTAGAAGAGTGGATGTACCCAAGTTTAGGGGAACCACTATATTTCCTTGTGTCTTCTAGTTTTGCTTGTTTTATGTTTGTTTCTGGCCTTGATTTTTCTGTGATTAGCTTTTGTTTAACTTAGTGTTGTGATTAGTTTTATTACTGCTTCCCTGCTCACACATATTACGACAACTGTTGTAAAAAGTATCAAAGCATCATATACTCTATTCACCCCCCTCTAGAGTATATCAGATCTAGCTGCACTTTCAATTGGTATCAGAGCCAGGTTGGTTAAACATACCATACCTGATTGGTTGTACAGGCTAACACCTGAACCCAAAGATCCCAAGTTAGATCTGTTTTTCTTTTGTATTTTATTATTAGATTTTGATTTCACAAATCATGGCCCAAAACAAAGATTATGCTAGCACCAGACCTCTAGTGTGATGACCCCCACTTAGGCTTCATCCTCTAGTTGACAGCAGATTCCAGCTTTCTTTGATCCCCCCATGAGCTCTGAGATCATCACCCATATAGATTTGGCCGTCCCACATTTTTCCAATCTAGAGCGAGAAGGTCCAGACCAGATATCCATGATAATCTGACGAATCATCTTGTCCAAATTAAATAATGAGAGTTCCGTCTCCGACATCTCAGCAATACACTTGGGCACTTGGATATTCTTTCCAGAGCCGGAGGTCTTAATAGGAATAAAAGGACCCTCTTCCAGGGTGAAAGATGCTCGAGGATCGATAGCCTCCAAGTGATACGACACTCTCATCTTCCAGATGGGATAATACTCCTTTGTGCATGTGGGAAATCTTAGTGGCGAGATCTCATGATCCAGCTCCATGCTTCTGACACTGGTGGCAGGATTCTACTCAAGGTGTAAACCTTTTTGATGAGCAACCTGGCTTTGATACCACTTGAAAGTCCACCTAGTGTCAACTATCTTCACCTATGGGGGGGGGGGGGGGAATAGGTGACGTGCAGCGTTTTTCCGGAATTAAAATTGTACCTGCACACGAAAATAACACAGTACAGCAAATAGAGTACACAAGCTATTTATAGTGGTTCCCCGATTTGGGTACATCCACTTTCCCCCTTCGACCTATCTCCCAACAAGGGACGACTCGGTCTCTTCACCAACAGGATTGAAATCCAATCCTTGCACTATCGGAAGGAACCCTTCCACACGTAGGAGACAACACTCCCAGAACATGGGTTGCACCCAACCCTTACAGCTCGGAACCAACGTTCCTTTACAACAAAAATGAACTAGAATGTACAAGAAATACAAACTACTTTTGGAGACTAAGGTGTCCCTCTTCGTTTGATGACGTGTTCTAGAAGTCACGAATAGTCCACAACCCTAGATCTCACATGGAGAGAATCTCCCCGAAACCGGCGGCGGAAAGACGAGCGGCGGCTTGGTTCTTGGGATAGGCGGCGACAACGATGTGCGGCTGCTGTTCTTTGGAGATTTAAACTTCGTAGCGAAGCTAGCAAGGTCTTCCAACGGTCACACAAGGATCGATCGTCTCGATCGATTCAGACGGGAAATGTTTTCCCGATCAACAAATCAAGAGAAAAGGGATCTCTGGTTAGACGCGTGAGACGCTATGCTTGGCTAGGCTTCTATCGCCGGGAGATCTGGAAGAATCTCGATCAAAGGTGGCGACCAACTAGCACGAGCGGCGACGGCGGCGGCGGAGCGGAATCCGCGATCTAGGTCACGTCGCGGCTCGGCTTCTTTTTGAATTTCTGTCTCTATACTTACTGTTCAATAATACAGGTGTATTTATACGGTAGAATACTCCATTATGACCGTTATGGGTCCCACCTGAGGAAACCCTAATTCCTGTTCAAAACAGTGCCAGCGGCAAGGTCCGGTCCAGCGGTTTCCAGAAAATCGCCCAAGTCAAAATTGGCGAGAATCGAAGGTGATTCTCGTCGAATCGGAGAGAATCAAAGGTGATTCTCGTCGATTCAGCGAGAATCAAAGGTGATTCTCGTCGATGTTGACTTTGTTTGCACACTCTGATTTAGCCGGATAGAGACGGCGAGAATCAGCCAGTGATTCTCGACGATTCGGCGAGAATCACTAGTGATTCTCGCCGAATCGGCAAGAATCACTTGGTGATTCTCGTCGATTATGACTTAGCGCCAGAGTCGCACGCTTTGATGTAGCCGGATAGAGACGGCGAGAATCAGCCAGTGATTCTCGACGAATCGGCGTGATTCTCGTCGATTCACACTTAGACGATTTTTCGTCTTTCCACCCATGAGCTGCTCTTTGACCCATCCTTGCTCCTTGTCTGCTCTGGCAGTATCACAGACCTGTACTTGAAAATAAGTACACTCCAATAGAGAGAGTATACGTAGGCCAACACACTGATCTGCTCAACGAGGGATTACGTCGTGCAGACCCGTATATATTGACCTACTGCACCCTGACATTGGAGTGCACTTAGCGAGGAATAACTGCAAGCACAACTTGAAAATGTTTTATCAAATACATTGTGAATTCATCTTAGCTTGACAGGAGGCTTTCTCAAATCCGGGTAATTGTGGATACATTACCCAACAGAATTGCCTTCAAAGATCTTTAAAACTGGTGATCGATCAAGGTGGCAGACTATAGAACCACTCCCTTGCAAGGTCGCTAAAAGATATAATAAGGAGTTTGCATTTGACTCCGTCCGACACCTTTCTTAGCGAAACAGTCGATTCAAAAGCTTATAGATGAGAAAAAGGATCATTACATCCGGAATATTCTGGGAGATGAGGTACTCTGAAATCATCGGAGATGGTATCCCAACGAATCCGGTTGATGAACGGAGAAGGGACTTCTTCTTCTTCCTTATAGGGAGGTTCCCTTGTAATAGATTGCGACACGTGTTCAGCCTGGTTGGGAGAAAATTTGTTATCATTGTCAAGGGCCCCAACACTAAGATATGAACAATCTTTATCCTCCGAGAGATCAGTAATAGTTGACAAGAAATTAGATTCACTTCATCCCTTCGCAGGATTCATTTTGAACAGGATAAAATAACCAAACTTTACTTAGAGACCGATGACCAATTGCGGCTTGAACTGGCGGTTAGACGATGGGACAAGACAATAGGAAGACCGACAGAAAAGCTGGTGTGTAGAACAGTAGGTTTTACAGTTCTGGTGGAGGGCTGAAAACCTTAGCCGGCGATGTCACGACCTGCTCGACAGGCTTCTGAGCTCTAGTAGCTAGAGCGGTTTGACACTACTGGTCCGCTGATTTCATTGACTAATCGATATCTGAAAGTCGCGTGTTAACTGTTGATGTACGAAATCGGAAAGTGAGTCGAGCACCACCAGCAAACGGTTCGAGCACCGGGGAAAGGAAGGGAAAAGAGGAGACTGTCGAATAGTCGGTTACTAGTGGTTGTAGTTGAGGGACAGAAAGAGAGGTCGCTGTTAGCGGCAACAATAGAGTTCGCCCGCCGCGGCTTAAATGGCACTCCTGCGACTGGATTTCCTTTTATTAAAAGTGAAGCAGTTACAAGAAGAATAAAAAAGGGTAAGCGGACCGGGCAGCAAGCCGCAAGGCACTAGGCTTGAGACCGCAGCTCTTAACAAGCGACCTCCTGGATACAAGTCAGCGTGCTTTGGGGAGTGCTACCTCCCCCTATTTATAGGCACAGGGGCTTGCCAAAATGGGCAGGGATAAATTTACCGGCTGCCCGGTGTACAGGAGAACCAGGCAGTCGTGAGGGGAAACAAGTGAACAAACAAGGAGAAAGGAGGGAAACCGCACGGCCAATCAGATTCCTCCCGGCGAGCTGAAGGCCTGGTTCTTGGACTTGTCGTTGAGCAGGGCCGGTACTGGCGGCGGCTTGAGATGGAGACCGCCAGGCTTCTCTGACAACCAGCCGACTTGACATGTGTGGTGGCTTGAAATCACAGGCCGCCCGGTCATGATGACAGTGAGAACTGGTCGCGGATTCTGGCTTAACACTTTTAATGGACTCAAGCTATCAGATATTTTTGATGCTACCATATTTATTTGAAATGATAATTTTATATACAAATAAGATGACATATACTTATGATATTTTGTACCAATACATCAAATCACTTATCCAAAGAGAATATTATGATATATTATTGCATTTAGAGTTGCCAATAGGATAGGGCCGAAACTCTGTGGTATTGAGTTGGCATATGGGCGGATCCACGTTACCTTGTAGTCTGGCATAGAAGCCAAGATTGGAGTTGCGTCATGTTCGCAATTCATTATAGGGACGAAGCCACATTACGTTGCATTTTTGGCATAGGGGTTGAGATTGGTGTAACGTCACATTCGCAATTCAGCTTCCCTTGCCCCATCGAATGTCACCTTCCCAGCCGAATTTCACCTTGCCAGTCAAATGTCACTGCCCACGTCGAATAACACCTCATCCACATTATGGTTGAGTTTGAAGAAGCGTCGTATTCACAATTCAGCTTCACTTGCCCTCGCCGAATGTCGCCGCCCGTAAGTGCACGAGACCTCATGCCCTGTATGATAGTACCTCGACCATGACAGTGTCTAGGAGAGACGACACTCCCGCCGCTCGCAAATCCTCGTGCACATGGTGAGCAACGAGCAAAGTACAATGCTTTGGGGGTTGCGAGCGACGGAAGCGTTGTCACGCCGGGGCAATGTTACTTTTGTATAGGGCTCCTACATAAAGGATAGTAGGAGATCATAAACCTATAATTTTAATATGGCTATTAACATATAATGGGAAATTACCATTTTAGCCTTCATATTTTGAATTTTTTTTATAGAGAAGACAAGCAAACCGCTCCTGCTTATAACAGCAAATAAGCCTAGCTGCAAAGCCCAACCCGGCTCGCTGGCTCCGAATAACGACCTCATAGGGTTAGGCCCGCCCACTTTTATAGCCCACCTACGATCAAATTTCAAACCATTCATTCTTCCAATATTATTTAAAGTAGAACAAATGAATCCAACCTACGATGTGGGACTAAACAAACTAGAAATGTTGAAAAACATAAAACAAAATGAAAAAACTCCCTAATGGACTCGAACGGCCGCCCCTCTTGACCGCATGGGTGGCCGAGAAAGGGGCGGCCCGGGTGGCCGTCCCTTTAGCCGCCCTGGCGACCGAGCGAGGGGTTGGCTTGGACGGCCGCTCCGGCGGCAGGGCGAGGGGCCGACTCGGGCGTCCGCCCCGTGGGACGCCCTAGCGGCCAAGCGAGGGGGCGGCCTGGGCGGCCCGAGCAGCCGCCCCCCTAGGCCACTCCGGTGGCCGAGCGAGAGGGCGGCCTTCGTGGCCGCCCCCTTGGCCACTCGGGAGGCAGAGGAGGGGGCGGCCTGGGTTGCTGAAAGTCTTTAATTTTAAGGATAGCTAAATCACCTAAAGGGGGTTGTGAATAAGTGACTTTCTTTTATTTTTCTTCTTAATTGCTTTGTGAGTTAGTAGTTGTTGGGTACATTGGCTAAATGTACCTGATTTGAAGAAGCCTCACCTAACTCAATGATATACATCATAATGTATTTGATGTATGTTGAGTTTACTTGTGCAGGTTAAGTAATCACTGGACTGAAGAAAAAAGTTTCTAAGTCCATGTGTCGACACCCAGAGGGAAAGTGTCGACACTTAAGAAAGCTTGTGTCGACACCCAGACAAGCAGTATCGACACTTGGAGTCATTGTGTCGACACCTGGGATGCAGAGTCGACGCCAGACAGAAAGTGTCGACACTTGGAGCTGTGTCGACACTCAGTGAAGAAAAGTGCAGACAGAAAGTGTCGACACAAGGAGCTGTGTCGACACCCACTTTGAGCTGTGTCGACACTCAGCAAAAGTCTGCATAGACTAAGTTAAAGTGTCGACACTCAGAACAATGTGTCGACACTCAACAGAAGAGTCAGCACTTGAAGTATGTGTCGACACCCAGCACAATGTGTCGACACTCAGCTAAAGACTCTACACTTGAAGAAAGTGTCGACACAAGAAGCTGTGTCGACACTTAGCAAAGAACAGAAAGATCAACAAAATTATTCTAAGTACAAGTGTCGACACTAAGGGAATGTGTCGACACTCAGCTGAAGTCTCAACAAGAAGAAGGCGTGTCGACACAAGGAGCTGTGTCGACACTCAGCAAGTATCAACATAGAAGACTATGTGTCGACACCAAGAAGTAGTGTCGACACTTGACAGATTCAACACAAGAAGTTGTGTCGACACAAAGGTGATGTGTCGACACTTAGAAGAATTCAGTACAGATAGAAGATCAAGTACTTGTGTCGACACTCAATTTCAGTGTCGACACCTGTAGAAGAATCTGTGTCGAGACATACAAGGAGTTGTGTCGACACCTTGTAGACTTGTGTCGACACTTACACAGCATGTGTCGACACTTGGTCTATAAGTGTCGACACTTAAAGACAGAAAGTCTCGACACTTTCAGACAGTTAGAGATTTTCAAGAAATGACTGGATGACTTGACAGCTGCCGTTCCAGCCGGTCTACAGCACCTGTCAGAGATATCAGAAGTCAGTTATGGACCGGACCAGCCGGTTACCATGAAGAAGGCATATAAATAGGCTCATACAGTTTACAGAAAGAGAGTTGTTGAGGTTGATCATATTATTGAAGAACAAGTTATTAAAGTGGTACACAGAGTATCAACACAAGAAGATCTTGTAGTCCAAGTGTAGTTCTAAGAAGGTGGAGAGAGAGGGCTCCATCCAAGAAATCAGCCTCTGGAACTAGGCTGAGAAGAAGGATTCAGATTCATTCTGGATCTTTAGTGGCAGAGGTCAAGGAACAACTGCAGGAGGATTCAGTCTTATTCAGTTCTACTCAAGAAGCTTTGAAGAAAGCTAAGTCAGATTGAATCCAGCTGAGTTCTTCCAAGAACTCATCAAGAAACTCTCAACTCCCCTCTTTTATTTCTGAGTTGTTGAGTTAATATTTGTAATACATTTTTAACTTGTAGGATCCTTTGGATCTGAGTGAATTGTAAGCCTATAATTATAAAGGCTGAGGGTAGGGCTTGAGAGCCTGAGTGTAGGAGATTGAGATCTATGAGTGTAGGCCTTGTTGGATGAGTGTAGGCCTTGGTTGGCTGAGTGTAGGCCTTGATTGGTTGAGTGTAGGCTTTGGGATAAAGCTGAGTTGTAAGGCTTTGGGCCTGAGGTGTAGGAACCAATTTGGGTTCTGAGACAGTGGAGGAGTTTGACCGAATCTAGTACACTGCTAGATAGGCGAAGGGGGAAAGTGGATGTACCCATATCTTGGGGAACCACTATAAACCACTGTGTATGCTGTGCTGTGTTGTGATTGTTGCTGTGCATGATGTGTGTTTGCTGTGATAAAATAGTTAGTATTCTGTGATATAACTGATTGCTGCCATTTAAGTTTAAAAAGGATTAGGTCACCTATTCACCCCCCTCTAGGTGGTTAGGTTCCATATCTTTCAGTAGTTTTTTGCTTTCAAGATACACACAACCTGCAACAAAGAAGCAACACACAAAGCATAAACAGAATTTATAGTGGTTCCCTAGATTATGGGTACGTCCACTTTCCTTCCCACCTTTCTAATTTCTAGTTAGACAAGGCTCTTCCCCAAAACTTAACTCCAAGGGCTTACACCACAGATCTCCCAGGATCTCTTTAAGACCCCCCTTTTTTTCTTTTGTCGGGTCTTATAGCTAAAACTGCTGCTTGGTGGTGACACCTACACCGAGAGGGTCATCACCACCTATCGACGATTCTGCCAGCAACTACTCATCCATAATCCACATAAGAAAAGAAGTAAACATGTAAACATGAATTTACGATCACATAGAAGTATATAAGAGTCCACATAAAGGAAATATACTAATCAAAAGTATAATACTGAATCTGAAAGGAAAGGTAAAAGCGCTCATGCCTGGTACATGTAATCCTCACTACATAACGCTTGCTGAAGTAAAGCTACTAGCCACTCACTGATCCCATGACTGCTGCTGCTGGTAGGACCAGTCCGGGACTAGGCTGATTCACCTCCTCCTGAACGTGTTGGTTCCCCTGGTGTTGCACCATGTCTCCCAACTGGTGTCCCTAGTGTTATGTACATAAAGCCAATAGTTTAAACCATGTCTTGGTCCCTCTCCCCCCCTATGACACCTAGGCACCGTGCGGGGGAGGATGAAAGGAAAGGGATTGAAAGTGGAGAGTAAGAAAGAGCAGTTGACATTGACCCTAACTATTATATGCTAAAAGTATCTAATATAACAATGTCGGGTATATGAAGAGCATGCAAATGCAGCAGTATAATAGGAGTAAGAAATTAAAATAAAAGTAGAGCAGCTAAATATCATCATAGAGAAAGTAACCATAACTTATAAGAATGCCCATACAGACTTATAAGTTAGGAGGCCGTTTTGCAGGGCCTAACATATAAAAGATCTCATACTTATTTATAGATTAGGGGTAAAAGGTTTTATGCAAGGTATGTATGACATGGAATGCTATGCATGCTAAATGATGAGTTTCACACAAGTGGAACGCAGCCACCCGACTCTATGCGCAAAGACCTTTAGTTCCCCGATTTGAAGTTAGCTAAACTCTCAGGTACTTCCGTAGTGGAAAACTGAGGCAATGAGTTGGGCCTCCTCACTCCTAGGTCTGTATTCACACTACCCAGCCTAGACCAAGTGTACTACTCGGTACACCCATAGTCAGGTGCTACCGAGTCTTTAGTACTAGTGCTGGTAAAACCACCAGTCTTTAATGGGCTAAGTGAACACTTGCACTTGCCAAGTCAACGTATCGACGTCGGTGTGAACGACCGTCCAATAACGCAGACCCACCACTTAATGCACACGCACACATGCTATAAGAGCTCCCAAGCGATCGAATCTTCAAATTTAAGCTATTCTTCTATCAAACACCGAGCCTATCGCTCGTGAATCTATACCAATTATCCTCCCGAAACGACGAGGTGAGTGTAAGTGACAGTGGTTATTAGGGGTTACTCTTTTAGTCAGCTTATTCCTATATTTTAAGGTTAACCTTGGACTACCCAAGACATTCCATGTGAAGGGCTCTCGAGGGCACTACAAACTACGATGGGCTGAAGCCCAAAGTTCCTTTTTGCAAGGCAGTTAGTTTTATGAGTGTCTATTTATTACTAAACCTCTTTCCCGTGTTGCCTTTTAGCTAATCCTATGTCAATTTATATATTCCCCGGGAGAAGACGATACAACGTCGACCTAGAGTACAACCCTAACTCCATGTTACCCGAACTACTTAAAACTTGTCCTTATTGGTGACCTCATCTTGACTTCACCCAAACCCGGTACACCCACTATAATTTCACCCATGTATGGTCTACTATTCTACCCTGAAACTTTTAATTCACTATATGCAGACCATGTGATCGATCTTAACGTACGAACGTAAACACTCTGAATACTTTGTCTACAACCTTATAATTATCACTGGGGATCTACCATGATATATTGAGCCCCAAACCAGAACTATGTATTTCTCCTAATTAAATCAGCCTTTAATTTAATTTTCCAAAAATTATCCCTCCTATGATTTTGAACTTAAAGTATGAGAATCTAACATGCAATGAACTTACTAAAATTTTCAGAGCTTCTTATTGCCTAAATAACATCAAGGTATAAATTTCATAATTTTCCAAAAAGACATTTTACAATAAATCTAAATTCAAACCTTTTGATCAAAATGACAATTTACAAAGTGAGTACATGATTTGTCCATCCAAAAATTATAACAAAATTACCAGAGGACAATAATGATCAAAAAATAAGTCCGCCCAAATTTCTTAATTTTCTAATGCTAGTTAACAATTAATTTGAATTTAAATAATAATTTACCTATAGGACAACATATGAAGAAATTACTATGTACACTTTCCCAAAAATTGTAATAAAATTAACAAGTCATTACAGATACGTAAATAGTTTACCAGTCAAATTTCACAATTTTCCAGTTCTCAGTTTGTTCAATAAAATTTTATTTCTCCAATCAACATACTCCAGTGTTACAAAGGAAGTACTAAAAATCTTTAACTTAAAATTATAATAAAATTTAAAGGCATAGACAACATAAGCAAAGGTCTATTGCCAAAGTTTCATGACCATCCAATACTAATAGACATGTATTCTATACTTGATTGTGAAGTTCATATCCTAATCTGTAGGGTCCGTTCATTTGCACGGAATTGAAATTCGATATTGAAATTGAATATTTGTGAATATTGTGGAATTAAATATTAGTGACTAATTCCAATTTTAGTGTTCACCTAATAAAGAAATTGTTGAATAATGTGTAATTGATCAATTCTTTTGTTAGTTTGTAGGATAAAATTCAATATAAAAATTGAAAAATATTATGAAAAAAGTTACTATAAAGAAATGTGCGTTATGACCACGATTTTTTCGCATGGAAGCGATATTTTTGTACGGGCAAGAGTTTTTTTGCCCAGGCGAGATTTTTTTCGCCCGACCGTGATTTTTTCTCACGGGCGTGATTTTTTCTCACTGACTCGATTTTTTCACATGGCTGCAATTTTTTCACCAGGTTGCATTTTTTCGCCCGGATGCGATTTTGTCACTCGGTCCTGTTTTTGTCGCCCGAGCGTAAGTTATTCGTCGGATTGAATTTTTTTTTGCTAGGGCGCAATTTTGTCGCTCGAGCGAGTTTTTGTCGCCCGAGCGTGATTTTTTTGCCCCGGGGGAAAATTGCACCAGGGGGAAAAATCGCGCCTAGGAGAAAAAATATCGCATGGGTGAAAAAAACGCACCTGGGCAAAAAAATTCTCATGAGTGAAAAATCGCGCTCGGGCCGAAAAATCATGCCCGGGCGAATAAAAAATGTTGTCTGGTAAAAAAAAATCGCGCTCGGTCTTTTTAAAATAATGCATTTGGGTTAAAAATTTCGCGGTCCATTGAAAAATTCACACCAGGACTAGAAAATCGCGGCCTGGAGAAAAATCGCGCTAGGGCAAACAAATTGTGTTGGGGCGAAAATATTCGTGCCCGGGCGAAAAAATTATGCCCGAGGGAAAAAATCATCCCCGGTCGAAGGAATCGCACCTGGGCAAAAAAAGCGTGGTCGGGCGAAAAAACTCGCGCCCTTGCAAAAAGAATCGCGCACGTGCGAAAAAATCGTGGTCGTGCGAAAAATTTTCTCCTGGGCGAAAAAAGCGCGCCCGAGTGAAAAAAATCGCGCACGGGCAAAAAAAGCGAACTCCGACCAAAAAAACGAGCCCGGGCGAAAAAATCGCGCCCGTCCGAAAAAATCGTGCCACAACGAAAATGCGCGCTTAAAAGAAAAAATCGCGGTCGGGCAAAAAATCGCACCCGTGTAAAAATCACACTCGATCGAAAAAATAGCCCGTATACGAAAAATCGTGCCAGTGCGAAAAAAAATCCGCGCCCTGTCGAAAACATTCGCGCACGGGTGAAAAATTCTCGCCCCGGCGAAAAATTCGCTCCCCTGCGAAAAATTCTCGCCCCGACAAAAAATACGCGCCCCAAGCGAAAAGTACGCGCTCGTGCAAAAAATCCGCGCTCGGGCAAAAAATTCGAGCCCGGGAGAAAAATCCGAGCCCGAGCGAAAATTCGGGCCGAGGTGAAAAAACAAGCCCGGGCGAAAAAATTCGCGCTCGGGCGAAAATTCGCGCTTGAGTGAAAAAAATGCCTGCCAGTGCGAAATATTCCGCCCCAACAAAAAATGTGTGTCCCCGAAAAATGCGCTCACGAGCAAAAAAACCGCGCGTCTGTACGACAACATGCGCTCCCGTGCGAAAATCACACGCTTAGCTTAAAAATGTGTGTCGGCCGGAATTGTCCAATTCTTATATAGATTGGAAAGAATTGTCTTTAGTTCAAAATGAATTTCACGGAATTCATTAAAATTCAAATTTCAAAGTCAAGCGAGCAAACATACGATGGAATTGGAATTAGACTTTCAATTCTAATTCCAGGAGCTCAATTGTGTGCAAATGAGCGGACTCTATGTGATTTGGGGGGGGGGGGGGGGAATACTCTAAAATTCTAATTAAATTATCCCAAGGGTTTCCCTTCCCATTGAACATATCTACAAAGTTTTGAGCCAAGGCTTGGAGAGGTGACCATGTTTCATTCATTAACCCTAAATATCAACCTTATGGTTTGAACTAGGGTCCCATGGTATTTCATCCCTAAATACTTCCAAATCAATTGTTAGGGTTGTTACAAGTGAGAACAATGTATTGGCCAAAGTTTCACCTTATTTAGTTGAGGGGTTGACTACTCAACCATCCAAGTGCACTTTCTTAAAAACTAGGCTTATTACTTTAAAATGGCCAACTTTACTCCCCAAGATATCCCATCAATTCAGCTCCAAATGAGTTGTTTTTTTAGGCCTTATATTATACCCTCTGGTCATCCTCCAGAGTTTGAGAAAATTTTGATGTCCATTGACCCTATTCAAAAATTCTGATTTTTAGGTATGATGGACATGGACAGACCAGAATATGGTACAAATTTCAAACGATTTGGATGAACGGTCCACTAGGGGCACTAATTTCAATTTTTGGTTAACTTTTAGACACCTTGCACGAAAATGTGTTTTGAGGGAGATCCAATGGTCCAAATGGGTTGATTTTAATTTTGTATTAAACTAGACACAGAGGGCTAGGTTTTATATGCTGGACATATTTTCAAAAAATGCATCTAGGTATATTTAATATTTAAAATAATTGGTTGTAATTATGTGACAAAAATAATAATTATTATATATAATACTATGCACTGGCCTGCGCTTATCGGGTCAACCCAGATCCAACGGCTCTCAGCCATCGTCCCCGATGAGCCTACGACCTGGATCATATCTTCCTAGAGCCATTCCAGTGCTAAATCCTGGCCACCCGGCCACCTCCCTGGTCGGCCACCGCCGCCACCACTTTTGTTGAGGTGCTGGCTATCGCCTGGCAGCGGCATAGCCGCCAGAGGAGTTGTTTCCGACGAACCCGATAGGTTGTATTTTCACGGAAAAATCCGGTTTTCTCCTCATTGAACGGGCTCATTTGTGCCCGATTTCTCCTCGTAATGATCTAAAGATCTACCACAAGAGAGAAGGAGAAGGACTAGACCTGTAGGCGAGCTTGGCGGCGTGTGTGATGGTGATGTGCCATGGCTAACTAGTCCAAGCTTGATCCTTGTCGAAATCTCGATTCTACTCCTAAATCAATGATGTAACCGTCCATTTCAACTGCTTGGAAACTTTTAAAGCTGACGAAGGGATTGATTTGGGGATTGGAAGAGGCAACACTGAATGACCATTAATGGTCATGAAGGTAGGGGTTCAGCCATGGTGAAGTGGTGCCTTTTCGAATGCTGGCCTGGCTAGAATTGATGGAAATCTCCCCCCAAGGGTCGGGGGACATGAATGGAGGCTTTGGGAAGAGGATGGGAAATACCACTTGCATTCCACCATTAACTCCCCCTTTTCTCTCTCCTCCCTTAAGTGAAACCCCTCTTTCTCTCTCCTAGTCACCACACTAGAATTTTAGTGGTATTCCAGCTATTTTCTACTTGATAGAATTAGTGGGCCACCATAATTCGGCCTATCCCAATTGGATTGTAGTTGAGCTTAGCCTTCCTCTCCATTTGAGCTTGGTTTGACCAAGTTTGACTTGGGGTGTTGACTTGGTAAACTAAGTGGGTTAACTAGTAAACTTAGTGCCTTGGGTCCCTTGCCGTCACCCAAGGCCACTTGTGGCTTGGTGTAAACTACTTAGGTCCAACTATTGCAATTTAACCTAACTAGGGTTAGGCTTGACCTTGGATAAGTTGACCCCTTAGGTTACCCCAAATGGGTTGTATGGCTTTAAAGGGTCCTTATGCGGTTGAAATTGGTATGGTGGGGTTAGGTAGTCATGTTGGGAGCCATTGGCCAAAACCTAGCTTAGGTTTCCTGAAACCACTATTTGTAGACCAAGATGCTTTCACCAATTTACCTAGGCATCTGTTGGAACACCTTATTACTGATTTGGGCAAGGATCACTATGTCCTTTAGAAAATTTGTTTTGACCACCTTGTATAGATATAAAGGTCAATTATATTGAGTCTAAGGATTAGTATTTAGGTTTGAAAGCTGCCCTCAAGACCCTCAAGACCAGATATTTCAGTTCAGGAGACTAAGTCATTTCGTCGAGCTCAGGTCGACGAATCGTCGAACTCCATTCGACGATCTCTGAGCTCACTTCAACGAGTCTTCGAACTCCGTTCGGCGATCTTCGAGCTCAGGTCGACGTTCCTGTCTCTAGTTTGTTTCCCTATCTCTGAGCTCAGTTCTATGATAGTTGAGCTCAGATCGATGATTTCTGCTTCAGTCTAAGTCCAGTCGCTGAGCTCAGTTCAACGATAGTTGAGCTCAGGTCGACATTTTTCTGGAGAGATCGACGTTTTTCAAGATTCAAATTCAGTCAGTTTTGGTATTCCCTTCTATTTATTCCCAGCATTTATTTCAAGAATCTTGTAGCCGTTTTAATTAATCTGGAGCAAGTTTCAAGGAGATTTTAAAGGAATGTTTTATTGGACTTTCCTCCAGAAGACAAAATGCATTTAAGGAAGTCATTTATGACAGGCTAACGACTATCTTGGACAGAGAATTATTCTATTCAGATCTAAGGAATAAAAGATTATTCATTCTGCTGGTTAACAATAACAACAACAAGAAGGAGAGAAAAAGTTGCAGATATTCACAGTCATAGAATTCTTACAGGAACACACATAACTGAAGGAGATCAATATACTGAAATTTCTAGATCCCTTTTGATTCCAGTGTTCAAAGGCCTTATCATTCAAGACTCCAGACACCACACATTTCAGCTGCTGCTGGAATCATCTTTTGCTGGAGATCTAATCTTCTGAAGGCCTATCACCCTATTGCAAAGCTTCACTTACTGAACAACTCAAGATCTCAGGGGGAGCTTTAACAACATCCACTATCTTCTCTCTGATTGGTGATAGAGAAGATCATCTCACCTCTCTCTCTCTCTCTGCTGTAAAGGGTTTATCAAACTCCATTCAAAAGTTTGTGTTGATTTCTGAGACCTTGTCAAAACTCAGTGGTGGCAAGACACCTGATCAAAAAATCTAGTTTGGTTTTTGAGCACCTTATCAAAAGCTCATCGGTGCGCAGGACACCTGATCAACTCATCCTGCAGTGGATTCCTACCTAGGGTGGTAGAAGAGTGAACTACCCAGATTGATTGGGGAACCACTATAACTCCTTGTGTCCTCTGGTTGCTTCTTTGTGTTTTGCTGTGTGCTGTGTTGTTTTATTTCTTGCTTTCATATTTTTATTTTCTGCAGCACTATGCACATATTATTTAAATTAAGTCTTCCACTGCAAATAATTTTTTATCTTGAAAATTATTTTAATATACTCTATTCACCCCCCCTCTAGAGTTAAGATAGATCTTATCCTCCACTTTCAATTGGTATCAGAGACAGGTTGGTTAAATTACCAGACCCTAGAGGTTGGTTGTTATTCAACTAATTCCTCATCAGATTAGTTGTTCCTCAGGCTAACACCTGAACCAAAAGATCTCTGATAAGATCAATCTTTCATAGAGGGTTTTTATTTTTATTATTCGTATTATATTTATCCTTATATAAAACCATGGCATAGAGCAAAGATTATGCTAGCACCAGACCTCCAGTGTGCAATCTATCTAAGTTTGCACTTTGGAAGACAAGGATAAGATTGTACATGAATTCTATTGATGAAGATATTTTTAATTCTGTTTTGACAGTGTGTCCAAGGCCAGCAGCAAATACAAGTACAAGTGATGTTCCACATCCTTCAGGAACAAATGCAGAAATAAAAAATGGAAAGTTGCAGATGCCAAAGTAATGAACATTTTGACACAAACCATGTTTGATGACATATTTCGAAAAGTAGCTGAATGCAACTCAGTAAAGGACATCTGGGACAAGTTATCTGAGATAGTCTCAGGATCTGCTGATGAGAGAAAAGATAGAAGATCCCATCTCATAACTCAGTATGAGAACTTCAAAAAAGGAGAAGCTGAGTCAGTAGCAGATATGTATAATAGACTCAGTCTCATAGTCAATGAGCTGAAAACATTGGACAAAGAGATCTCATTGACTGAGCTCAATGATAAAATCCTAATGTGCTTCCCAAGTACTTGGGACTCAAGGATCTGGCCAATCAAGGATGCCAGAAGCCTAAATGAGATCACAACTGAAGCTCTCTTGGGCAAGCTCAAGTCTTATGAGCTGCTCATCAAGAATAGAGAAGAAGAGCAGAAGGCTGCTTCACCAGCAGTCAGAAAAGAGAAATCAATAGCATTCAAAGCTATTGAAGATTAGCCTGAAGACAAGGTCACAAGCAATGAAGAGCTGCTAAGTTTAATGGCTAGAAAGTTTTATAAAATGGGCAGGAAGGATTTCAGGAAAAGATCATACAGATGGCATGACAAGCCAAGGTATGATAAATCAAATAACAAAGAGATTATTTGTTTTGGATGCAGGAAACCAGGCTATATTGTGCCTGACTGTCCAAAAAATAAAAACAAGGATAAGAAGGACAGGAAAGAAAGGAGAAAAGAAAAGGACTTCAAGAAAAATAGCAATGACAAAGCCTCCTCCAGCAAGAACAAAAATACAAGGAAGGGGTTTGTTGCTGAAACTTGGAGTGAGATAGAAGAAGAATCTGAAGCTTCATCCAGCTCTAGTGATGATGAAGATGATGATGATGAAAAAGAATTCTGAATGATGACTATCAATTCCTCACAACAAAATTCTGATGCAGAAGAGTCAGAGTCAGAATCAGAGACTCAATCTGAAGAGGAGCAGGTAATAAATTCTTTTGATTTTAATTCTGAGGACTTCAAGTGTGAGTTTAAAGCACTGTGTTTAGATTTATTAAAATCTGAGAAGGAAATAATTTCTCTCAGAAATCAGCTATCTGAACACAGCACTTTAAAATCAGAAAACCTCAAACTCTCTGAGGAGTTGGAATGCTATAGGGAGCAGATAACTTCACTGAAAAGTGAGCTATCAGTGGCCAAAAAGTTTGAAGAATCCCTTAATGGGAGAAGTATCAAACTAATGGACATCACAAGCACAGTGAACTCAAGATTCAATAGTACACTGGGCTTGGGTGCCTCATCTAGCCAACCCATAGTATTAATAACCCCAATCAAATTTATCTCTGATAAAGGTAATGGAGTTATAGAGGTGGCTAGGAAAAATTCTGATTTACCTAAGAAAACAAAAGTTCAACAGAAAACGTCGAATGGAGCTCGACGATCGCCGAATGGAGCTCAACGATCTCAGGCTGAATCGGCGAACGCTGGTCAACGATTTCTGAACCCTGAACTCTGGCATAGTCGATCTTCGAACGGAGCTCGACGATCTGACCCAAGATCATCGAACTCAGCTCAGAGATCGTCGAACAGAGCTCAGAGTTTTGAAAAATCCTTCAAAGGTAAATCAAACTTCAATCCTAGAGGTCCTACATCTCAGAGGTTTAACCCTTATACTGAATGGATAATATCTCCTAGGAGATATCATCCTGAAGGCTATAAGAGTCAACCAGAGATGTCTTTTATTTCAGAATTTAAAGGTTATCAACCTAGGCCCAAGGTAAACTGGGTCAAAAACAAATAAATTGTTTTATGTGCAGGAGAAGACCTATCCAACATCAAACCAGCAATGGTATCTGAATAGTGGGTGCTCAAAGCACATGACAGGAAATAAGGACAATTTCACATCCTTCAAAGACAAGCTTGTACCCAAAGTAATATTTGGTGATTCAAACATTGGACTAACAAAAGGATATGATGAAGTCCAGATTGGCACAGTCACTTTCAAGAAAGTAGCCTATGTGGAAGTACTGAAGCACAACTTAATCAGTATCAGTCAACTGTGTGATGAAGGCTATCAAGTGACTTTCAACAAATCCTCATGCAAAATCAAATCAGAGGACAACACAACTGTGTTGATATGTAAAAGGAAAGGTAACATTTATCTTGTAGATTTTCTTTCAACTAAGGTAGATATATGCTTGTTCAACTCTATTTGTAGACCTAATGAATTATGGCATAAGAGAGTAGGGAATATAAACCTTAGAACCATTGCTAGGCTATCCAAGGACAACCTTGTTAGAGGACTACCTTCTGGCCCCTATAAGAAGGAAGGACTTTGCAGGGCTTGTCAATTAGGCAAGCAAACCAAAAATAGCTTCAAGTCACTTAATAAGAGTGATTCACCTAGGATTTTGTATCTGTTACACATGGACCTTTTTGGACCCATTACAGTACAAAGCTTAGGAGGGAAATCCTATACTTTAGTGGTTGTAGTTGACTTCTCTAGATTCACATGGGTGTTCTTTCTGAGGAAGAAGTCTGATAACTTTAAGTGTTTGACAGAGTTTCTCAAATGCATACAGAGCGAGTTCAATACTCACATTGCCCTGATAAGAAGTGATCATGGGACAGAGTTTGATTCTCTTCTTATGCAAGAGTTCTGTCAGAGTAAAGGGATCAGACACACTTTCTCAGCTCCTAGAACTCCTCAACAAAATGGGGTAGCTAAAAGGAAAAATAGAACCCTTATTGAATCTGCTACTACATTGTTGTCAGATGCTCATCTTCCTATATCCTTTTGGGCAGAGGTAGTGAACACCTCCAACTATGTGTTGAATAGAAGTTTAATACATAAACTGAAGGGCAAGACTCCCTATAAATTACTCAAAGGGAAGAAACCTAAAGTAGATTACTTTAAAATCTTTGGTTGTATTTGCTACATTCATAATAATGACAAGAAATACTTAGTAAAATTTCAAGCTAAAGCTGATGAAGGAGTGTTTCTGGAATACTCCATGATCAGTAAAGCTTATAGGGTATATAATAAATCTACTCTCAAAATTGAAGAATCTGTTCATATATCTTTTGGTGAATCTAACATGTCTTTTAAGGAGAAGAATACTTCTACCATAGAACCTTTGCAGGTACACTTTCTTGCTGAAGACTTAGACAGGTTACAAATTATTCAAAAAGATGAAAGCAATGAATATGAAGAATTCATTTAGCATCTTGAAGAGAATCTTCTTGAAGAGCCAGTTGTTGTACCACAAGAGGAAACAACAACACAGGTTGGTGAACAATCAACATCTCCTGTTGATTTAGTAACATCAAGATACCATCCAATCTCCCAGGTGATTGGAGACATCTCAGCTGGTGTGCAAACCAGAAATCAGGTCAACCAAAACCGGATGCACACTTGCTTTCTTTCTCAAATTGAACCTCAATCCATTCAGGATGCAGAGCAAGATCCACACTGGATCATTGCAATGCAAGAGGAGTTGCATCAATTTGAAAGGAACAAAGTTTGGGAACTAGTGACAAGGCCAAAGGATCACTCCATTGTTGGAACAAAATGGGTGTTCAGAAATAAATTGGATGATCAAGGAGTCATTGTAAGGAACAAGGCAAGGCTAGTTGCTCAAGGGAACTCTCAAGAAGAAGGGATAGATTATGACCAGACCTTTGCACTAGTTGCAAGGTTAGAGGCCATGAGAATCTTCTTAGCCTATGCAACACACAAAGGATTCAAAATATACCAGATGGATGTAAAGAGTGCTTTTCTCAATGGAGATATCAAAGAAGAAGTCTATGTCAGACAACCCACAAGATTTATCTCTTCAACTCATCCTGATCATGTTTTCAAATTGCATAAAGAATTAAATGGTCTAAAGCAAGCTCCTAGAGCATGGTATGAGACCCTAGCATGCTTTCTTCTGAAAAATGATTTTATAAGGGGTAGAGTAGACCAAACTCTTTTTATTAGAACCCATAAGTCCCATACCCTACTAGTACAAATCTATGTAGATGATATTATATTTGGTTTTACTGATTCAAATTTGTGCAGAAGGTTTTCTAACCTAATGCATTCTAAATTTGAAATGAGTAGTATGAGTGAGCTATCATTCTTTCTAGGATTGCAAATCAAACAACATGTTGAAGGCATATTTATTTCTCAAACCAAGTATGCAAAAGAATTGGTTAAGAAATTTGGTATGTCTGAAGCATCATGTATGAAAACACCTATGCCTACTAATGTTGTATTAGATGCTAATGGACATGGGAAATCTGTTGATCAGACAACATATAGAGCAATGATTGGCTCTTTATTGTACCTTACAGCTAGTAGACCTGACATAATGTTTTCTACATGCATATGTGCTAGATTCCAAGTGAGCCCTAGAGAGTCACACTTAACCTTAGTAAAAAGGATTCTTAGGTATGTGAAAAGTTGTCCAAATCTAGGTCTCTGGTATTCAAAAGATTGAGCATTTGACTTAACTGGATTTTCAGATGCTGATTATGCTGGATGCAGAATAGATAGGAAAAGCACCAGTGGAACTTGTCAGTTTCTTGGTGACAGACTTGTCTCCTGGTTTTGCAAGAAACAAACATCTGTGTCAACTTCAACTGCTGAAGCTGAATATATGACTTCAGGTAGTTGTTGTTCACAAATCTTGTGGATTCAAAACCAACTCCTAGACTATGACTACAACTTAGAGAAGTCTAAAATATTTTGTGATAATACCAGTGCTATTTCCATTGCACAAAATCCAGTCCTCTATAGTAGGACAAAATACATAGAAATTAGACATCACTTTCTAAGGGATAATGTTGAGAAAAACAAAATTGAATTTCAATATATCTCAACTGATTTGCAAAGGGGAGATATTTTCACCAAACCCTTAGATGAAAAGAAACATACATTCTTCCTGAATCAGTTAGGAATGTTAGATGGATGAAGTTTAAAATAAGATCCAAGATTTTAAAAATCTAAAAATGAACATGACTAGGCAAACAATTTGATTTTATTTTGTATCTATAGGGTGTTTTTAGTCTCTGAACTGTGTTCGACGTTTTTCCCAAAGATCGTCGAACGGAGATCGACGTTCTTAGAAATCGTCGAACGGAGTTCAGCGCTTTCCAGATAGTACTAGGCAATCTTCTTCCGGTCAGCGATCGTCAAACGGAGCTCGACGCTCTCCAATATCGTCGAACGGAGATCCACGATGTTGATGACCTTTCAGTTTCCTTTAGAAGCCCAGATCGTCTAACGGAGTTCAAAGATATTTCCTTATCTGCGTCGAACCCTAATATAAAACTCATTTTTCGGCCGTCATTCTGCCTTTGCGCTTTCATACTCTCTGCAGAATTTCTCTTTCCCTCTAAACGTTTCTGCACTTGCTCTTGTGTTTGTTCATTTTTTTTTGCAGGAATCAATGGCAGTTTCAGTCGCAATCTTGGCAGCCATGAAATTTGATACTGGGTTTGATATAGACATGGATTCTTTCGATAACAGCGATCAAACATTCAAGGACATTCTGGAACTCTTCAAGGACCAACAGTTAGTTAACATAATGTCTACAAGGATCAAATTGGCCGCACATGAAATAAAGGAATGGGTGTATACTGCCCACAATCTGGATCAGAACACTGTGATTGGAACCATCTCAGGAACTCAGGTACCTTTAACACTTGCTGTTTTGACAGAGGTATTTCAATTAAATTCTGGTGAAGATTCTATTGAGCTTTCTGGAGAAGAATTTTCAATAATGCTTGAGAGGATGGGCCATTCAGCAGCTAACCCTAATAAATTGCTTAAGAAGAATCTGTCAGTTAAGTACAGATTTCTTGCTGATGTAGTTGGGAAAGTGTTGTTGGCAAAACACTCTGCTCATGATACCATCTCTAGGTATCAACTCTGTTTGATGGGTGCCTTGGTGGACAAGAAGCAGCTGAACTGGGGGGAAGTGTTTTTTGATTTGATCAAGAAGAAAATTAACAAGAATTTTGTTAATTTTGGGAGGATTTTAGGGCTGTTTCTTCACAATAGATTCCCTGACCTGCTTGTGTCCAATGGAATACACATCAATGCCTCCAAGAGGCTTACCTGTACCCTATTTGGGAAATGGGACAGGCAGATTGTAAAGCCCAGCAGAGCCTCTGCAATCTCTTCTTCAGGCACAAGGACTATTTCAGTCTCTTCCCCTCAGGTTTCTGCCCCTACAGAAGATTTGCCAGCCTCATCATCTCCTCCTTCTCCACCTATTATTTCATCAACAACAATCACATCCCCTATCACAATTTCATCCCCCATTTCCATCCCATCTCCAACTTCAATCCCTTCTCTAACTCCAACATCAACTGAAGAAATCTTCCATCCACTACATCACTACCCACACATGGACATTGATTCATCATCTCATATTCCATCATTCACTCTTCTAGATGATTCCTATATGGATGATTCTCCTTCATCCCCTCGTGAGCCACCATTATCATCCACTTCCTATCAATAATTACTTCAGGAAATCATTGCTCAACCATCATTCACACCATCCATCTCCACTCCATTATCTTCCATCTCCACAATTCTAATATCTCAACCATCACTTCCACCATCCACAGTTTCTCCACCAACATCTCCTGCTGCTCCAACTTTCATCTCTACCACATCCATCCCTACCTCTACTCAAGTCCCTCTTGAGCAAGTAGACCTTCCAGCTATTGCAGACAAGCTATTTGAGCTGATAGCTCCAAGGCTATCACTACTGCTGGAGACTTCATTGGCTCCACTTCTGAAAACTGTTCAGGAGTTGTCTGCCAGGCTATCCTCTATTCTTCCTCCTCAGGCAATCCCTTCTACTGGGTGCCTTGATCCAGTTATCACTGAATCTAAGCAGGGGGAGATTCCTTATGAAGCTGAGAGATTGCCTACTGCAGTAACTCCAGTTCAAGCTCCAGTTGCAGTCATTACAGTGGACCTCAGGTCACTGCTATCAGTATTTGATTCTGTATACTTCAGCTGCCTTCTAGACTAGCATACTGAAGACCTTACTAAGGCCATTGTGCCTATTTATTGTTGTGAGCCCAACATTTTAGCCTCTTTTATAGATTCTGTCCAGGCTGTGGACAATGTTGAAATTGCTGCTGCTGCTGTTGATGTTTTAGTTAGTTTTGATGTTGCTGTTTCAGTTTCTGAGGATGTGCATATGACAGAGGCAATTGATTTTGAGCCTGCTGTATCTGAGCTTATTGTTTTTGAAATTTTTGTTTCTGAACCTGCTGTTATATTTCCTTCTGCCAGTGTTGTTTCTGTTCCAATTCCTGCTGTTGTTGTTGCTCTTGTTACTGTTCCTGCTGTTATTTATTCTGCTCAGTCTCAACAACAGAAAGAATATATCAAAAGGATTGATGCATTGTATGATAATCCACAAAGTTCAGACAATGATCAGTTTAGAACTGACTCTGATGATTCCTCTACAATAATTGTAAGGAAAAGGAAAGCAAGAAGCAAGGCCATGAAGAGAGTTCCCCCAGAGAAGGTTAAAGATGCAAATGATGTTCCTTATTATATATTACATGATTGCCAGATTACAGAACCATGGATGCAGTACTCCAGAAATTAGCTGAAAGCCATGAAAAAGAAAAGGAAGTATGACAAAGGTTCATCCCTTTTCAATCCTCCTCCTCCTCCTCCTTCACCTGATGCAGGTACAGGTGGAAGTTCTGCCTTTCAATATACTGCTAGAAACCAAAGTTCATATCAGTTTCAAGGAAGATCTCCGCAAAGAGGAAATCAGTCTAGAGGTTACCAACCAAGAAGAGGACAGTTCATAGGTAATCAAAGAGAACTCAGAGTGTATTCTAAAGGATATTCCAGGCAACATCCTTATCAAAGGGAAGAACAAGGCCGTACAGATTCTACTTCTGGTCCTTTCCCTTATAAGATTAAAGATCTTGTCTCTTACAGAGCTCCTGCTGATGATTCAACTAATAGATATGAATCTCCAGTCCCTTTTGAAGACCCTGAAAATAATCCCACTTCATGGACTGCCAGAATGAAAGAGTTGGCTGCATTAGATCAAATTAAAAAGGCTAGAGAACAAGGAAGAGACACATCAAATTTCACCACTCTATCAGCATAGAGAAAGAAAGAACTTGAGAGATATTCTTCCAGCAAATTCTTTGACTCAGAAAGTTATATGAAGCTGTACCAAGAAGCTGTAGTCCCCAGGACAAAACATCAAACCTTTCTAGGTGCAGATGATGACAGAAGATCCAAGAAAGAAGCTCTTAACCCTAACAGAGAAATAGTTCTCAAAAAGTGCAAGGAGAAAGAATGATTTTGTAAGCTGACATTGATACCTATTTCTGACTATCTGTGATTATATCTGTGTTTCTGCAATGTTTTTTTTGGTTATATTTCTGCATTGTATGTTTTTATTTTTCCAATGTCTATAAATAGTAATCCTAACCCAAATAGGGGGAGATTGTTGGAACACCCTATTACTGAATTGGGCAAGGATCACTATGTCCTTTAGGAAATTTGTTTTGACCTCCTTGTATAGATCTAAAGGTCAATTAGATTGAGTCTAAGGGTTAGTATTTAGATTTGAAAGCTGCCATCAAGACCCTCAAGAATAGATATTTCAGTTCAGGAGACTACGTCATTTCGTCGAGCTTAGGTCGACGAATCGTCGAACTCCATTCGACGATCACTTAGCTCACTTCAACGAGTCGTCGAACTCCATTCGGCGATCTTCGAGCTCAGATCGACGTTCCTGTCTCTAGTTTGTTTCCCTATCTCTGAGCTCAGTTCGATGATAGTTGAGCTCAGATCGACGATTTCTGCTTCAGTCTAAGTCCAGTCGCTGAGCTCAGTTCAACGATAGTTGAGCTCAAGGTCGACGTTTTTCTGGAGAGATCGACATTTTTCAAGATTCAAATTCAGTCAGTTTTGGTATTCCCTTCTATTTATTCCCAAAATTTATTTCAAGAATCTTGTAGCCGTTTCAATTAATTTGGAGCAAGTTTCAAGGAGATTTTAAAGGAATGTTTTATTGGACTTTTCTCCAGAAGATAAAATGCATTTAAGGAAGTCATTTATGACAGGCTAACGGCTATCTTGGACAGAGAATTATTCTATTCAAATCTAAGGAATAAAAGATTATTCATTCTGCTGGTTAACAATAACAACAACAAGAAGGAGAGAAAAAGTTGCAGATATTCACAGTCATAGAATTCTTACAGGAACACACATCACTGAAGGAGATCAATATACTGAAATTTCTAGATCCCTTTTGATTCCAGTGTTCGAATGCCTTATCATTCAAGACTCCAGAAACCACACATTTCAGATGCTGTTGGAATCATCTTTTGCTGGAGATCTAATCTTCTGAAGGCATATAACCCTATTGCAAAGCTTCACTTCCTGAACAACTCAAGATCTCAGGGGGAGTTTTGACAACATCCACTATCTTCTCTCTGATTGTTGACAAAGAAGATCATCTCACCTCTCTCTCTCTCTCTCTCTCTCTCTCTCTCTGCTGTAAAGGGTTTATCAAACTCCCTTCAAAAGTTTGTGTTGATTTCTGCGACCTTGTCAAAACTCAGTGGTGGCAAGACGCCTGATCAAAAAATCTAGTTTGGTTTTTGAGCACCTTATCAAAAGCTCGTTGGTGCCCAGGACACCTGATCAACTCATCCTGCAGTGGATTCCTACCTAGGGTGGTAGAAGAGTGGACTACCCAGATTGATCGGGGAACCACTATAGCTCATTGTGTCCTCTGGTTGCTTCTTTATGTTTTGCTGTGTGCTGTGTTGGTTTATTTCTTGATTTCATATTTTTATTTTCTGCAACACTAAACACATATTATTTAAATTAAGTCTTCCATTGCAAATAATTTTTATCTTGAAAATTATTTTAATATACTCTATTCACCCCCCCCCCCCCTCTAGAGTTAAGATAGATCTTATCCTCCACTTTTAGCATCCAAGGTCCTATTGGTCTTCTTAAATCTTTGTCATGACCTTGTCATGATAAAGAGAACCTCCTAGGGGTCTGGTTGTTTGTGGGATGTTACAAATCCCAATATATAAAAACAAAAATTTTGTCCCCGAAATTAAGACTAGTCCTACTGGTTTTTTACTGAAAATAAGTATGCAAGAATTTCTTGGTAATTAAAGTTATACCTGTTGTGAAGAGTTACGGGTACTTCTATTGCATAAGGTCCAAAGGCTCATAGGTGTGCTCCTCTTATCCGTGATTCGACCACAGGACCTTGACCAGCGAGACCTTCTTCCGTCGTAGGACTCGCACCTCCGTATCGTCTATCCTGATTTACTTCAAGAAAACTGATTGGTCGGATGCAACTGGGCCAACTGTAGTAGAAATCTGCTTCTCCGGCCATAGGATATCCCTCCTAACAGAAGAAACGTGGAAGACATCACGTAAGCTGACCAACTCGGGCGGTAGCTCCACTCTATAGGACAAGGGGTCGATCCTCTCCAAAACCCTATAGGGTCCCATATAACATGGACTGAGCTTCTTTCATCCGCGAACCAACAAGATTTCATGTGTCGGGCGTATCTTTAAGAATACCCAATCAACAACCTGAAATTCCACCTGACGATGTTGCGCATCATAGTATTTGGCCTGTCTACTCTGGGCCTCCAGCATCCTATCTCAAATTAGTCGAACCTGAGAATATGTGTGTTCTACGAACTCTGAGCCAAGAGCCTTTGGGTCCTCATCCTGGACCCAAGATAGCAGCGTCCTTCACCTTCGTCTATATAATGCCTCATAGGGTGCCATGCCTATACTGGATTGGTGACTGTTGTTATTAGAAAAATTGAAAGCGGCAACAGTCTCTCCCATGGCTCCCCGCGATCCAAGATGCATAAGCGTTGGAGATCCTCTAACGTCCGGTTTGTACACTCCATCTACCCATCCGTCTGGGGGTGGAAAGTTGTACTAAAAGCCAATCTGGAGCCTAAGTAAGCTTGAACTACTCTCTATTCCTTAAACGTAAACCGTCTATCCTGATCTGATACTATCATACTCGATACACCATGATAACGGACAAACTGCTCCACAAATCTCTATACAAGCACTCCGACCGGAGCATCCTTCCTGACTGGGATAAATCGGGCAACCTTCATCAATCCGTCAACAATCACTCAGGTGGAATCATTTACTGCATGGGAGCGAGGCAATCTGTGTATGAAGTCCATCGTAATGTCCTCAAACTTCCATTCTAGCACAGGTAGAGGCTGCAGTACTCCTATTGGGCTCGTACACTCAGCCTTCACAAGCTGGCAAGTCTCGCAATACGTCACAAAGTAGGTGATCTCCTTCTTCATGTACGGCCAGTACATAGTCCTCTTCAGATCGGCCGTCATATTTATCATCATAGGGTGCAATGAGTACCTACTTGTGTGTGCCTCTGCCAAAATATCTTATCGTAGCTGCCCTCCTGCCGGTATATATACTCTTACTCTGAAACACGGTAGGCCATCTTTCAACGTGTACTCCCCAACCATGCCTGCCTCTAATGCTCTGAATATTGGTTCTAGTTTGGCATCCTTCCTCTGCCCATCCCTGATGCGGTCCCTAATGTCATTGGTAGTGTCCATCGCTGCTAAATACTCTTTGTAGAGTTTGTAATCTGCCTTGGACACCAAGGAGATCTGCATATCCTCCAACATACACACCAGCTCCATAGCCATCATCTGGGGTTCTGCTCTTGCTGGTGTAGCTCTCCTACTCATGGCATCTGCTACTACGTTCGCCTTCCTTGGGTGATAGTGCATCGTGTACTGATAATCAGATAGAAACTCGATCCATCATCTCTGACACATGTTTCGCTCCTTCTGCGTGTCCACATACTTGAGATTTTTGTGATCAGAAAAGTTGTCATAATGTAAAAATAGAGGTAATGCCACCAGATCTTCAATGCATAGATTACCGCCCCTAACTCTAGATCATATACTAGATAATTTTGCTTGTACTTCTACAATTATCGGGAGGCATAGGCTATCACGTGTCCGTGCTACATCAGGACAACACCCATTCCTTGGTAGGATGCGTCTATATAGATTTGGAATCTTTCCTATTATATTATGGAGACCGGACAGTCTGGCGGTTTGTCTGGCGATCTGGCGGCTTCTCCCAGCGGCTTGGTAGCTGAGCTGTTGATGTTTGGTGTCTGGCGGTCTGGAGGATTCTCCCAGCAGCTTGGTAGCCGGGCTGTTGATGATTGGTGTCTGGCTGTCTGACATCTCCTCCCAGCGGCTTGGTAGCCGAGCTGGTGATGTTTGGTGTCTGGCGGTCTGGCGGCTTCTCCCAGCGGCTTGCTATGGCGACATGAAGATATTGTCGGGTTGTCTTCTACTCATTGTAGTTCTCGGTCGGTTAGTCTAACCGCGCTGCTTATGTGGCTTGTATAGATGCTTGTTCTTGTAATTATTAGTCTCACATTGCTTATTTGTAATCTCTCCTCTCCTCCATTCTATAAAAGGGAGGTCATACCTTTGTAATAGATACCTTCTTGGATAATAAAAATTTTGTTACTCCAAATTTTCGGTCTACTTATTTTTTGTTCTCACATGATATCAGTGGACTCGATCTTTTCCTCGTGATTCTTTGAGCTCTCTTTGTCCGCACGTCCTGTCTGTACAGCTTGATCCCTCTTCTCGCGACCTGTACTCGCGACTTGTTCCTTCCACCTGTTTGCGCCCTGTTCGTGCGACTTCTCTCTATCCTTGTCGTAGCTCTTTTATGTGCACGACCTCTCTGATTCCCCTTTCTTCTCTCCGTGACCTGTTCTTAAGTCATCACGACCTGTGCTTAGTCGCCGCGTATTCCTTTTCTAGCCGCTCTTGTTCTTAAGTCACCGCGACATCTTCTTAAGTCGCCACAACCTGTTCTTGTTGCTGCTACCTGTGCTTAGTCGCCGCGAACTGCTCTTCTTGCTGCGCCCTATGCTTAGTCGCTGCGCCCTATGCTTAGTCGCTGCACCCTCCTTTACAACCCGCTACTTGTTCTTCTCACTGCTCTCTTCTATGACAACCTCTTCTTTGAATCCATCCGCCTCTGTGGTCATGTTTTCAGGTAGTTCCCACATCGCTACTCAAGGTAAATGGCTGATTGACTCTAGTGCTACCAATCATATGACCGGCAATCCACAATGTTTTTCTCTCCTAAAACAGCATGATCGGTTGCCCCCGGTCCTTATTGCGGACGGCTCTCCCTCACCGGTCAATGGAACAGGAGTGGTTCAACTTACTCCATCTCTTCGCTTGGTGGACACTCTCTACGTGCCCACTTTCTCTTGAAATTTGTTATTGTTACTTCTCTTTGCAAGCAACTACAGTGCGACATCACATTCACTTCTACTGCTTGTTCTTTTTAGGATCCGGTCTCCAAACAGACGATTGCTACTGGTACTGAGAGCGGCGGCCTCTACTTCCTCGATAACATTTCCACACTGTCTGCTTTCTCCTCCTCTTCTACTGATCTTCTCCAATGGCAACTTCATCTTGGTCATGCTCCTCCGAGACTTCTTCATCAGCTTCTGCCCCACCTTCTCTCCCAGAGTCCTCCTCTCAACTATGATGCATGTCAGCTTGGCAAGCATCACTGCTCCTCCTTCCCACCGAAGTAAGGTCGTGGATCTTCCCGACCGTTTGATCTAGTGCACTCCGACATCTGGGGTCCTACTCCTACCCTCACCATAGGTTGGGGTAGTTCATATTTTGTAACCTTTATTGATGATTTCTCTCGATGTACGTGGGTGTATCTTTTAAAGGATCGCTCCGAACTATTTTCTATACGGACATCGTTCTATAATATGATTAAGAATCAGTTTGATAAATCTATTAAAATCTTTCGCTCTGACAATGCTAAGGAAAATCTTAGTAATTATTTCTCTTCTTTCTGTATGCAACATGGTATTATTCATCAAACTAGTTGTGTCTATACCTCACAGCAAAATGGGTTAGCAGAACGTAAAAACCGTCACCTCCTCGATGTCGCTCACACTATGATGACACAGATGTTGGTTCCTTGCTCCTATTGGCACTACACCGACCTCATCTCCTGCTATCTCATTAATTGAATTCCTTCCATGATTCCCCATGGTCAAACCCATTCACCATTCTATATCTGGGCAAGGATCCGTTTCCTCTCCCTCTAGGTATCTTTGGGTGCACGACTTTTGTGCACGCTCCTTCCACCTCTCATGAAAAACTCGCCCCACATGCCACCAAGTGTGTCTTTTTGTGTTACTCTACTACTCAGAAAAGCTATTGTTGCTTTGACCTCATTCTTCGTAAAGAATACATAACTGTAGATGTGACCTTCTTCGAGAATACGTCCTATTTCTCTTCTAATTCCACTCCCTCTCCAGATATTTCTGGTCCTCCTACCGTCCCCACTGCCACGTCTACTCCCATCGCGCTTTCTCCACCATTGTCACCACCATCTCCTCCTTCTCTCTCTCTCTCTACACCACTACTCTCTCTCTCCTCTCCGCGGCCGTCTCTCTTCTCCCGGGCTTTCTCTCTCTGCCACGGATGCTCCGGTTACTAAGGAACACACCGACTTGGATCTTCCCATTGCTCTTCACAAAGGGGTATGGTCGTGTACCCATTACCCTCTGGCTGCTGTTGTTTCCTATGATCATCTAACTCCTTCTTGCAGGGAATTTGCCTCGGCTATATCTGCCACTGTAACTCCTAGCACCTACTAGGAATCTCTTACTATTACTCATTGGAAGACTTTCATGGATGAGGAAATTATTAATCTCACTGAAAAGGGTACATGGACCCTTGTTCCTCCCCCTTTGGGAACTAATGTGGTTGGATGTCGCTGGGTATTTATTGTGAAGTTCCGTCCGGACGGCAGCGTGGATCGATACAAGGCCCTCCTGGTCGCCAAAGGCTTTACTCAGACTTATGGTGTTGATTACTTTGACACCTTCTCTCTCATTGCTCGTCTCATCACCATTCGGGTTCTTCTCTCTATGGCTGTCAACAGGGATTGGCTCATTTTCCAACTGGATGTCAAGAATGCCTTTCTATATGGTGATCTTCAGGAGGACGTTTACATGGAGCAACCTCATGTGTATGTTGCTCAGGGGGAGACACGAGTATGCCGGCTGAAGAAGGCCATTTATGGCCTAAAGCAAAGCCCTCGGGCTTGGTTTGACAAGTTTAGCAACATTGTTACGACCATTAGTTTTACAAGAAGTTCAGATGATCACTCCTTATTCATCCGCAAAACCGCCTCTGGTATGGTAGTTCTTTCTATATATGTGGATGATATTCTTCTAACTGGCGATGACCACGTTGGGGTAGCTTTGACAAAGAAACACCTCTGTCAACACTTATTCACGAAGGATATGGGCTCCCCCAAGTACGTTCTAGGGATTGAAATCTCTCGGAAGCCCAACTCTTTGGTACTCTCCCAACGAAGTATGCACTTGATTTACTAAAAGAGACAGGGTTGACTGGTGCTAAACCTGCCCAATGTCCCATAGCAACTAGAGAAGAAAAAACTTGGACAGATGACTCGCCTTCTCTATCTGATACTACGAGGTACCGGCGTCTGGTGGCAAACTCATTTATCTCACCGTCACCAGACCCAACTTCTCTTATGCTATAAGCAAGGTTAGCCAATTCATGCAAGCTCCTAGGGAGTGTCATCTACAGTGTGCCTCGAGGATATTGAAGTATGTCAAAGCAGCACCAGGGAAAGGATTGCTTTTTCAGAATAATGGTCACTTGAGGGTTGAAGCGTACTCAGATTCGAGCTATGCTGATGATAAAGGAGTTTGCAAGTCAACATCAGACTTTTGCACAATTGTTGGAGGAACTCTTGTGAGATAGAAGAACAAGAAATAGTTTGTTGTCTCCAGGTCTACTGCAGAAGCGAAATATCGTAGTATGACATCAACCACATGTGAGTTACAGTGGTTACGGGTTCTCATTCTTGACTTAGAAGAGGTCTACAACTATCCTCTTCCTAATTTTTGCGACAACAAGGACGTAATATACATCTCCAAAAATCTGGTTTTTCATGAGAGAACAAAACACATAGAAGTCGACTGTAATTTTATTCGAGAAGAGATTTTGAATAAACAGATTTGTACTCCGTTTGTCACTTCTAACAACGAGTTGGCATATATCTTCACCAAGACGATTTCCGCTTCTTTGTTTCACATTTGGAAGAAGCTGGGCATGACTGATATCTATGCTCCAACTTGAGGGGGAGTGTTGCAGTATGGAGACTGGGAGGTCTAGCAGTTTGTCTAGCGGTCTGGCGGCTCCTCCCAATGGCTTGGTAGCCGAGCTATTGATGTTTGGAGTATGGCGGTCTGGCGGCTTCTCGCAGCAGCTTGGTAGCCGGGCTATTGATGATTGGTGTCTGACAGTCTGATGGATTCTCCCAGCGGCTTTGTAGCTGAGCTGTTGATGTTTGGTGTCTGGTGTTCTGGCGGCTTCTCCAAGCGGCTTGCTATGGCAACTTGAAGATATTGTCGGGTTGTCTTCTCCTCATTGTAGTTGCCGGGCGGTTAGTCTAACCGCACGGCTTATGCGGCTTGTATAGATGCTTGTTCCTGTAATTATTAATCCCATATTGCTTATTTGTAATCTCTCTTCTCTCCTCCATTCTATAAAAGAGAGGTCATACCGTTGTAATAGATACCTTTTTGGATAATAAAAATTTTGTTACTCCAAAGTTTCGGTCTACATATTTTCTGTTCGCACACTTTATTTCCAGAGGGAAGGGCAAGGATAGGAGCTGAGGTAAGCCGACCCTTTAGCTCCTAGAAGACACACTCGTACAACGGTGTCCACACAAAGGGGGTATACTTGTTTGTCAATGAAGTAAGGGGGAGTGCAATCCGAGAAAATCCCACTACAAACTTCTGATAGTATCCGACAAGTCCTAGAAAACTCTGTATGTCCAATGTCATCTTTAGTGGCGGCCAATCTCGTACCGCTTGGATCTTTGCCGGATCCACAGATAGACATACGTCACTGATAATATGACCCAAAAGGCCACCTCCTTCAACCAGAACTGGCATTTACTGAATTTTGGATATAGGATATGCTACCGAAATTTTTCCAACGTTAGTGCCAAATGTCGTGCATGGTCTTCCTCTGTCCTTGAATAGATAAGGATGTCGTCCATAAATACGATGACGAAAACATCTAGATAGGTCTCAAATACTTGATTCATCAGGCTCATGAATGAAGAGGGTGCATTCGTGAGACTGAATGGCATCACAGTGAACTCATAAAGATCATATTGGCTAGCGAATGCGGTCTTTGGGATGTCCTCCTGGATCCAGAGCTGATAATACCCCGATCCCAAGTCTAACTTCGAGAACCAGTGAGCCCCGTCAAGCTAATAAAAAAGCTCGTCTATTCACGGTAGAGGGTACGTGTTCCGTACCGTCAGCTGGTTCAGTCCTCTATAATCAATGCATAATCTGAGGATCCCATCCTTCTTCTTCACGAACAATACTGGGGCTCCCCACGGTGAGGGGCTTTGTTTGACAAACCCAGCTTTGACAAACTCCTGCAACTGACTACAGATTTCCACTAACTCCTTAGGGGCCATTTGATTTGGAGCCTTAGATACTGGCTTAGCCCCGGACACTAGCTGGATCTGAAAGTCCTTCTCGCTGTGCGGTGGCAGTCCTGACAGCTTCTCTGGGAAGACATCAACGAAATCTCGTACCACCGGGATGTTGGAGATAGAATCCTTCCCCTAGATCATCTCGAACAACAACTTATTTACCTCGTCCCCCTGTAGATAGGCCTTGACGTCCTGGATAGAAGAAAGTAGACAATGAGAGACCGCGATAGTACCTTTGAAAGTCGCGTAGGAGTCATGTATCTCAGCACGACCTTCCTTGCCTGGCAATCAATCTGTGCATGGTTCTAGCTGAGCCACATCATTCCCAAAATAAGATCAAAGTCCGACAACTCCAAGATCATCGCCGAAGCCTCGAATGTTAGGCCATCAATAGTAACCTCCAGGAGGCATTTTGTAGTAGATAAGATCTCCATCACATTAGGAAGATGCACCCTCCTGGTAACTCCCGTAAAGTGTTGTTCTTGATCCAAATCCTTGATAAAATCCTCCGCCACAAAATTATGTGTTACCCCCGTATCAAATAAGGTATAAGCAGGCTAGCCACATACCGTTACTATCCCTGAGTTTATTAAATAGTCTTAGGTGGCTAGTTGTAAAGTTTTCTTCCTTAGCACTTCTAGTTTAATATCAGTTCTACTATTTAGGGAAAAGAAAGACAGAGATTGAAATTTCTAGCATACCAGCTATAACCCTATCTGGGTTTCGGGGTCGAGCAAGGTCCAAAGCATACATCTGATCTTCATCCGGTCTACGATCACCGCCCTGGAATCCACGTCTTCGACCACGTCACCGACCCCTGAATTGTTGCGCGGGTGGGGAAGCCTGTGGTGCTGGTAGTGGTGCCTGTCTCCTGGGATAATTGATTAGAATATGTCCAGGCTGGTTGTAATGATAACATATTAGAGGGGGAGGTGCCCCATCCCCTGGCCTCAGCATCTTCCGTATCTGTAAAGGCTGAGGGTTCAGTACCTCCGGGTCCCTCTGCTCCTGTCTATGCCTCGAGAGGGATTGATCCCCATTTCTCTGATCCCTCTACGGTTCTCTCCTGCCACTAATAACAGTATCGTCTACCGATCTTTTTCCCCTCCTCGAACCATGAGTCGGTCTGCCTCCAACATCTTAGCCAACTCCAGGATCAGCGCCAGGCTTCCATCAGAGATGAATAGGAGTGTGTACCTCAGGTCGTCCAAAGGCCCTTGTAGAACCTCTTCGCATAGCCAGCATCATCCAGCTGGTATGAATCCACAAAGCGAGCTAAATGAGTAAACTCTCGGTAGTATTCCAATACAGACCTGCTTCCCAGCTTCAGCTGCAGGAACCTATCCTCTAGCTCATCCCTCACAGTCTGTGACACAAAATAATCCCAGAATGATGTCTTGAACTCGTCCCATGAGATGTCTGTATTCTCAATTCCTGCATAAGCAGTGTCCAGAGGAGACTTCCACCATCTCTTTGCGTTGGACTCCAAACATGAGACTGCTAAGGATATGTCCATATCTTTCGGGCATCGTATCCCAGCCAACATCTCATGTATGATGTTCAGCCATTCCTTAGTCCGTACTGCCGACTCCATCCTTAGGTATGATGGAGGGGATAGTACTCGAAAGACACTCAACCAATTTGCCCCGGGATTTGGTTGGGGAACTGGAGCCTGCTGTGTCTTAAAATCCTCCAAGATGGTCAGTAGTATCTGTTCCATCTCCGTTTGCTGGACAGAGTAAGAACTTGCGGAGGTGGAACATCATTCTGGACTGGAGGTGTTCCTGATCCCTGTTCAAAGACCAGATTTTGTTTCAAAAAAGATGGTTCACTTATAAGCTGGTTGACTTAAATCTAGTCAAGAGTTGACAGTTGTATGTGATTCCCTATATGGGCACACCATAGTTTCCGCTACTTAGTTTGCCCCGAAACTAAACTCGAGCGGGAGTATTCGAGGGTTCGTGGAATCATTTCCTTCGTGTTGAGGTTGGCCTCTGATACCAGTTGTAAGACCCCATTTTTCTTTTATCGGGTCTTATAGCCAAAACATCCGCTTGGTGGTGACACCTACACCGAGAGGGTCGTCACCACAAATCGCCGATTCTGCTGGCAACTGCTCAACCAAAATCCATAGAAGAAAAGAAGTAAACATGTAAACATGAATCCACGATCACATAACAGTATATAAGAGTCCACATAAAGGAAATAAACTGATCAAAAGTATAATGTTGAATCTGAAAGGAAAGGTAAAAGTGCTCATGTACATGTAATCCTCGCTACATAATGCTTGCGAAAGTAAATCTACTAGTCACTCACTGATCTCATGACTTCTCATACTGCTGGTACGATGACTACGAGAGTAGGCTGATTCACCTCCTCTTGGACGTGCTGGTTCCCCTGATGTTGCACCCTGTCTCCCAACTAGTGTCCCTGGTGTTATGCCCATCAGGCCATTAGTTTAAAATATTTCTTTGTCCCCCTCCCTCCCCCATGTGATACTTAGGCACCGTACGGGGGAGAATGAAAGGAAAGGGACTGAAAGTGTAGAGTAGGCAAGAGCAGGTGACATTGGCCCTAACTATCATATGCTAAAAGTATCTAATATAACAATATCAGGTATATGAAGAGCAAGTAAATGCAGCAGTATAATAGAAGTAACAAATTATAATAAATGTAGAGCAGCAAACTATCATCACATATAAAGTAACCTTAACTTATAAGAATGCACATACAGACTTATAAGTTTGTGGGTCGTTTTGCAGGGCCTACGTATAAAAGATCTCATACTAATTTATACGTTAGGGGTAGAGGTTTTATGCAAGGTATGTATGATATGGAATGCTATGCATGATAAATGATGAGTTTCACACAGGTGCAACGCACCCACCAGACTCTATGTGAATAGACCTTTAGTTCCACCATTTGGAGTTATCTAAACTCTCAAGTACCTCCGTAGTGGCAAACGGAGGTTGTGGGTTGCGCCGCCCCACTCCTAGGTCGGTATTCACACTACCCAGCCTAGACCAAGCGTACTACTCTGTAGACCCAAAGTCAGGTTCTATAGAGTCTTTTGTACTAGTGCAAACCAAAACCTCATTCTTTAATGGGCTAAGTGATCACTTACACTTGCCGAGTCAACGTATCGACATCAGTGTGAATGACAATCCAAAAATGAGGACCCGCCACTTAATGTACACACACATGCTATAAGAGCTCCCGAGCCATCAGCTCTTCAAATTTAAACCATTCTTCTATCAAACACTGAGCCCACGGCTCGTGAATCTATACCAATTATACTCCTGAATTGAAGGGGTGAGTGTAAGTGACATTGTTTATTAGGGGTTACTCTTTTAGTCTGCTTATTCCTACTGTTTAATGTTAAACTTGGACTGGCCATGACATTCCCTGTGAAGGGCTCTTGAGGGCACTAGGAACTACGATGGGCTGAATCTCAAAGTTCCCTTATACAAGGCCCTTACTTTTATGAGTATCTATTTATTACCAAACCTCTTTCCCATGTTGGCGTTTAGCTAATCCTATGTGAATTTATATATTCCCCGGGAGAAGACAATACACCATCGACCCCGAGTAAAACCCCAACTCCATGTTACCCGGACTACTTAGAACTTGGCCCTAAGGGTGACCTCATCATGACTTCACATAAACCTAGTACACCCAATATAATTTCACCCATGTATGGTCTACTATTCTACCCTGAAACCTTGAATTCATTATATGTAGACCATGTGATCGATCCTGAGCATATGAAGATAAACACTACGAATACTTTGTCTACAACCTTATAATTATCACTGGGGGTATACAATGATATATTGAGAACCAAACCAGAACTAGGTACTTTTTCTAATTAAATCAGCCTTTAATTTAATTTTCCAAAAATTATCCCTCCTATGACTTTGAACATGAAGTATGAGAATCTAACATGCAATGAACTTACTAAAATTTCCAGGGCTTCTTATTGCCTAAATAACATCAAGGTATACATTTCATAATTTTACAAAAAGGCATTTTACCATAAATCTAAATTCAAACCTTTTGATCAAAATGACAATTTACAAAGTGAGTACAAGATTTGTCTATCCAAAAATTATAAAACAATTACCATAGTACTATAATGATAAGAAAACATGTCTGCCTAAATTTCATAATTTTCTAATGCAAGTTAACAATCAATTTGAATTTACATAATAATTTAGCTATTGGGCAACTTGTGAAGAAACTACTATGTACACTCTCCCAAAAATTGAAATAAAATTAACAAGCAATTACAGATATATAAAAAGTTTAACAGTCAAATTTCACAATTTTCCAGTACATAGTTTATTCTATAAAATTTTATTTCTCCCATCAACAAACTCTAGTGTTACAAAGGAAGTACTAAAAATATTTAACTTAAAATTTTAATAAAATTTGCAGGCATTGACAACATAAGTAAAGGTCTATTGCCAAAGTTTCAGACCATCTAATACTAATAAACCTGTATTCTATACTTGATAGGGAAGTTCATATCCTAATCAATAAGTGATTTGTGTGTGGGGGGGGGGGGGGTGGAATACTCATAAAATTCTAATTAAATTATCCCAAGGGCTTCTCTTCGCATTGAACCTATCTACAAAGTTTTGATCCATGGCTTGGAGAGCTGACCATGTTTCATTCATTAACCCTAAAAGGCAACCCTAAGGTTTGAACTAGGGTCCCATGGTATATCATCCCTAAATACTTCCAAATCAATTGCCAGGGTTGTTATAAGTGATAACAATGTATTGGACAAAGTTTCACCATGTTTAGTTGAGTGGTTGACCACTCAACCATCCTAAGTGCACTTTCTTAAAAACTAGGCTAATTATCTTAAATTGGTCAACTTTACTCCCTAAGATACCCATCAATTCAGATCCAAATGAGTTGATATTTTTTTGGGCCTTATATTATACCCTCTGGTCATCCTCCAGAGTTTGAGAAAAGTTTGAAGTCCATTGACCCTATTTTAATAACATACATGAATTATTAAATTATTGCAAAAACTATAGAAAAATCATCTCCAAAAATTCTGATTTTTGATTTGTTGAAGGTCATGGACAGACCAGACTATGGTACAAATTTCAAACCATTTAGACGAATGGTACACTGGGGGAACTCATTTCAATTTCTTGTTAGCCTTTGGATACCTTGCATCTAAATGTGTGCTGAGGGAGATCCAGTGGTCCAAATGGGTTGCTTTTAATTTTGTATTAAACTAAACAAGGAGGGATAGGTTTTATAAGTTGGACATATTTTAAAGAAATGCATATAGGTATTTCTAATATTTAAAATAAAATGGTTGTAATTATGTGACAGAAATAATTATTATATATATAATACTATGCACTGGCCTGCGCTATCGGGTCAACCCAGATATAACGGCTCATAGTCATCGTCCATGATGAGCCTACGACCTTGATCATTTTTTCCTAGAGCCATTCCAATGATAAATCCCGGCCACCCTGCCTCCTCCCTGGCCGGCCACTACCACCACCACCTCCGTTGAGGTGGTGGGTATCGCCTGGCGGCGACATAACTGCCAGAGGGGCTATTTCTGGCGAACCCGATAGGTTTTATTTTCACAGAAAATGGGGGTTTCTCCTCAATGATCGGGTTCAATTGAGCCAGATTGCGCCTCCAAATGATTTAAAGATCTAGCACAGGAGAGAATGAGAAGGACTAGACCTTTAGGCGAGCTTGGCGACGTGTGTGGTGGTGATGTGCCATGGCTAACCACTTGAAGCTTGATCCTTGCCGAAATCTTGATTCTCCTCCTAAAGCAATTATGTAACCATGCATTTCAACTGCTTGGAAGCTTTTACAGATTATGGAGGGATTGATTTGGGGAGTGAAAGATGCAACACTAAATGACATTTAATGGCCATAAAGGGAGGGGTTCGGCCTTAGAGAAGTGGTGCCTTTTAATATGCTGGCCTGGCTGGAATTGATGGCAATCCCCCCCCCCCCCAAGTGTCAGGGGAGATGAATGGAGGCTTTGGGAAGAGGAGGGGAAAGGCCTTTGCATTCCACCATTAACTCCCCCTATTATCTCTCCCCCATTATGTGAAACCACCTCTTTCTCTCTCCTAGTCACCACACAAAATTTTTATTGGTATTCCAGCTGGATTCTCCTTGATAGAATTAGTGGGCCACCATAATTGACCCTAGCCCAATTGGATTGGAGTTGGGCTTAGCATTCCTCCCCATTTGAGCTTGGTTTGACCAAGTTTGACTTGGGGGTGTTGACTTGGTCAACTAAGTGGATTGACTGGTCAAATTAGTGCCTTGGGTCCCTTGCCACTACCCAAGGCCACTTATGGCTTGGTGTAAACTACTTAGGTCCAACTAGGGCAATTTGGCCTAACTATGGTTAGGCTTGACCTTGGCTAAGTTGACCCCTTAGGTTGATCCCAAATGGGTTGTATGGCTTTAAAGGGTCCTTATGGGTTTGAAAGTGGTATGGTGGGGTTAGCTAGTCATGTTGGAAGCCATTGGCCAAACCCTAGCTTAGGTTTCCTGAAACCACTATTTGCCGACCAAGATGCTTTCAGCTATTTACCTAGGCATCCATGGTCATCTTGGTCTTCTTAAAGCTTTATCATGACCTTATCATGACAAAGAGAGCCTCCTAGGGGTCTGGTTGTTTGTGAGATGTTACAATCTCTTAGTCTCCTCCAATACTTACAACTCAGGTATTATGCCCTACAACTCAGAGATCAACTGATCACCTACCTCAGTTCAAAGGCCCTACCACTTAGGCTAGGAGGGTACAAGTAGTGATAGGAAAAGTAATAAACCAAAATAAACAAAGGTCAACAGGGGTACCAACCCAAGACCAAAAGCACTGAAGTAAAGTACAAAAGAAAACAGGGCATCAATAGGAAAAGATCTCCTTCGTAATTTTTCACGTCCACAAGGGTACACCAGATGCACAAGGCTATAAGGTGGCTACATGGTTATTTCACCAGAAAGAAAAAATACAAAAAAACCTTATTAGGCACCTGTGGTCGACTCTACCCGAACACACGGGCGAAGTGGTCACTCTTGGACGCACCACCCAAAAACATAGGTGAAGTGGTTGCTCTTGGACACCCCCCCCCCCCAAAAGGCACGGGCGAAGTGGTCACTCTAGGACACACCCCCCAAAAAGAAACAAAACGGATATATAATCCGTCTAACTGCGAGCGAGTCTCATACTCTCCACCATACACTGTAGACATCCAAAAACCAGGTAGACTTCCACAGGGCACTAATGAAGGTGACAAACACTACAGAGGTGGAATCGTCCACCAACTCTCGCATTTAAGAACCCAAAGAAACCACAACACAAAATATCTCGGGATTTGGCTCGAAAAACTCTACTTGACATTACTAGATTCCGGACATGGTTGATCAACCCTTAGGAATGATTTACAATCCTAATTAAACTCTAATACGTTTGATAACGAGAGCTAAGACATTTAAGCCATCGGTAAGACACTTTAAGAACGATTAAACATAAATAAACAAGATCGAGTTAGCATGGCAAAACATCATAACAACATGTGATCAACAAAGCGGTTAATCATAGCAATAATTTGGAAGAATAAGCGTAGAAAATTTTAGGGAACATGAAAACATAGCCGTTACCATCGAATCAGACAAGGAGAAATGAGGAGAAACCACCACTTGCCTTGGTTTTACCGGAAAAGTCCACCGAATCACTCCACGTCGTAGATCGGGGCAAAAGGATGCGGGAGAGGTTGTGATCTAGACAAAAATGGTGGAAAAGGGATTATGGTCGAAAAACCCTAACAAAAAAAACTCAAGGAATGGGGAAGAAATTACCACGATAGCGTAGCTCTCGGCGAGAGCTTTCCGGATCTAAGTTCGGTTGAAGATTTCGAGCACCGGAGAACCGTCGGCGGCCACCGGAAGATTCACGAAAAAGAAACTCGCTCTCTCGCTCGCTGCTCTGGTTCGAGAGGAAAATAACGGAGAAGATGAATTTTGGTTCTAAAACCTAAGTCCAAGAAAATATATATATATATATATATATATATATATATATATATATATATATATATATATATATATATATATATATATATATATATATATATATATATATATATGTTTATAAAAAGTTTTGTCAAAAATGATTTATTTCGAGCGGTTTTGCGGGAACCCAAAAAAGAGATCTAGGATGACTTCAAACCAAAACGTTGTCAACATAAAAGTTGTAGATCTCGTCGAGACAAACAAATTTCATGTTGACCATGTTTCGATACGATGCCGTTTTGACCCTCAAAATGGCCTCTGAACATAGACAGAAACAGCCAACTCGAGTGGCAGCATACCTACTCGAGTAGCAGCATACCTACTCGAGTAACAACATATCTACTCGAGTAGTAACATACCTACACGAGTAATAACATACCGACTCGAGTAGTAACACAATATACTCGAGTAGAGGCTCATTACTCGAGTAAAAACATGACTTACTCGAGTAGAAGCAGCATATACTCGAGTAGCAGCTCACCACTCGAGTTATAGCGGAAACAACGGAATTAGGGGTTTAACACGACCTCAAATCGAAAAGTGGTCAACATGAAAGTTATAGATCTCGTCTAGCCGAACACATTTCATGTTGACCATTTGTTGATACGACACCGTTTTGACTCTCAAAACGGCCTCTGAACGCAAACTGAAACAGCCTACTCGAGTGGCAGCATACCTACTCGAGTAGCAGCATACCTACTCGAGTAACAACATACCTACTCGAGTAGTAACATACCTACTCGAGTAATAACATACCTACTCGAGTAGTAACACAATGTACTCGAGTAGAGGCTCATTACTCGAGTAAAAACATGACTTACTCGAGTAGAAGCAGCATATACTCGAGTAGCAGCTCAACACTCGAGTCATTGTAGAAAAAATGGAATTAGGGGTTTAAAACGACCTCAAATCGAAACTTGGTCAACATAAAAGTTGTAGATATCGTCGAGATGAACAAATTTTATGTTGAACATGTTTTGATACGACGCCGGTCTGACTCTCAAAATGGCCTCTAAACGCAAACTGAAACAGCCTACTCGAGTGGCAGCATACCTACTCGAGTAGCAGCATACCTACTCGAGTAACAACATACCTACTCGAGTAGTAACATAACTACTCGAGTAATAACATTACTACTCGAGTAGTAACACAATATACTAGAGTAGAGGCTCATTACTCGAGTAAAACATGACTTACTCGAGTAGAAGCAGCATATACTCGAGTAGCAGCTCACCACTCGTGTTATTGCAGAAACAACGGAATTAGGGGTTTAAAAAGACTTCAATTCGAAAAGTGGTCAACATGAAAGTTGTAGATATAATCGAGACGAACAAAGTTCATGTTGAACATATTTTGATACAATGCCGTGTTGACCCTCAAAAAGGTGCCTGAGTAAAATCTAAAACGGGCTAATCGAGTAGAACCATAGCTTCTCGAGACGACTCAGCACGGAAGCCCAAACGAAACTTGCACCGAATGCGAACACTAATGCTACAAATCTAACGGCTAAATCAAAACCAGAATCCGACAAGTCATTCCCGAGATATTAATCTTCGAAGTATACGGCGAACATAAACAATCAAAAACTTCAATCGCGCGCCGAGACTCCAAAAATGCTCGGATTGCGATGAAACTTGACGAGCAAGTCCAAAATTACTTAACTTAAATTCCAAATGCAAAATCTTATCATTACAATAATAATTCGGCCTACTCGACCGCACGTACGCGAAATTGTCTTATCGACATTGCGCCGTCAAATCGACGTTAAAAGTAACGCCATGACGTCATAAATCTGACGTTCCCAAACAAATAAAATCATCAAAAAATCGGGGGCGTTACACAGGGCGGTACGCACACCTGGGGGGAAAGGTTTGGTTCTTGGAGATGCTTCAGTTCAGAGACCCCAGCACTACCCCGAACCTAGCTCGGCCCCAGGTAGACCCGCTGCGCAGACTCTCATCTAGCTGGCAGGTCCGTAGGCTCGCCTGTGTGGTAAAGGACCCCGAGAGCTGCTCGGCCCTGATTAGACTCACTGCTCAAGCTCTCATTAGCTGAGCAGGGCGGTAGACACACCTGGGGGAAAGGATTAGATCCGCATGTTCAAGGAAATGCAAAATATTTGGCTTCGTTATTTCACAATATCTTGAGAAATTATGTACTTATTGTAAGTAATGGTATAAGGGCAATCCAATGGCAGTGAGCAAAAATGTATCAAGTGGTTCAACAAGATCAGAAGGGGCACGGAGAGATTAGTGGGAATAAGTGTAATTTTCAGTTTTTCTCAAAATTTTTATTTGGGTCGGCTCCCACTCGCCGGATACTTGGGGTTGGACATTTCTTTCCGAGCTTGTGCCAACTTCGAAAAGAGTGAGGATTGTGTACAACCTCGTATCCGGTCGAGCGGGATCCTCCCCAAGTGGCGTGCTTGAGACATGCTATGAGCGGCAATGCGGTATAGCCCTGTTCGAAGACGTGCGGGTCCTCGTGCGTGCGTGTGGAGGTTTTATGTGCATAGACTTTTAATATATATATATATATATATATATATATATGTTAATATTATAATATATATATTATATTATATATATATATATTATATTATATAGATATGTATTAGATTTGACAAAGACAAAGGGGGAGGGATGAGATAGGCAGAGGCATAAAAGAAGAAAAAAGACAAAAAAAGGTGGGGGAGGGGGGCATCGGGTACAGCAGAAAAAAGGGAGAAATAAAAGAAGAACAAAGGGGGGAAAAGCCCTAAGCAGCCCGATCCATCTCCCCCTCTCCCTCTCTCTCCCATCGGCCGCCTGGAGCAGCACCCCAGTGCCGCTCCCTCTTTCTTCGGCCTCTTGAAGCAATAGCTCGAGCCCCTCCTCTTTTTCCTGTCCAGGCCACCAACTGGAAGTGCATCCCGACCCCTTCACTTTTTCCTGTCAAGGCCGCCGCCTGGAGGTATTGTCCGAGCCTCTTCTTTTTTTCCTATCCAGGCCACCTCCAGCAAGAAGAGGTCGCCTTCTCTTGGCCATTTGGAAGAGGCTACCTGAGCCCCTCATGAAGAGGGCTATTATTACCGAGATCCACAGCGAGAGGAAGAATCATAGCTCATACTGCGACATCCGGATCCGTGCGTGTACAGTCGCTACAGTCGTTAGGCATCGAGCCTCATGCAAGATACGCGGCTGCGGCTCCGCCAACATACGCGTCAAGGGTAACGAAATTTCTACTTGGGAAGGTGAAGCCCACATTTTCCATATTTGCATGAAAGCTCCTCTCCGCCGACGAGTGGGGGGAAGGATGCTCTCCACGGGTTGACATGTACGTCCCTGCAATTAATTGCATTAGCACCCGGAAGCTTGAGTACAGGTTTAGGCATGCTGTGTGAAGCACATCCAGACGTGTGAGCCGGATTGGTGATGTTCTGGGGTTCCCGGAGAACACTCCGAGGAAGTTGTATATTATCTATTTGCAGGGAATGCGCACCATAGCCCCGAAAAAGGGGTGTGTGCAATATATATGGCCAGCTTATGTTACCCGACGGTTGTTCAGCTGACAATCGCTTGTCGAGACGTTGGCGTACATGTGTTGCAGTACCAAGCGGGGAGTAGCGGGCTTAAGCCCAAGCTTGTACCCGCCCTCGAAGGCCTATTTTTGCTTATATTGCCGGCCTGCGTGCCGAAGTATGGAATTCGTATTCCTGTAATTATTTATAATATCTGTGATGCTCTGTGTATGCGTAGTTTACTTCTTCGTATTAGGCGGGAGGTGTTCTCGTGAACTGCTCGCCCCGTGGGAGCCCCGAGGTATAGTTGCCGGGAAGTCCCTGATGGCCTGTTGTCATCCTTTTACGACAGCAGAGTCGCGCTGTTTGCAGCCCAGTTGGGGCTGCGTAAAGAAAAATTGCTCGGCGAGATTGCGCCATTAGTAGGGCGGGTGAGGAGAATTTTGTGTAGAACCAAGAAGACACGTCTGGATAGGAGAGAGTTGGTCTTGAGATCCTTCTTAGATGTTCCGGTCGGCCAAGAGCGCCCTCCGAAGGTGTCTTAGCTCAGTCTTTGGCTTGAGAGGGGAAGAGTTTGTTAGTCTTTCGAGTAAGCGGTGGGGTCCTCCACGCTGAGACCTTGGGTATGTCCCTTATGTTCCTAGTCTAGTGCCTAGATCGTTCGCTTGAGGGTAGTAGGTGCGCGGTCACCCCTCTTTTGTGACCCCGAACTTCACAGAGGTCATTTTTGGCTTCAACAAATATGTCTCTACAGATAGGCAAATTGCAGACATTTTTACAAACCCGCTGGACGAGACCAAGTTCTCGTTCTTCAAAACAGAACTTGGGATGCTCAACAAAGAAGACTAGAGAAGCTGGATTTTCAAGAAGGTTCAAGGTTCAAAGGTTAATCAAATATTGGAAGTTTATAAAATTTAAGTCTTTGACTCGAGTAAGAAACAACCTACTCGAGTAGTCCATTTGACCTACTCGAGTAGCGGACTTCCCATACTCGAGAAGTCAACTTCACATACTCGAGTACCTCACTCACCTACTCGAGTACTTCCATACATCTACTCGAGTACCTCAATTCATCTACTCGAGTATATGCCGAGTCTTTATTCAAATTTTCTTATGCGCAAACCAAGGCTTATGCCACCTCTTCTATGGTTTAATTCATTCATTTTCAATTAATTAGACAAAACACTAGGGTTATATAAATAAGAAAATCCGGAAATGTCCTACACGAAATCATTTTCACTCTCTCGATTACCCGATTGCCTCTTCGTCTTCCTCAATCAGTTGCAGAGCCGCGCGCTTTCCTTCACCCCGTCGAAACTTTCTAGGGTTTCTAAATCACCAACATTTCTGAATCATGACCGCCTCCTCTAAAATCGGCGTTGGTTCGGAATTGGTCGCCGCCGGGATTGCAGAACTATCCGACGACTTCCATAATCTCATGATTTTGCTCGACACCGCCGGATTAACCTTCGTTCTCCAAAAATAATGTCGAATTCTCTTCCCCGATGTTGCAGAGTTTTTCAGGAATATCAAAGTGAAGCGCCACGGGTCAGTTCTGAAATCCACAATCAGAGGTATAAAGATCAAACTTACCCCAAACTTTGTTTCTCAACTTCTTCCGCTGCCAGTTCTAGATGCAGATGATTTTCTGGGTGATGAAGAATATGCTAGAACCTGTTTATTTTGTGGAATTCCATCTGCTGCAAATTACATTAGGAGGGCTGACATGAATGCAGAAGGAAAACTGTTAGTTGATATTCTTGGAAAAGTTCTACTATGCAGGACAAATTCGATAAGAGATATCCCTCTTTACTTCTTTGAAATGATGCAACCTATAGTCTGTAGAAAGGATTTTCAGTTTGGCTTGCTCATCCAGAACAAAATTAAGGAGAGCATTAAATCCCCCAATTATGAAAAGATAATTTCTCTACTCCTTCATGAGATAAACCCTGAAACCTTCAACTTCTCTAAAGAAAGTATCCTTCACCACATGAAGAAGGTCTCCATCTCCTCCATTCAAAGATGGGAGCTCAAGTTGCAGAATCCTTCTCAAGCTGCTAAGGTTACTGAAATTCTAGACACAGAGGACAGGACCCCATCTCCCTCTCCATCTTAGGTCCCCAGCTCCTCTGGTGCACTAAATGAGGGGGAGTCTGGTCCTGTTGTTTCAGCCAGGATGCCACCTCCTCCAGCACCTACTCCTCCACCTATTACCCCAGAAGACATTCTCTCAAATCAACAACTTCTAAAAGAACTCCTATCCACTAATGATGCCATCAATGAGATGATAGAGGAATTGACTGCAGATGAACCACCTCCTGCTCTATCTCCAAAAGCTCTATCACCAAGACCTGCCATAAACTATCTTCATTTCTGATGAGCAATCACTTGAGCCAGCTGAAGCTCCTCTAAGAAAATTGGATTTCTCTATCCCTCAAGTCACTAAAGAATGGGATGCCCTAATTCATTCTACAAGAGCTCAAAGCTATGTCACCCTTACAGAAATAGCTCCTTGGGTAGCTCCTCCTCTTCCTTCTGCTCCATCTACTTCTGCTCCTCCTGCTGCAACAGCTACTTCCTCCACAGATTTGATTACTCAGATTGTCCTTCTCCTTCAAGAACAAAAAACATACTTTGATACTTGTATTAAGACTGTCACTGATAAGTCACTGCTCTAGAAACTGAGATGAGCAGAGGATTTGCTGAAATTCAACATAATACTGATCAGCTCAAACATCTGTTCCAAATTGGTGGCAAAGCATTAGACCACACTATCACTAGTGTTGGACAAGTTACGGAATAGGGTGTTACTTTAGCTGAAAATCAAATAGAATTGGACAAAAGAGCTGAAGCAAACAAGATGAAGATCTGTGAAGAGGTTGGCACTTTCAAAGAAGATGCAATCTATCAGCTATCTGTTGAAGTCAGAAAGGGGGAGAAGTTGGTGAAAGAGTATTTAGAAAATTCAGATGCTGCCATGCAAGAGCTTTGGAAAGTCAAAGTGACAGAGATTCATAATGATGTCTTAAAATAAAAACAAAGTGTTAAATTCCACACCTATGACACTGCTGTCTGGATGCAAAACCAAATTTTTCCTGAATTTGCTGCTAATCCAAATATTATTCGTCATCATCTGAATCCATTAGTTATTGTTGCTCCTGCTCAATCTCCTCAACCCACTTTCTCTCCAAGGCCTGATGATTCAGTTGCTCCTCCTGATACCTATACTAGGGTTGGGATGAAGATCCTGCAGACATTTTCTTCCAAGCACCTCCTGAAATTCAGACTTACAAGAAGAAAAGAAAGTATGGTGATGGTGCTTCTGCAAGCAAGTTCATTCCTATTCCAGTCCCTGATGCTGAGAAAAGGAAAGCTCCTGAATTTGCTGAGATATGGTCTCCCACTTCTAAGTCCGTCATCCTGGAGACACTCAAACTTGTTATGGACTACCATGAGAACAGGAATATATATTACAGTTCCCAGGAATGGGAGATATATGAGAAATCAATGACCAAGAGAAGGTTATATGACAGAGAATTTGGAAGAAACAATCCTGCTGCTCCTCCAAGACCTCCCAAGTATTATCCAAAGCCTTGCAGCTACCAAAGGAGACAACAGGAGAAGCAAGATAGGCAGCATCATCAGATCTAGATACAAAGAACTTATGAGTTGTGGAAATGATTTTTGTTGATAATGACATTTTTGGATATTCACACTTATATAATTCTAAGTTTTTGATTTTATTATTTTTTTAATAGTCTTTTGCTTGCTTACACAGATTTATCTACTTAGCATTCTTTTTATATCCATAATTCACCTTAGTGTAAATGGTTCTGACTTCTACAAATAGGGGGAGATTGTTGGGTATTGTATCCACACTAACCCAGATTTGATGAAGTCATCCTTGAACTAAGATGAATTAAGTTATATTTGATGCTTGATTTGAGTTATGTGTTTGTAGGATTCTTATGGGAAGTATATACCAATGTCAGTCTACAATGGGTCACCAAACACAGGACCATACAATGTAATCCCTCATTGTGTGATCCAAGGTGTTGACTCATGTGTACCCTCTCTATTGGGATACACTTCATATTCAAGCTCTAGGACTAAGTGAAAAGACTTGATGCTGGTCTCACTCTAGAAGAAGAAGAAAATTCTGTCAAGAAAATTTCCTAAGTATTATACTCGAGTAGTTCTATACTTACTCGAGTAAAATGCTGAGTTCATACTCGAGTAATAATACTCTTACTCGAGTAGGTATGATATATCCCGAGTAGTCTAATTATGGCTCTCGAGTAGTTAAGACAATTACTCGAGTAGTTTCCTTTCTCCTCTCAGGTTTATAAAATTTTTTCTCCTCAAAAGTTTTCTAAGTTAAATACTCGAATAGTACTGTATAGTACTCGAGTAGTATTATTTTCTGTCACGAGTAATTGTATTCTGACTCTCGTGTACTTCTCACTTACTCGAGTAGTCTAAGTCATGTACTCGAGTAGTTCATTTACTACACGAGTAGTCCAGAATTAATACTCAAGTAACCCAGAATTATACTCCAAAAAATTTCTCTAAGTGAATTACTCGAGTAGTCATTTCCATATACTCGAGTAGTTCTATTCATCTCGAGTAGTTCAACTTCTATACTCGAGTAGTCCAGTATTCCAGTTCCAGAAATTTTCTAAGTCCTTGTCTCGAGTAGTTTCTCAACCACTCGAGTAGTTTTCTTTATACTAGAGTAATCCACTTCACCTCTCGTGTAACTACTCAAGTACTCAAGTATGTCATTTTTGATACTCGAGTAGCTGAATTCTTTTTACTCGAGTAGTTGACTCCATGTACTCGAGTAACTATCTCATTCTCTCTCGAGTAGTTTTCTTATATACTCGAGTAGTCATCTTCTACCCACTCGAGTAGTGTTGCATTGTACTCGAGTAGTTCTTTCTCTCTCAAGTATTTTACTTCGATATTTTCCAAAAAATTTGTTAAGTCCAGAATAACAGAATTCTTTATGAACCTTGACGTGATTGGTCCACGTGCATCTCATAATGACTTAATTATGACTAATCTTGTTTGATCCTATAAATAGTCTTGTCTAAAACGACAAACCCTAATCCTAAGAAGTTTTTTCTAAGAGAATATTCAAAAGTTTTGCAGTCATTTTTCTCAAGTCTCTGATTTCCTCTTTCTCTCTCCAAGAAACGAAAACCACCGCCGCCGTCGTTGATTCCCGACCGGCTATGGTTTCGCCTTTAGAGGATTCAGATCAAGAAGGCTTTCCAGATCGAGATTTGCTCAACTCCTCATCTTCTGATTCGATCGATCGTGTGAAGCCAAGAAGTTTCAGATCCAATCTTGCCGAGATTTCTCTTCATCATTCTGATAAAGCCGCAAAGCCTAGAAGAAGGAATTTCTGGCCGACTGTTGCAGATCTGAAAAAGGAATTACTGTTTGTATTTCTATACAAAATTTCTTTCATTCTTGTAGGAGAAATTTCTTCGAGTGTAGGAGCTTTTGTCTCCGAGATTGTATGACGTTTTACCTTCCGAGCGTAGATCCGTTTTGTGGATCGAGATTGTAGGAACATTGTTCTGAGGGTAGGATTGATTTTCAATCCGAGATAGTGGAGTAGCCGAGTCTAGTGTATTGCTAGATCGGTGAGGGAAAGTGGATGTACCCAAGGTTGGGGAACCCCTATAAATCTTATCTCGTTTGTGATTAATTGGTAGATAGATCTGTGCTTTGGTTTGAAATTTTTATTCCGCAAAAAGACGCACATCTCACCTATTCACCCCCCTCTAGGTGATTTAGGTAGGCAACTATAAACTTTCAGGAGCCTTGCTCAAGTAGAGTGGTGTAGGTCGACTCGAGGAGGCAGGTAGTTGGTCTGCAGGAGAGGAGCTCGTACAGAGGTCTCGGACTATGACATCACTCCAGCAAGGATCTTGGTCTCACTCGAGGAGGTCGTTGGCTAATATATATGAGAGGAGCTCGTGTAGGGACTTGGACTTACAAGGACCTGACACTCGAGGACTTGAACATTGTTGGAGTAGACAACTCTCAGGAGCCTTGCTCAACTAGAGTGGTGTAGGTCGACTCGGGGAGGCAAGTAGTCGTTCTGTAGGACAGGAGCTCGTACAGAGGTCTCGGACTACGACATCACTCCAGCGAGGATTTTGGTCTCACTCGAGGAGGTCGTTGGCCAATATGCAGGAGAGGAGCTCGTGCAGGGACTTGTACTTACGAGGACCTGCCACTCGAGGACTTGAACATTGTTGGAGTCGACAACTCTCAGGAGCCTTGCTCAACTAGTGTGGTGTAGGTCGACTCGGGGAGGCAAGTAGTCGGTTTGCAGGAGAGGAGCTCGTACAGACGTCTCGTACTACGACATCACTCCAGCAAAGATCTTGGTCTCACTCGAGGAGGTTGTTGGCCAATATGCAGGAGAGAAGCTCGTGCAGGAACTTGTACTTACGAGGACCTGCGACTTGAGGACTTGAACATGTTGGAGTCAACAGCTCTCAGGAGCCTTGCTCAACTAGAGTGCTATAGGTCGACTCAGGGAGACAAGTAGTCGGTCTGCAGGGGAGGAGCTCGTACAGAGGTCTCAGACTACGACATCACTCCAGCAAGGATCTTGGTCTCACTCGAGGAGGTCGTTGGTCAATATACAGGAGAGGAGCTCGTGCAGGGACTTGGACTTAGAGGACCTGCCACTCGAGGACTTGAACATGTTTTTTCTGCTGCTTAGAGTTTGAAAACGGATTAACCGCATCAATATCTTTGAGGACGAAGAAAATCAAACAGCGAACGATGATCTTGCCGCCGTCGAGTTGAGAGGTTGGCGTCCAACCTTCTTCCTGATAGTTCCTCCAGCCGGAGGAGAGATGCAATCGGGGGTAGCTAGGCCGACATGCAAGGGGGGAGCTGATCTCGACCGTCAATGCAGGGGTCCGGTCTTATAAGGGCGCTTATATCCCGAGGCATCGTCCCATCGTCCGAACTATGCTATCTATGAGAAATAGGTCGAAGGCACGTTTCCCAATCTAAACGCTACGATCGCTCTCAGCTCTGCCAACTATCTACGAGTGTAAATACAAGAGCGAGTGGTTATGTTCTTCCGAGGGTTCTACAGGACGCACTCACGACTAACATATTCCCTTGGGCCTATCCTGGCTCTCTGGCTGCTAAAGGGCCATCACCCGAAAGGAGAGCTTGGCAAGGTTGATCCTTCTTCAAATCTAAGAGGTTGGAGTCCAAACCTGTTCCCGCTAGTTCCTCCAATCGGAGGAGAGATACAGTCTTGGGTAGCTAGGCCGACATGCAAGGGGGGAGCTGATCTCGGCCATCAATGCAGGGGTCTGGTCTTACAAGGATGATTATATCGTGAGGCATCGTCCCATCGTCCGCACTAGGTTATCCAGGGGGAACAAGTGGACGGCCGGCTTCTCGGATCGATCTTGGAGCAAAACCTTGAGTTCCTAGAAAACTTGCGATGAAAAGAAGAATGAACAGAAGCAGAACAGTTGTCATTGTATATATATAAAAGCATGTATAAGTACAAGTATGGCATGAAACGCTAGGAATAGAACATTTTCAGGTCATCACTGCTCCAAGTACCTCCAAGTCTCTCTCCAACCTGATCCTGGAGATAATATCCTCCGGTGGCCAAGGCTTCCTCGACAATGAAGGGACCTTCCCAATATGGATGTAGCTTGCCAACCTTTGCTCCTCTTCCTGCGGCGTCCACCTTCTTCATAACCAGATCCCCCTCGAGGAAGTGCTTTAGGCGGACGTTTTTGTCGAAGTGCTTCGCCATGCGCCGCTTGATCTCCTCTTGGTGGATGGAGGCCAAGTCACGAAGCTCTTCTACGAAATCTAGTGAGAGTCTTTGAGCATCTTCATTCTCCAAGCGCCATTCTTCACCGCCATCTCTAGTTGCTATGACTTTCGGGCTCCGAACCTCAAACTCCACTGTGATGAGTGCCTCGGACCCGTGGGAAAACTTGAAGGGAGTTTCCCCCATAGCCGAGTTTGGAGTTGTTCTCAGGGCCCAGAGAACCGAGGGGAGCTGCTCTGCCCAATTGCCTTTCAAGTTGGTGACTTTCTTCTTCAGGAGGTTGATGATCAACTTGTTGGCGGCTTCCACCTGTCCGTTGCTGTGAGGATGATGTATAGAGGTGAATCAAAGATCCGTCCCTAGCTCCTTGCAGAAGTCCTCTAATTCTAAGCTGGCGAACTGCGGCCCATTGTCGGTGACGATGGAGAGATGAATCCCGAACCTGGATGCAATTTATCCCCAAATGAAAATTTTCACAATCTGCGACGTGGTCTTGGCTAAAGCTTTTGCCTCGATCCACTTGGAGAAGTAGTCGATCATGACGAGGACGAACTTCCTCTGCCCGCTGGCCTGAGGAAAAGGGCTGATCAAGTCCATTCCCCAGATGGCAAAGGGACATGGAGCAGTGATCGAGCGAAGATGTTGAGCTAGTTGTAGTTGAAGAGGCGTGAAGAGCTGGCACTGGATGCACTTTTCGGAGAAGGCCTCTACATCCTTCGTAATGGTGGGCCAGAAGTACCCATGCCTTAGAATCCTTTGTTCAAGAGTGCGAGTCCCCGAGTGACTGCCGCACTCTCCTGAGTGAATCTCCTCCAGGATATGAGGTACTTCAATCTCTGACAGGTACCGAGCCAGAGGACCTGAGATGGTCTTACGGTAGAGCTCTCCGTCTTGAAGCAGATAATATGCGGCTTTATAACGAAACTTCCTCTGTGTTGGAACACCCTATTACTAATTTGGGTCAGGATCACTATGTCTCTAGGAATCTGTGTTTGACCTTCTGTATAGCTTAATAGGTCAATTAGAATTGAGTCTAAGGGTTAGGAGTCTAGATTTGGAAGCTGCCCTGAAGACAAATTTTTTCTGGAGACCAAGTCCAAATCGTCGAGCTCAGCACGACGTTTCGTCGAACTCCGGTCGACGATCGTCTAGCTCAACTTCGACAGATCGTCGAGCTCCACTCGACGATCGCTAAGCTCAACTTCGCAATATCGTCGAGCTCCACTCGACGATCGCTGAGCTCAGGTCGACGATTTTGTCTCTGCATTAGATCCTTATCTCTGAGCTCAGTTCGATGATCTTTGAGCTCAGATCGACGATTTCTTTGCTGCTTGGATTTTCCAGTTCGCTGAGCTCAGCTCGACGATAGCAGAGCTCAGTTCGACGATTTCAGTTATCTTTCAGAATTCAAATTCAAATCAGATAGAAGTTATTCTGCATTTAATTCAGAAGATCTGCCAGCCGTTTTCATTTACTCCTGGAGCAAGTTTCAAGGGATTTTTCAAGGAACAATTCAGTGGACTTTCCTTCAGAAGAAATTATGCAATCAAGGCTGTAATCAATGCAGACCAACGGCTATCTTAGACAGAGTAATATCCTATTCAGACACAGAGAATAACAGACAGAATGTTTTTTGAATGAAATAAAAAAAAATAGAGAGATTGACAAGGAGAGCACACACAACTCAGAATACACAGAGACTCTCTCAATCTTCTGTCAACAAGAATTCTGAAGAACACTTCTCAAAAAGAGATCAAGTTTTCAAAAATCTTCAGATCTCTTCAGCTCTCAAGTGTTCAAGGCCAACATCATCTCAAGACTCCAGACACTCAACATTTCAGCTTGCTGAAATCATTTTTTGCTGGAGATCTATCTTTGAAGGCCTATCACCCTCAGCAAAGCTCATCTTCCTGAAGATTTCAAGGACTCAGGGGGAGCTTTGACAACATCACTGAATCCACATAGTCTTCTCAGTTGCTTGAGAAAGAGAAGACTGCCATCACTCTCTCACCCCCATTCTGTAAAGGGTTTTTCAAACTCCCTTCAAAAGTTTGAATCTGGTTTTTGAGCACCTTGTCAAAAGCTCATTGGTGGCAAGACACCTGATCAAAAAATCTGATTTGGTTTTTGAGCACCTTATCAAAAGCTCATTGGTGCCCAGGACACCTGATCAACTCATCCTGCAGTGGATTCCTACCTAGGGTGGTATAAGAGTGGATGTACCCAAGTTGGGGAACCACTATAAAATTCCTTGTGTCATCTGGTTTTGCATGCTTTCTTTTTGTTTCTGGCCTAGATTTTCTTGTGCTTAATCTCTGCATAGCTTAGTTTTGTGATTAGTTTTATTTCTGCTTCCCTGCTTACACTCATTACAACAATTGTTGTAAAGCTTTGCAAAAGTTTTTCTTTGTGTTTTAAAAGCACCATATACTCTATTCACCCCCCTCTAGAGTATATCAGATCTAGTTTCCCCTTTCAATTGGTATCAAAGCGAGGTTGGTTAAACATACCATATCTGTTTGGTTGTACAGGCTAACACCTGAACCCCAAGATCCCAATCTAGATCCTTCTTTTATATTTCATTATTAGATTTAGCTTGCACAAGTCATGGCCCAAAACAAAGATTATGCTAGCACCAGACCTCCAGTGTGCAATCTGTCAAAGTTTGCACTTTGGAAAGCAAGGATTAGACTCTACATGAATTCTATTGATGAAGACATTTTTAATTCTGTTTTGACAGTGTGTCCAAGACCTCCAGAGGGCACAAGCACAAATGCTGTTCCACCTCCATCAGGAACAGATGCTGACATCAAAAAGTGGAAAGTAGCTGATGCCAAGGCAATGAACATTTTAGCTCAGACAATGTCAGAGGACATTTTTCAAAAAGTAGCTGAATGCAACTCAGCCAAGGAGATTTGGGACAAGCTCTCAGAAATTGTCTCTGGCTCAGCTGATGAGAGAAAGGACAGAAGATCCCATCTCATCTCCCAATATGAGAACTTCAAGAAGGGAGAAACAGAGTCAGTGGGAGACATGTACAACAGACTGAGTCTAATTGTCAGTGAACTGAGGACATTAGACAAAGAGATCTCACTGACAGAACTTAATGACAAGATCCTAATGTGCTTCCCCAGCACTTGGGATTCAAGAATCTGGCCAATCAAAGATGCCAGAAGTCTAAATGAGATCACCACTGAAGCCTTGTTGGGTAAGCTCAAATCTTATGAGCTACTCATCAAGAATAGAGAGGAAGAACAGAAGGCTGCTTCACCAGCCACAAGAAAGGAGAAGACTATAGCATTCAAGGCAACTGAAGATCTGCCTGAAGAAAAAGGCACAGGCAATGATGAACTTCTCAGCTTGCTGGCCAAAAGATTCTATAAGATGGCCAGAAAGGATTTCAGAAGAAGATCATACAAGGAGCAGGATAAGCCAAGGTATGACAAGTCCATTGGCAATAACAAAGACATTATTTGCTTTGGTTGCAGGAAACCAGGGCATATGGTTCCTGACTGTCCAGATAACAAGAACAAGGACAGAAGGGATAGAAAAGAAAGAAGAAAGGAGAAGGACTCCAAAAGGAATGGAAGTAGCAAACCTTCCTCCAGCAGAAATAAGCACACAAGGAAAGGATTTGTTGCTGAATCCTGGAGTGAGACTGAAGAGGAGTCAGAAGCCTCCTCCAGTTCAAGTGATGATGAGGATGATGCAGAAGAAAAGGAATTCTGCATGATGGCAATTAATGCCTCACAGTACAACTCAGAGGAAGAAGAGTCAGATTCAGACTCAGAGATTCAACCTGAAGAAGATCAGGTAATCAGTTCTTTTGATTTTACTTCAGAAGATTTTAAATCTGAATTTAAAGCATTGTGTTTAGATCTGCTAAAGTCTGAGAAAGAGATCATCTCTCTCAGAAATCAATTATCTGAACAAAGTGTTTTAAAATCAGAAAACCTCAAACTTTTCCAGGAGTTGGAGAACTATAGGGAACAGATAGCTACACTGAAAAGTGAGCTCTCTGAGGCCAAGAAGCTTGAAGAATCCCTTAATGGGAGAAGCATCAAGCTGATGGACATCACAAGCACAGTGAACTCTAGACTTAACAGTACACTGGGCTTGGGTGCTTCATCCAGCCAACCTATAGTCCTAACAACTCCCATCAAGTTTATTTCTAGCAAGGGAAAGGGAGTTGTAGAGGTTGCCAGGAAAAATTCTGATCTGCCTCAGAAAACTAAAGTCCAGCACAAATCGTCGAACGGAGATCGACGATCGCCGAATGAAGATCGACGATCGCCGAACGCAGCTCGACGATCTCAGGACAAATCGTCGAACGCTGATCGACGATCTCAGCCAAGATCGTCGAACGCTGGTCGACGATCCCATATACCTGACCTTAGCCATAGTCGACCGTGGAACGGAGCTCGACGATCTGACCCAAGATCGTCGAACTCAGCTCCAAGATCGTCGAACAGAGGTCAGAGCTCTGGAAATTTTTTTAAAGGCAAGTCAAAATTGAATCCTGAGGGTTCTTCATCCCAAACCTTCAACCCTTATACTGAATGGATTTTACCTCCAAGGAGATATCATCCTGAAGGATATAAGAGTCAGCCAGGGATGTCCTTCATTTCTGAATTTAAAGGTTATCAACCTAGACCCAAGGTAAACTGGGTCAAAAACAAGTAAATTGTTTCATGTGCAGGTGAAGACCTATCCAACATCTAACCAGCAATGGTATTTGGATAGTGGGTGCTCTAAGCACATGACAGGGAACAAGGACAACCTCAATTCCTTTAGAGCCAAGCTTGGACCCAAGGTTATCTTTGGTGATTCCAACTTTGGACAAACTAAAGGATATGGTGCAGTCCAGATTGGTTCTGTAACCTTCAAGAAAGTAGCATATGTGGAAGAACTGAAGCACAACCTAATCAGCATCAGTCAGCTATGTGATGAAGGCTACCAGGTGACCTTCAGCAAAACCTTATGCAAAATCAAGTCAGAGGACAACACAACTGTGTTGACAGGTAAAAGGAAAGGTAACATCTACCTAGTAGATTTTCTTTCAACTACTATAGATATCTGTTTATTCAATTCAGTTTGTAAACCAAATGTTTTATGGCATAAGAGACTAGGACACCTAAACCTTAGAACTATTGCTAGGCTATCCAAGGACAATCTTGTTAGAGGACTACCTTCTGGCCCCTACAAGAAGGAAGGACTCTGCAAGGCTTGTCAATTAGGCAAGCAAACTAAAAATAGTTTCAAGTCACTTAATAAGAGTGATTCACCTAGGATATTGTATCTGTTACACATGGATCTATTTAGACCCATCACAGTACAAAGCCTAGGAGGGAAATCCTACACTTTGGTGATTGTAGATGACTTCTCTAGATTCACTTGGGTGTTCTTTCTAAGGAAGAAGTCTGATAACTTTAAGTGTCTGACAGAGTTTCTCAAATGTATAAAGATTGAGTTCAATACTCACATTGCCCTGATCAGAAGTGATCATGGGACAGAGTTTGATTCTCTTCTTATGCAAGAGTTCTGTCAGAGTGAAGGGATCAGACATACTTTCTCAGCTCCTAGAACTCCTCAACAAAATGAGCTAGCTGAAAGGAAAAATAGAACCCTTATTGAATCTGCCACTACATTGTTGTCAGATGCTCATCTACCTCTATCCTTTTGGGCAGAGGCAGTGAACACCTCCAACTATGTGCTGAACAGAAGTCTGATACATAAACTGAAGGGAAAGACTCCCTATGAATTACTCAAAGGGAAGAAACCTAAAGTTGACTATTTCAGAATTTTTGGCTGCATTTGCTATATTCACAATAATGATAAGAAATATTTAGCAAAATTTCAAGCCAAAGCTGATGAAGGAGTGTTTCTGGGATACTCCATGATCAGCAAGGCCTATAGGGTATATAATAAATCATCATTGAAAATTGAGGAATCTGTTCATGTTTCATTTGATGAAACTAACATGTCTTTCAAGGAGAAGATTTCTTCTACCATAGAACCTTTGCAGGAACACTCTCTAGTTGAAGATATGAACAAGCTACAGGTTGCTCAAGAAGATGAAAGCAGTGAAGATGAAGGGAATGCTCAACATAATGAGCCACCACTTGAAGAGCCAGTTGTTGTACCACAAGAGGAAACAACAACACAGGTTGGTGAACAATCAACACCCCTTGTTGATTTAGTAACATCAAGAGACCATCCAATTACCCAAATAATTGGAGAACTCTCAGCTGGTGTGCAAACCAGAAATCAGGTCAACCAAAACCTGTTGCACACCTGCTTCCTTTCTCAATTTAAGCCTCAGTCCATTCAAGATGCAGAGCAAGATCCACACTGGATCATTGCAATGCAAGAGGAGTTGCATCAATTTGAGAGGAACAAAGTATGGGAACTAGTGCCAAAGCCAAAGGATCATTCCATTGTTGGAACAAAATGGGTATTCAGAAATAAACTGGATGATCAAGGAGTAATAATAAGGAACAAGGCAAGGCTAGTTGCCCAGGGATATTCTCAAGAAGAAGGAATTGACTACGACCAGACCTTTGCACCTGTTGCAAGATTGGAAGCCATCAGAATTTTTCTAGCATATGCAGCTCACAAAGGCTTCAAGGTTTATCAGATGGATGTCAAGAGTGCCTTCTTAAATGGAGACATCAAAGAGGAAGTCTATGTCAGACAACCTCCAGGTTTTATCTCTCCAACTCACCCTGATTATGTTTTCAAACTACATAAAGCATTATATGGTCTCAAGCAAGCTCCTAGAGCATGGTATGAGACCCTAGCATGCTTTCTCTTGGAAAATGGTTTTATAAGGGGTAGAGTAGACCAAACTCTTTTTATTAGAACCCATAAGTCCCATACCCTACTAGTACAAATTTATGTAGACGATATCATTTTTGGTTCTACTGACTCAAAATTGTGCAGAAGGTTTTCTAACCTAATGCATTCTAAATTTGAGATGAGTAGCATGGGTGAGCTATCGTTCTTCCTAGGATTGCAAGTCAAACAACATGCTGAAGGCATCTTTATTTCTCAAACCAAATATGCTAATGAGCTGGTTAAGAAATTTGGCATGTCTGAGGCATCTTGTATGAAAACACCCATGCCTACCAATGCTGTATTGGATGCTGATGAACATGGGAAACCTGTTGATCAGACAACATATAGAGCAATGATTGACTCTCTACTGTATCTTACAGCTAGTAGACCAGATGTAATGTTTGCTACATGTATATGTGCTAGGTTCCAAGTAAGCCCTAGAGAGTCACACCTCACATTAGTAAAGAGGATTCTTAGGTATGTTAAAAGTTGTCCAAATCTAGGTCTCTGGTATCCAAAAGATTCAGCATTTGAGTTAACTGGATTCTCTGATGCTGATTATGCTGGATGCAGAATTGACAGGAAAAGCACCAGTGGAACTTGTCAGTTCCTTGGTGATAGACTTGTCTCCTGGTTTTGTTAGAAACAAACATCTGTGTCAACTTCAACTGCTGAAGCTGAATATATGGCTGCAGGCAGTTGTTGTTCACAAATATTGTGGATTCAAAATCAACTCCTAGACTATGGTTACAACTTAGATGATGGCGCGGCCCCTCCAACACGTCCTGATGATGACCCGGTTGCTGCGGCCCCTCCAACACTTCCTGATGATGACCCGGTTGCTGCGGCGCAACAAGTTAAAGATTTGCGGCGTCATGACAACGCCACGGACGCTAACGGAAAGCTGCGATACAACCTCCGTCCGCGGCGCACAAAGCTTGCTTAATAATTCTACTTAGTTTAATTTTAATTGCTTAAAACATTTGGCTTGTATTATTTTTATTTTCATGTTGGTGTGCTATTAAACCCTTGGTGTGTATGTAACCGCCCGGATGGATGAGATTTCATCTCCATCATGGATGGTTGGATCTCTTTTGTAACTCCTATTTAAAGGAGGCTATTATGATGAGTTATACATTGGAAAAAGAAACCTAAAGAAACCCCCCTTGAGGAATTTCGGCCACCATGGTGGAAGCCATAGCCACCTCCTCCCCTTTGGTGTGAAGCCAAGCCTTGCCTCCTCCATCCCCGTTCGGTGCGACTCCGGCGTGGCTTCTCTCGGTGCGACTCCGTGGAAGAAGGAAGCAGCCCCTTCGGTGTGAAACCGGTGGAACCGTGGAGAGAGTGATTCTCCCACAAATATTGTGTGATCTTCTTCTTGGTTGGGTAATCTCTTCCCTATCTTTGTGTTTCTTGCTGTGAGAATTTTGTGGAGGTTATTCATCCGTCTTTTCCGCGATTTTAAAGTGTTTTTCGCTTGCAAATCTGAATCGAACGTTGCTATTGACCCTCTTGTTTTCCAGATTGGAAGATCCGCTAGAGAACAAACTAGGCCAAGCCTTGACTTGTTCTCCAAGATTGGGCACACTTGGGTGCTAACAAGGGAGTTAATCTCAACTTGTTCTTGATCCCTCCTTATCGTTTACCGCCGCTCCTAAATATATTTTTGCTGCGATTGACGGCTTATTGTGAAAAGAATAGATGCTTGTGTAGGTGCGGTGAGATGTGTGCTTGTTGGAGAGGTAGGTCCTAAGGTCGTGGTATCGAGTCCGGCTAGGCGCGAGTTGTGTGCTTGTTGGAGAGTAGGTCCTAAGGATGTTGTATCGAGTCCCGTATTTTGAGAGCCAACCGACCCCTTTTCGTTCGCTTTTGGTCGGAGCACTCTCCTTTTTTTCTATGTTCTGTGATGGGTACCCGCCGTTAGCGTAAGCACGTCCATCTCACAAACATCCCTACACCAATTTGGTATCAGAGGCGGTCGTTTCAACTTTCACGTTGCAAACATCCTCTCTGCGTTCCTTGTTAGAGACCCGATCGTTAGAACTCAAAAAAATTATTTTCTGTGGTCTGCAAATAGCGGGCTGAAATCTTTATTTTTCAGCAAAATTTCAAAAAAAAATTTTTTTAACGATCTACGTGTTATTCACAACGGGAGTATATAAAAATATCTTATTTTCAATATAGCTTCCGTCCTAGGAAAATTCATCTTGCCTGGGGCCTCCCAAACCTGAATGCGCACTAGGCTAGGAACGGAGTACGCAACCCCGTCTACGTCTAGGATGGCTGCGAACGAGCATGGTGATCCCAACACCGAGGCTATAGCAGGTCTTCGTGCCGAAATGACAGAGCTTAGGAACGCCTTAGCCCAGATCCTACAAAATCAAGCAAGGCCACCCCCACCTCCCGTTAATGCTGGGCAGCCCAACCGGCACCAACCGAACTTTGATTCGGATTCTGAGGGAAACTCTCCCCGTATGCCCCCTCGAGAACCCCGCCCCGAGCGAGGCTTTGATATCACGAGGGCTATCAAGATAGATGCCCCCACCTATGATGGCATGGGAGATCCCCAGATCTTCCTCCATTGGGCTATAGACATGGAGTGCTATTTCGAATGGCACAACCTCACGGACCCCCAAAAGGTTCAAGTTGCCAGGATGAAATTAATGGGACGTGCCAAAACCTATTGGCTGAATGAAGAACGTAGGTTAGGAGCTGGGCACGGGGTCCCACTCATTGGATGGGCTGTTATGAAGAACCTGCTAACCGATCAGTACGTTCCCGCGTACCATCGGACGCAAATGTTCGATGAGCTTGCCACCCTTCGGCAAGGCTCAATGTCTGTTGCTGAATATATGGGAGAACTTAAGGACCGTATGGTACGATGTGACCTTCGAGAGATCCCCGAAGTAACTTTATCTAGATTTCGAAAGGGACTTCACCCCGACATTCAGCGGAAACTCTTGCGTTATGGTCACACGGACTTGAATACGACTTTCAATGCCGCCTTGGACATTGAAAAGAACCTAGCATCTAAAGCTCACTCCCGTTATTCTAATGCGAAGAATAAGTCCACCGCTGGGGCATCTTCTTCCACTTTTCCTGATAAAGGAAAATTTAGATCCTCCGAGTCGAAATCCGTTGTGATTACCGCGAGAAATACCAAGAACCCCGCTAGTGAGCGTATCCCCGTTGGAAAGGTTAGCAAGGCTAACACCACTTGTTACTCATGCGGTGTTCAAGGCCACTATGCCTACGAATGCCCCACCAAGACGAAGGCCATAGCCTTACTAGAGTCCACTACCGACCCTGACGACTATGTCCATGAGGCCGAAGAGGAGAGCGACCTTGACGGAGTCCCTAGTGACTTGGAGGACGATCACCGCCTTATGGTGATGCGTTGCATTATGACCACTCCTCGTCCTGTAGACGACTGGAAGAGGACGAGCATCTTTTCCCTGATCTTTAAGAGTGGAGAAAAACTTTGCAAATTAGTTATTGATGGTGGTAGTTGCGTAAACGCTGTTTCTGAGAATGCCGTTAAGCGTATGTCCTTGACTGTCGAGCCGCACCCGACCCCCTACCAGGTCGCTTGGATTAGTAAGGTTACTATTAAGGTTACCCAACGATGCCTAGTCCCCCTGTCTTTCAAATCCTACTCGGATGAGGTTTGGTGCGACGTCCTACCAATGGACGTTTGTCATGTGTTATTAGGCCGCCCTTGGCTATATGACCGTGATGTGACGCACTATGGTCGTGCCAACACTTATGAGTTTAAATTCAATGGCAAGATCGTCACCTTGAGACCGACTGTGCCAAAAGAGCCGGTAGTGTTGGCTAAGGATACCACCATCCCAGTTGAGAGGAAAGCCTTGAGTTTAGTTGGTAGGAAGGAATTTGTGAAGGATCCCTTTATTGGGGGAATAATGTACGCTCTTGTACTTCTGAGTGAAAAAAACTGACGGTGGCGTGTTGGAAGATTTACCCCGAGAGCTACGGGTATTGTTGGATGAGTTTAGGGATGTATACCCGGAGGAGTTGCCTTCGTCGTTACCACCGCTTAGAGATATACAACACGCAATAGACCTTATCCCCGGATCGTCCTTACCCAACCAACCACACTATAGGCTTAATCCAACTGCCCACATAGAGTTACAAACCCAGATAGAGGAGTTGTTAAATAAGGGATTTATTAGGACGAGTATGAGCCCATGTGCTGTCCCTGCTCTTCTTGCCCCTAAGAAGGATGGCACCTGGCGCATGTGTGTTGATAGCCGAGCTCTCAACAAAATTACTATAAAATATAGGTTTCCAATTCCGCGACTAGATGATCTCTTGGATGTCCTATCGGGTGCCACTATCTTCTCTAAACTGGACTTACGGAGTGGTTACCACCAAATCAGGATCCGAGAGGGGGATGAGTGGAAGACGGCGTTCAAGTCTAAGGACGGGTTGTATGAATGGCTTGTGATGCCCTTTGGGCTATCCAATGCCCCCAGCACCTTCTCCCGGATGATGACGCACATCTTTAGGCCATATATGGGGAAGTTTGTTGTAGTGTATTTTGATGACATCCTAGTGTTTAGTACCTCCCCCGCCGAACACCTCTCTCACATCAAAGTAGTCCTCTCCACCTTAAGGACTGAAACCTTATATCTAAATCTAAAGAAATGCACGTTTTATGTTTCGGAGGTTGAATTCTTAGGTTATATAGTTGGCTCTGAAGGAATTCGTGTTGACCCAGGAAAGGTTCAAGTGATTAGAGACTGGCCCGAGCCCACTAGCCTTCGTGAGGTGCGTAGTTTCCACGGGTTAGCTACCTTTTATCGTCGTTTCATACGTGATTTTAGTAGCATTATGGCACCCATTACGGACTGCATGAAGAAAGGAGAACTCACATGGTCCAAATCCGCCACGTTTGCATTCCATCGTATTAAGGAGCTTATGACCGAAGCACCGGTGTTACGTCTCCCTGACTTCACCAAGGTCTTCGAGCTTACTTGTGATGCATCTGGCGTAGGGATTGGAGGTGTCTTGAGTCAAGAGGGTCACCCGGTTAGTTATTTTAGTGAGAAGTTAGCGGGTGTCAAATTAAATTATTCCAATTACGATAGAGAGTTTTATGCGGTCATTAGATGTTTGCATCATTGGAGGCACTACCTCCTTCATAAGGAGTTCGTGATCCTCTCTGATCATGAAGCGTTGCGATTCATCAATGGTCAGCACAAAATCAGCCCGCGCCACGCTAAATGGGTATCCTTCTTGCAAGAATACACATTTACTCTCAAGCACCTTAAGGGGACCGACAATCGAGTTGCCGATGCACTCAGTCGCCTCACCCTCTTACTTTCCTCCATGCAAGTCCACGTGGTAGGGTTCGAGCGCATAAAGGATGAATACGCCACATGCCCTGATTTTCAGGAGCCATACTTATCTGCCCAGGATAGCTCTCCCACGACCATCACGGCCTATTCACTTAGAGACGGATACTTATTCAAACACGGAAAATTGTGTATCCCCCACTCCTCTCTGCGACTCCACATCATTTGGGAGTTACATAGTGGTGGCTTGAGTGGCCACTTTGGCAGAGACAAAACGATAACGCTCGTGGAGGAGAAATTCTTTTGGCCTAAACTAAAGGCGATGGTTGGGAAAGTTGTGAGCAGTTGCCGTACGTGCCAAGTTTCTAAAGGTACTAAGTCCAATGTAGGTTTATACACTCCGCTACCTATTCCGTCCGTCCCGTGGGAAGACGTGAGCATGGACTTTGTATTAGGCCTTCCCCCCACCCTGCGACATCATGATTCTATACTCGTTGTTGTGGATAGGTTCTCCAAGATGGCGTACTTCCTCCCCTGTAGTAAGACCAACGACGCCTCTCACATTGCGAAACTGTATTTTAAAGACGTCGTTAGTCATCGTGGCGTTCCGAAGACTATTGTCTCAGATAGGGACGTCAAGTTCACTAGCTACTTTTGGAAAACCTTGTGGGTTCTTATGGGCACAAAATTATTATTCTCCGCGGCTTATCACCCACAAACTGATGGCCAGACGGAAGTAGTCAATCGGAGCCTAGGAAATCTTCTTCGATGTCTCGTGAGCGACCATAAAGGCACTTGGGATTTACTGCTTCCACATGCACAACTGGCTTACAATAATTCTAAAAATCGGTCCACGGGTATGTCTCCGAATGAAATTGTCCACGGGTATAAGGCCCCTGTGCCACTTGACTTGGTCCCCTTACCTCCCACATACAAAACAAGTCAATTTGCACAATCCTTCGCCCAACATATTCACGACTTACATGCACGTATACGAGCTACCTTGACTGCTCAATATGAGTCTTATCAAGCGCACGCTAATCTACATAGGAAGGTGTCACACTTTAAGGTCGGCGATCTGGTTTTAGTACGGTTAGTTCCCGAACGAATGCCAACTGGCACCGTTAAAAAGTTAGCTCCAAAACGCGCCGGTCCTTTTCGGATTATCAAGAAGCTAGGTGACAACGCTTTCGTTTTGGATTTGCCTGCTGAATGGGGTATCTCCCCTATTTTTAATGTCTCGGATTTGACGTTGTTTGTTGCGCCTCCACAAGAGTTGGTTTCTTTGTCGTCTTCTCCCTCCACTGAAATTTCTAATGGGTTGGGGAGTGGTAGTTTGGATGATCTCTCTCCTCCGGTCCCCGCAGGTATAACATCGGATGGTACGTTGCCTTCTTTTATTCCTACTGCTGACATGTTTCCCAGGTTTCCCAAGATGTTTCTCCATCCAGATATGATACTCGCTGCTGAGCCACTTACTACTCCTGACGGTACTACCTACCGCTTCCTCATCCGTTGGCGTGACCGCCCACCGTCGGACGACTCATGGGTACTCGCGACAGAGCTTCAACGTTTGGATGTCGAGCTTCTCCGCCGTTTTCTATCAGCCCACGCATCGGAGATGCGCGATTTTGAGTGGGGGAGGATTGATGGCGCGGCCCCTCCAACACGTCCTGATGATGACCCGGTTGTTGCGGCCCCTCCAACACTTCCTGATGATGACCCGGTTGCTGCGGCGCAACAAGTTAAAGATTTGCGGCGTCATGACAACGCCACGGACGCTAACGGAAAGCTGCGATACAACCTCCGTCCGCGGCGCGCAAAGCTTGCTTAATAATTCTACTTAGTTTAATTTTAATTGCTTAAAACATTTGGCTTGTATTATTTTTATTTTCATGTTGGTGTGCTATTAAACCCTTGGTGTGTATATAACCGCCCGGATGGATGAGATTTCATCTCCATCATGGATGGTTGGATCTCTTTTGTAACTCCTATTTAAAGGAGGCTTTTATGATGAGTTATACATTAGAAAAAGAAACCTAAAGAAACCCCCCTTGAGGAATTTCGGCCACCATGGTGGAAGCCATAGCCACCTCCTCCCCTTTGGTGTGAAGCCAAGCCTTGCCTCCTCCATCCCCGTTCGGTGCGACTCCGGCGTGGCTTCTCTCGGTGCGACTCCGTGGAAGAAGGAAGCAGCCCCTTCGATGTGAAACCGGTGGAACCGTGGAGAGAGTGATTCTCCCACAAATATTTTGTGATCTTCTTCTTGGTTGGGTAATCTCTTCCCTATCTTTGTGTTTTTTGCTGTGAGAATTTTGTGGAGGTTATTCATCCGTCTTTTCCGCGATTTTAAAGTGTTTTTCGCTTGCAAATCTGAATCGAACGTTGCTATTGACCCTCTTGTTTTCCGGATTGGAAGATCCGCTAGAGAACAAACTAGGCCAAGCCTTGACTTGTTCTCCAAGATTGGGCACGCTTGGGTGCTAACAAGGGAGTTAATCTCAACTTGTTCTTGATCCCTCCTTATCGTTTACCGCCGCTCCTAAATATATTTTTGCTGCGATTGACGGCTTATTGTGAAAAGAATAGATGCTTGTGTAGGTGCGGTGAGATGTGTGCTTGTTGGAGAGGTAGGTCCTAAGGTCGTGGTATCGAGTCCGGCTAGGCGCGAGTTGTGTGCTTGTTGGAGAGTAGGTCCTAAGGACGTTGTATCGAGTCCCGTATTTTGAGAGCCAACCGACCCCTTTTCGTTCGCTTTTGGTCGGAGCACTCTCCTTTTTTTCTATGTTCTGTGATGGGTACCCGCCGTTAGCGTAAGCACGTCCATCTCACAAACATCCCTACACCATTAGAGAAGTCAAAAATCTTTTGTGACAATACAAGTGCTATCTCCATAGCTCAAAATCCAGTCCTCCATAGTAGGACAAAACACATAGAGATTAGGCATCATTTCTTAAGGGACAATGTTGAAAAGAACAAAATTGAACTGCAATATATCCCAACTGATTTACAAAGGGGAGATATTTTCACCAAGCCTTTGGATGAAAAGAAACACACTTTCTTCCTAAATCAGTTAGGAATGTTAGATGGAGGAAGTCTTAAATAATCCCCAAGATTTTGAAAGCTAAAAATTGACCAAGACTAGGCAAAATTCTGATTTTTCTTAGTGTTTAGAATTTTCTGATCTCTGAACTGCGCTCGACGATTTACCCAAAGATCGTCGAACGGAGATCGACGATTTCCAGAATCATCGAACTGAGTTCAGCGCCCCTCAGACAGCATGAATTGTCTCCTTCGGTCAACGATCGTCGAACGGCGCTCGACGATCTTGTTCCCTGAACGATCGTCGAACGGAGCTCGACGCTTTCCAAGATCGTCGAACGGAGATCGACGATGTTCGAGTCTCTTCAGATTCCTTTAGAAGCCTAGATCGTCGAACTGAGTTCAACGATCTTTCCAATTCTGCGTCGAACCCTAATATAAAACTCATTTTTCGCCGTCGTTCTCTCTTGCGCTTTCAATTTCTCTGCAAGAATTTTCTTCCCTCCAAACAGTTCTACGCTTGTTCGGTTTGTTTGTTAAGTTTTTGCAGGTACAATGGCCGTCTCAGTTGCTGTCCTTGCCGCCATGAAGTTTGATGCAGGGTTTGACATTGATTTGGACTCCTTCAACACCACTGATCAAATCTTCCAGGACATCCTGAGTTTATTCAAGGATCAACATTTATCTGCCCTCATGACCACAAGAATAAAACTTGCTTCAGATGAGATAAAAGAATGGGTTTACACTGCACACAACCTTGACAACAACACCATTGTTGGAACTATTGCTGGAACCCAGGTACCTCTGATCCCAACAGTTTTAACAGAGGTTTTTGGTTTTAGAAATGGAGATGACTCTGCTGAACTTTCTGGAGAAGAGTCTACTGATATACTTGCCAGGATGGGTCATCCTGAGGGAAACCCTAGCAAATTGTTTAAGAGGAACCTGTCAGTTGAATACAGGTTTCTGGCAGATGTTGTAGGCAAGGTCCTATTGGCCAAACATTCTGCTCATGACACCATCTCCAGACATCAGCTCTGCCTCATGGGAGCTCTGGTAGATAGGAAAAGCTTGAACTGGGGAGAGGTCTTCTTTGACCTGATAAAGAAAAAGATTAATAAAACCTTTGTGAATTTTGGAAGAATTCTGGGAGTCTTCCTTCAGGCTAAGTGCCCTGCTCTGCTAGTCTCCTCTGGAGTGCACATCAATGCCTCCAAGAGACTCACCTGTGCCCTATTTGGGAAATGGGACAGGCAGATTAGCAAGCCAAGCAGGCCCTCTTCAACTGCCCCTTCAGGCACCAGGACTCCAAGAGTCACTCCCCCCCAGGTCTCTGCACCTGCAGAAGACCTGCCTGCTGCTAGTGCTGCTTCTCCTCCTCCTCCAAGTTCCTCCCTACCTCCAGCTCCATCCACCATTCCAGCCTCATCCCTCATTACCATATCCAGCCCATCTCCAACCTCAATTCCATCCCCAGCAACCACTTCATCACCTCCAGTAGACCAATTCCACCCTTTATTCTCATATCCTCCACCAGATGTCACCTCATCTCCATCCATACCATCATTCATACTTCTGAATGAATCCTACATGGATGATTCCCCCTCCTCTCCTCCAGACTTACCATCCTCCTCAACATCCTTCCAAGACCTTCTCCACCACATCCTTGACCAACCCTCTTTCACTCCCTCCATATCCATCCCATTGTCCTCCATCTCCACAATCCCCTCTCCTGAGCCATTCATTCCACCATTCAGCCCTCCTCCTCCAGCTTCTTCAGCCATCCCTGTACCCTCTACCTCTGCTCCACTTCTTGAGCAAGTAGATCTTTCAGCCCTTGCTGATAAGCTGTATGAGCTCATTGCCCCCAGGCTCTCCCTCCTCTTGGAGACCTCTTTGGCTCCTCTACACTTATCAGTGGCAGCCCTCTCTGCCAGGCTCTCTTCTCTCCTCCCTCCAGCAGCCCCACCAGCAGTGTACCTTGATACAGAGGTATCTGCATCCAGGCAGGGGGAGATGCCTTATGAAGCCAGCCTTCATGCTGCTGTTGCTGCTGCTTCTGCCTCTGCTGCTCCTGCTGCCTCTCCTGCTGCTGCTGCTGTGCTTATATCTTCTGCTCCAGTTGCTGTGCCTACTGCAGTCTTAGCAATTGACCTAGGGTCTTTGCTCTCTGCATTTAATACTGCATACTTCAGCTACCTCCCAGAGCCCAATGCTGTCCAGCCCCCTGAAGATCTGTCCAAGGCTCTGGTGCCCTTCTCATGCTGTGACCCCAGTATCATTTCTGCTTTTATTCATTCAGTGACTGTTGCTTCTGATGATGTTACTGCTGCTGCTGCTGAAGACAAGGCTGTATCTACTTCTGAAATTGTTGTTGCTGCTAAAGAAGACAATGTTCCAACTGCTGCTGATGAGCTCATTTCCCAGGATTCTCTGATGACAGAGGCTGTTGTTTTTGAGCCTGCTGTAGATGTTGTTGTTGTTTCTGAACCTGCTGCTGCCATAATTCCTGAAATAACCTCTGTTGCTTCTACTGCTGCTCCAGTACCTGTTGTTATATCTGCTGATGTATCTGTCTCTGTTGCTCCTTCTGCTTCTGCTTCTGCCCCATCTGCTGCTGTTCAACTGAAAGAAAATTTGATGAAAAGGATTGATGCCTTATATGATGCACAGAGTTCTGAATCTGAGGATTACAACACTGCTTCTGATGATTCCTCTGCCACCATTGCAAGGAAAAGGAAGGCAAGAAGTAAGGCATTGAAGAGGGTTCCACCTGCCAAAGTTAGAGATGATAATGATGTTCCTTACTATATTCTGCACAACTGCCCAATTTCTGAGCATTGGATGCAGTTCTCTAAGAATCAGCTCAAGGCTATGAAGAAGAAAAGAAAGTTTGATAAGGACTCCTCTCAGTTCAAGCACCCTCATCCTCCTCCACCACCTCAACCTGATGCAGGTGCAGGTGGCAGCTCTGCAAGTTCAGGCCCAGCTAGAAGCCAGGCTCCCTACCAACCTCATGCTAGAACATATCAAAGGGAAAGCCAGTCTAGGGGCTCTTACTCTAGAAGGGGAGGATATAGGGAAATCAAAGAGAGACTCAGGTTTACTCCAAAGGGCATTCCAGGCAGCACCCTTATTCCAGGGGAGGACATGTTCCTTCTGATACAACTTCAGGTCCATTCCCCTATAAGCTCAGAGAAACTGTGACTGCCAGGACCCCTCAAGATACTTCTTCCAACAGGTATGAGCCACCTGTTCCATTTGAGGACCCTGAGAAGAATCCTATTGCTTGGACTGCTAGAATGAAAGAGTTGGCTGCATTAGATCAAATAAAGAAAGCCAAAGAGCAAGGCCTAGACACCTCCAATATATCTACAATGTCAGAACAAAGACAGAAAGAACTAGAGAGATATGCCTCCAGCAAATTTTTTGATGCAGACAGGTACATGGAGTTGCATCCAGCTGCAGTGGTTCCCAGGGCTTCTAAGCAAATTTATTTGGGTGCAACTGATGACACCAGATCCAAACAGGAAGCTTTAAATACTAACAGAGAAATCAAGATGGTAAAAGGCAAAGAGAAAAAGTAACTCTGTAAGGTGACAATTCTTGGTTTTTCTGACTGATATCTGGATGACATATATATATATATCTCTGTGATGGTTCTGTAATGTCTAGCTACTGTTGTTTTTGTATTTTTTTTCTGTTTATATGTTGTTATTTGAATTTCCAAAATCTGTAAATAGTAATCCTAACCCAAATAGGGGGAGATTGTTGGAACACCCTATTACTAATTTGGGTCAGGATCACTATGTCTCTAGGAATCTGTGTTTGACCTTCTGTATAGCTTAATAGGTCAATTAGAATTGAGTCTAAGGGTTAGGAGTCTAGGTTTGGAAGCTGCCCTGAAGACCAAATTTTTCTGGAGACCAAGTCCAAATCGTCGAGCTCAGCACGACGTTTCGTCGAACTCCGGTCGACGATCGTCTAGCTCAACTTCGACAGATCGTCGAGCTCCACTCGACGATCGCTGAGCTCAACTTCGCAATATCGTCGAGCTCCACTCGACGATCGCTGAGCTCAGGTCGACGATTTTGTCTCTGCATTAGATCCTTATCTCTGAGCTCAGTTCGACGATCTTTGAGCTCAGATCGACGATTTCTTTGCTGCTTGGATTTTCCAGTTCGCTGAGCTCAGCTCGACGATAACAGAGCTCAGTTCGACGATTTCAGTTATCTTTCAGAATTCAAATTCGAATCAGATAGAAGTTATTCTGCATTTAATTCAGAAGATCTGTCAGCCGTTTTCATTTACTCCTGTAGCAAGTTTCAAGGGATTTTTCAAGGAACAATTCAGTGGACTTTCCTTCAGAAGAAATTATGCAATCAAGGCTGTAATCAATGCAGACCAACGGCTATCTTAGACAGAGTAATATCCTATTCAGACACAGAGAATAACAGACAGAATGTTTTTTGAATGAAATAAAAAAAAAATAGAGAGATTGACAAGGAGAGCACACACAACTCAGAATACACAGAAACTCTCTCAATCTTCTGTCAACAAGAATTCTGAAGAACACTTCTCAAAAAGAGATCAAGTTTTCAAAAATCTTCAGATCTCTTCAGCTCTCAAGTGTTCAAGGCCAACATCATCTCAAGACTCCAGACACTCAACATTTCAGCTTGCTGAAATCATCTTTTGTTGGAGATCTATCTTTGAAGGCCTATCACCCTCAGCAAAGCTCATCTTCCTGAAGATTTCAAGGACTCAGGGGAGAGCTTTGACAACATCACTGAATCCACATAGTCTTCTCAGTTGCTTGAGAAAGAGAAGACTGCCATCACTCTCTCACCCCCATTCTGTAAAGGGTTTTTCAAACTCCCTTCAAAAGTTTGAATCTGGTTTTTGAGCACCTTGTCAAAAGCTCATTGGTGGCAAGACACCTGATCAAAAAATCTGATTTGGTTTTTGAGCACCTTATCAAAAGCTCATTGGTGCCCAGGACACCTGATCAACTCATCCTGCAGTGGATTCCTACCTAGGGTGGTAGAAGAGTGGATGTACCCAAGTTGGGGAACCACTATAAAATTCCTTGTGTCATCTGGTTTTGCATGCTTTCTTTTTGTTTCTGGCCTAGATTTTCTTGTGCTTAATCTCTGCATAGCTTAGTTTTGTGATTAGTTTTATTTCTGCTTCCCTGCTTACACTCATTACAACAATTGTTGTAAAGCTTTGCAAAAGTTTTTCTTTGTGTTTTAAAAGCACCATATACTCTATTCACCCCCCTCTAGAGTATATCAGATCTAGTTTCCCCTTTCACTCTGGTCTCCTTCGCTGGGAGGAACTTGACCCGTTGTCAGGAAAGAAATAAACGGATCCCTCTAAGATGCCCTCTGCTCGATCTCCATCATCTCCCCTTCCTTGATGGATGGTCAGAAAAGCTCAGTCACGGTCCCCCTAGCCCGGGGACCGTATTTGGCAAGATAGTCAGCTTCTGAGTTCTCTTCTCGGGGTACGTGCTCGACGAAGAAAGATTGAAACCCCCCGATCAGACCTTTCACCTTGATCAAGTACCGCTACAAAATCAGATCATTCACCTCGAACTCGCCTCTGATCTGGGACGCAACTACCATCAAGTCGGTGAAGGCTCTGATGTCTCAGATTGCTAACTCTTTGGCGAGATGTAAGCTGGATACCATGGTTTCGTACTCCGCCTGATTGTTGGTAACTGGGAAGAGGATCTCAATTGCTTGATCGATGCTGGTTCCCTGAGGACTTACGAGCACAACTTTGGCTCCCACGGAATATCTGCCCGAAGCCCCATCCACGAACATCTTCCAGGAGACTGTGCTAGAAGAGCCTTCCTCTCCTTCTACCTCGGCTGAGAAGTCGGCAAGGAAATCTGCCATCGCCTGAGCTTTGATTGCTACCCTTGGAGAGTAAGAAATGTCGAACTTGCTAAGCTCCACCGCCCACTTTGCCAACCTGCCATAGTGCTCTACTCCATCCAGGATACTCCGTATAGGATGATCGGAGACGACCCTGATGGCGTGAGCTTGAAAATACGGACGAAGCCTCCGAGCCGAAACCACCAAGGCAAACACCAGTTTCTCCAAAATTGGGTACCTCGTCTCCGCCTGCCGCAGCACTCTACTAACATAGTAGATAAGAAGCTGCCTCTTGCCTTCCTCTCGGACCAACAGCGAGCTAACTTCTTCCGCCCGACTCCCAGATAGACAAAAAGATCCTCATTACCCCGCGGTCCCTGGAGGAGAGGAGCTTGGGTTAGCTGTTGCTTGAGCTTTCCGAAAGCCTCCTCACACTCCGCCGTCCACTCGAACTTCTGATTCCCCCGAAGGGTCTTGAAGAACAGAGAGCACTTCTCCCATGCTTTGGATAAGAAACGGCCTGCCAGCCTTCCAGTCAGCCTTTGAACTTCCTTGGGATCCCTTGGTGACGCCATCTCTAGAATGGCCTTCACCTTGTCTGGATTAGGTTCCATTCCCCTGGGAGTGAGGAGGCGACCTAAAAACTTACCTCTTCCTGCACCGAAGACGCACTTGGCTGGGTTGAGTCGCATCTTGTACTTCCTCAGAGTAGCAAAGGTCTCCTCTAGATCCGTTATGTGTTCTGCGACACTCTTACTCTTGACTAGGAGGTTATCCACATAAACCAACAAGTTACGCCCCTTCTGCCCCTTGAAGATTTGATCCATCATTATCTGGTAAGTTGCGCCTGTATTCTTGAGCCCGAATGACATTATCTTGTAGCTATAACAGTCATCACTGGTTTTAAAAGAGACGGCCCGACAGTCGGGGGGATGCATCCGGATCTGGTGATACCCTGAAAAAGCATCAAGAAAACTTATCACAGGAAACCCGACGGCGGAATCAACCAGCACGTCGATTTGAGGCAATGGGTAGCAATCCTTTGGGCAAGCTTTATTAAACATTGAAAAATCGATACATAGACGCCAGCCCCCTCCTGGAATCTTCACCATTACAATATTGGAGACCCAGCCTCAATACTGGATCTTCGAGACAAAACCTGCCTCCAGCAGCTTCTCTACCTCCTCCCTAATTAGCTCGACCAGCAAGGCGGCGCTCTTCCTCTGCTTCTGTCGAACTGGAGCCACCGCGGGATCCAGGTTGAGGAGATGACAAGCAACATCGGCGTCCACCCCTGGCATCTTAGTGGCGCTCCATGCAAAGACATCAACGTTGTCCTGCAGGCAAGCATCCATCTCTATCTTCCCTCCTAGCGGCAGCAATCCTCCCACCTTCAGCAGTCCCATCTCTCCTCCTCGATAGATCACCTCTATCTCCTCCACCTCTTCAGCAGCACACAGCCCCTTCTCCTTCTCCAGCATCTCCTCCATCTTCTCCACGTCACCCATCCAGCTGATGGTGCTAACGACATTCAAGTAGCATTCCCTGGAAGCCTTGGGATCTCCCCTGATCCTGATCTGAACATCTCCGCGGCAGTACTTCAGGCACTAATGGTAAGACGATGGAACCACCCTGAATTAGTTGATGAGGGGTCGCCTGAAGATGGCGTTGTAACCACTCGGCGCGTCGACGATGATAAAGCGGCATCGTATTGACGTCCCGCCGAGCGTAACCAGTAGCTCCACTGCTCCCTCCACCTCTTTCTTCTCTCCTGAGAAGCCAAAGAGCGGTCCATCTGCTGCCTGGACTCGAGACGCTTCCACCTGAAGCTCGACGAAGGCCCTTTTGAAGATGACATTCACCGAGCTACCGTTGTCCGCGAGGATTCGGTCGACGGTCAAGTCCTCAATGGTGGCTTGAATGACCAAGGCATCATAAAAAGGGTTCTCGTTCCCCATCATGTCTTCCTCCGAGAAGGTCATCTCCTCCAATGGCGGCGAGGTTTGTGACGTCGAGGTGATGTTCTTCCGATAGATCTGGTGGAGACTCCCCTTGCGGGAAGCTCCAAGCCCGACCCCTTCATTGATCATGCCTACATGCCCACCTCCTGGGCCATGTATCACTTCCCCGCGACCTCCTAGGTCGACTCGGTCCTCATTCCTCCTCCTCGCTGGAGCTTGGAATACCACCTGCCCCACCGGGGCCTCCTTCCTCTACTGCTCTCTTTCTACCGCTCCTACCTCAAGCCTCCTCCTTGCTTCACAGAACTCGGGGCAAGCCAAGGTCCCGTGCCCCTCTACTCGACGAATATCGCAGTAGAGGGGAATATCCTCCTCCTGGCGCATCGCTCGCTGCTCCCTCCGACGCTGTTTGTTGTCTTGGGGAGCGATGGCCATCGTCTCCAATCTTCCTCCTCCTCGGCCTCCCTCCTGCCAGTTTCCATTCCTCCTCTCTTCTTGGTACTGCGGTCTTGCTGGTCTCCATTGGGGGCGATTCTCCGGATACTGGAATCGTCTTTCCCCCCTTCCTCCTTCCCGAGTTTCTGCCGGCCTTCTCTCTTCTTGACTTCAAGGCCTCTCCTGCTGTAACACCCCCATCCGCCGTATGTCATATAACAGAAGGTCCAGCTGGAACCCGACGCCATATACCACAGACAGTTGGAAGGGTTACATAAGAATATCAAAACAAACCAACTATAACTACTCGTCCTACACAGAGCATTCTAGCGGAAGCTTTTAAACAGTTATAAAGAACCCATAATTGAAATATCAACTAACATGAATGTCCACAACTACCACAGGAATGAAATAACAAATACAAAGAAAGAACTTGTCCTTATGGCCTTATAAGAGTTTCACTTAACAAAGTAGTGTTTTCCATACATCGGCTCGCAGGCCGGCCACACATGACAAAACAAAATTCAGCTATTCGATTTGGCCTTCGAGGGACAGCTCAACAACTTGGGTTTCAGCCCAGTATTTAGCACTCGGCTACGTAGCACCTGCAAGCAACATTCCACCGCACGGTGGCAAACAAAGCAACGTTCAGCCAAAGCCGACCAAATTATAACGACCCCGCCCCTTACTCGGGACGGCGGTGCTCCTTCCCTGCAATTCATTAGCCCAGCTAAACAATAAAAGTGTGAATATACTATGCCACAGGTGTAGGCTCTCACGGCCCAAACACCCCGTGCACTCAGGGCACATTATCGGTGAATTCGGCCAATTCCGTGGCTTCACCACCATCCCCTGGATGGCAAAAATGTGAGCATTTTAGCCTTTCTGACCACTGTCTAAGGCTCCCGACTTTGCCAACGGCCAGTCCCTCTTTGGGTCTCTCGCAACGAACCACATAGCCCGGGTCCGATTCCACTTGCCCGTTGCTCACAACGCGTCGTACAACTTAAGACGTACGAACGAGCCAAGCTTCTATCGGATCCCGCAACAATCCAAACAACACATAACCCAGTTATGTACAAGGCCGGCTCTGAGGCCGCCAAATTAGCAGAATTACATTTCTGCTAAGATTTTCGGGTGCACCTTGGAGTTAATCCCCAAGGATCTCTGCTGCAATCTACCGTGTAGAAACCCCAAAACACAAAACACGGAGTCTTCTCGGGCAAATCATACAAAATGCAACATCACCGATCCAGACCAACATGTCCGGGTAGGTTTCACACACAATGCATATGTCCGTACTTCGCTTCCGGACTGTATATGCAACACAAGGGGGACTATTCCTGTCAACCCCAAGGAACACCGCACACTCGCCGCACACTCGCGGGAGCGAGTTTCCTTGTGCAAAAGAAGGAGAGCTTCACATGCTCAAGTAGAGAATCATTTTCCTTGTAGTACGCTTCTGAGCCCTAGAAAACTATACGGATAGAAGGCTTCACAATGGAATTTCCTCCGCGGATCCGCTCTTGGTTCTCAAAACGGTTCTCCGATGCTCAGCCGGCTGCCGGAATCCTCCTTTCTTCCTCCTTGCTCTAACTCCTTGGAAAGAGAAGACTTTGAAGAAAATGAGGAATTAAACCTCCATTCCCGGTCTTATCAGAGCAGGAACACATCTGGGTCGTTGGATCTTAATTAAAGAAAATGAACGGCTCAGATCCGCCCAAAAATCATCAAACCTGGGTCAAACACGGCCTCACACACGGCCATGTACCAGGCCGTGTGCCTCGATCCAGGCACGATCGTCGAGCACAGAAACTGACATGGGTCGAGACACACGAGACACACCCGTGTCTCAACCTAACACGCCCATTTCAGTTTCCTACACGACCGTGCACTAGGGTCGTGTCACCAGTAACCGCCACGCCAACCGACTTGACTCGTAGGAACACGGGTGGTGACACGGGTATAAACACGCCCGTGTCATTTGACAGGCCCGTGTCACACTATCGTGTTTCCTGCCGTTTCCTTCTCTGTACACATCGGCCAACACAAACAATCACACGGCCTTGGACATGCCCGTTTCATAGGCCGTGTAACTCTATACAGGCACCAAAAAGTTCTCTTGGACACGATCTGCTCGATATGATTTTCGGGGCGTTACAAATCTCCCCCACTTAAAGAATTTCGTCCAGAAATTATGTAAAGGTACACAAAATTTAAATGTTGCCTGAGTGGAATAACTCGGGGTATTCTTCCATCATAGTCTGCTCTCGCTCCCAAGAAAGCTCCTCACGTCCGCAGTTATCCCAACGGACTTTAACCATTTGGTTTTCCTTATTACGGAGTCGCTTAACCTCCAAGTCTTCAATGCGTACTGGCTTGACCTTCATCGTCAACCCATAATCAACCGGCACTTGATCGACCGCAATGACCTGCGAAGGCTCTTGCACCGCCTTTCGCAACACCGATACGTGGAACACATCATGTAGCGCACTTAACTCCACTGACAGCTTCAACCGGTACGCGGCCTCTCCAACACGCTCCAGGATTTCAAACGGTCCAAGGTATCTCGGACTCAACTTCTTCAAGCGTCGAACCCGCGAGACACCCTTGAACGGCTTAATTTTCAAATACACCCAGTCGCCAACACCGAACTCCACATTCCTATGCTTGGCGTTATAGTATTTTGCCTGCCTGTCCTAAGCGATCTTCAACCTTTCCTGAACTGTACGTATCATTGAAGTGGCGTCTTCTACTGCTTGACATTTGTATAGCTTCGATTCGCCTGTCTCCAACCAATACAACGGTGTGTGACACTTTCTCCCACACAAGGCCTCGAAAGGCGCCATTCCAATACTCGCTTGATAACTGTTTTTATATGCAAACTCCACCATGTACAGGTGATCTACCCACTGCTTTCCGAAATCCAAGACGCACATATGAAGCATGTCCTCCATCGTCTGGTTGACCCTCTCAGTCTGAACATCCGTCTGCAGATGAAAGGCTGCGCTGAAACTCAACTTAGTTCCCAACAGACTATGCACCAGCCTGCAGTCATTCGATGTGAAGCGTCCATATCGGTCACTAACGATACTGCGGGGCACACCATGCAATCGTACAATATTATCCACATAAAGTTTGGCTAACTTCTCCACCGGATCTTCCTTCCTGTTCGGAATAAAATGCGACACCTTTGTCAATCTATCTACGACCACCCAGATGACGTCGTTTCCCCTCTGCGACTTTGGCAAACCATGCACAAAATCCATAGAAATGTCATCGAATTTCCACTCCGGGATAGGTAGGGATTTCAAGAAACCCCCGGGCTTCTGACACTCCGCCTTTACTAAGGCACACGTCTGGCACTTGGCCACATAAAGTGCTACATCCTTCTTCAATCCTGGTCACCAGAACAACTTCTTCATGTCCTTATACATCTCCGTGCTCCCTGGGTGGATTGAGTACTTGGTACGATGAGCCTCGTACATCAACTCCTTCTAAAGATTATCCGCACTAGGAATGCATAGGCGATCGTCCCTCCTTAGTAGTCCATCATCAACAACAAATTGGGAATTTGACCCATCCAAAGATTCATCCAAGATCTGCTTCATGCTGCTATCCTGAACCAATGCCCGCCGAACTCTATCAGCTAGGTCATACTGCACCTCTGTCCAAAATAATTTCGCCTCGGCACTAGACTGCTTGTCGATGCAAGTTATCTCCAATGCCTCCAAATCATGGACCAAACTCTCATCATGTACCGACAACCAGTTGGCTCATGCAGGAACCCTGCTACTCAAAGCATCTGCCACTGCATTTCCTTTCCCAGGCACATAATGTATCTCGAAGGTGTAGTCCCCCAGGAACTCCATCCACCTCCTCTGCCTCATGTTCAGGTCCTTCTAATCCAACAAGTACTTCAGGCTCTTATGATCGGTGTAGATGTCGACCTTCACACCGTACAGATAGTGCCTCCATAGCTTTAGAGCAAATATCACTACCGCTAACTCTAAGTCATGGACCGGATAATTCGGCTCATGAACCTTCAATTGTCGTGAACCATATGCTATCACGCCCCATGCTGTAGCAGAATGCAGCCCAAACCATTGCCCGAAGCATCACTATAGATTTTGTTGGATCCCTAGTTGATTTGGGCTAGGCTCACTAACTTAGGATGTGACCCAACATGTATAGCCATGGTCAAATTTGTGTCCTAGAGTCTAGGCCAAGTCCTTAGAGTCCACATTTGATGGACTAGCTATCAACAAGACCATCAGAGACTCAAGACTTAGAAGATTTCAAGACTAAGTAAAATGAATTCGACGTTCGTCGAACTCAGGTCGACGAAAGGCGTTCTCAGCTCGACGATTTTGAGATATTTCTCTGAGTTGAGCTCTACGATCTTCATTCTCTGGTCGACGAAAACTAGGATACTTCAACAAACTAAAGTCAGGGTAACATCAGATTATTCTAAGTCCAACTTCAAGCTTTAGTTGATGAACAAGATTCTGAGCTCGACGAATTTTGACCTCGAGTTCACAACAACCTTCTGTTAGAAGATCTCAGGTCGACAAAGTCAACTTCTCAGGCCGACGAATCCTCAGGTCGACGAATTCTGGAACTAGAAGATTTGTGACGACACTTAGGGCATGTGTCGACACCAATTATGTCCACACCAGAAGACTTGTGTCGACACCAAGATTAATCAGTCGACACCCACCCGTGTCGACACCAGAAGTTTCTTGTCGACACACAGAATATCAGTCAACACAAAATATTTGACTAAGTACAGAATTGTTGCTGAACTTCAATCGACGAATGCAATTGTCAGCTCGACGAACTTCAGACAGAAAAGGCAAAGTTCTGAAGCATGCAAGTTCTGTTATCAGCTCGACGAACTTGGAACTCAGCTCGACGAACATAAGCTGTCTGGTAGACGAATACAAAATCTCAGTTCGACGAACTAGTAACTCAGCTCGACGAATTCTGTTATTCGTTCGACGATTCCAGACTTAGCCATTTCCGGCATTCAATCCTCAAATGCAATAATTCCTGACAGATTAAGTGCTCAAACATTCTCTGAATGTAGCTGTTAGAGGAAGCATTAATTACAGACTTCTTCAGGAATGTTACTTGCAGATTTTCCACGGGACAGTTGAGGAAATGATTAAATGCCGGTTATTCTCAAGGCATCAGCATTAATTACAGAGAATTCAAATTTTTGAACAGATATAGAAGAAGAGAAGATCGACAGGAAAGCAGTAAGAATTAGAGAACAAGAATATACTCAGTCAAGAAGACAGACTGACTGCAAGATTTCATACAGAAGTAGAAAAGCTTTACACAGAAATCATACTGAAGCTTACAGTGATAGACAGTGATATTCATTCATTCAGAAGAAGAACAATCAAAATATATCAAGAGTCTTCTTCTTCAACATTCTCTCCAGAACTTCCAAGGACAACAGATATCAAATCAGTCAAGAAGCTCCTGCATCACTGCTGTCAAGAACTCTGATTGAAGACCTATCACCCTACAGCAAAGCCTCCTGATCTTCCTGAATCATTCAATATATCAGGGGGATCTTTAGCTAAACATCAATCCACAAAAGTCTTCTCTCTGACTGTTGACAGAGAAGACAAAATCAACTCTCTCACCCCCTCCTGTATAAAGGGTTCTCATCTCCCTTCAAAAGTGATTTCTGGTTGCAAGTCTCCTTACCAAAAGACTTGAGTTGGTTTTTGGGGACCTGATCAAAACTCATTAGTGTCAGGCACCTGATCAAAAACCTGGGTGGATTCCTACCAAGGGTGGTAGAAGAGTGGACTACCCAGATTTGGGGAACCACTATAAATTTCTTGTGTCGTCTGGTTGCTTATCTTTTTCTTTTTTGTTTCTTGCTGTGTGGCTGTGATTAGGATTATTACTTTTTGGTTTTCAGTTTCTTAATTACTGTACCTTTCAGTTTACAGCAAAAGCTGTAACAACACTTTTTGTTTTGGGACCTAACAAATTTAAAATATACTTTATTCACCCCCTCTAGAGTATTGTAGATCTAACCCTCACTTTCAGATTTTGAACCCTTCAGTCGAACTCGACGAACATAAGATAGGCGTCGTGGTCGACCGCCTCTTCAATTCTTCAAAAGCCTGCTCGCACTCCAACGACCACACAAACTTTTGATCCTTCTTTGTCAACATCGTGAGTGGTAGCGCTATCCGCGAGAAGTTCTCTACGAAGTGCCTGTAGTAGCCGGCAAGCCCCAGAAAGCTCCGGAATTCCACCACTGTAGTCAGTATAGGCCACTCCTGTATTGCCACTATCTTCGCCGGATCCACTGCTATCCCTTCTCCACTAACAACATGACCAACGAACGTTACCGAGGATAACTAGAACTCACACTTGGAGAACTTAGCATATAACTTATTTCTTCTCAACGTCTCCAACACCATATCCAGGTGCTTGTAGTGATCTTCCTCACACTACGAGTACACCAGGATATCGTCGATAAATACTATCACGAAACGATCTAGGTACTCTCTGAACGTCCTATTCATCAGATTCATAAACACGGATGACGCATTGGTCAACCCAAACGGCATGACCGTGAACTCGTAATGCCCAAACCGCATTCTGAACGCTGTCTTTGGGATGTCGCTTTCCCTTATCCTTAATTGGTAGTAGCTGACTTCAGATCTAACTTCGAATATACTGTAGACCCAACCAACTGATCAAATAGATCGTCAATCCTTGGGATTTGATACTTATTCTTCTCCGTAAGCTTGTTCAACTCCCGATAGTCAATACAGAGTCGCAAACTCCCATCCTTCTTCTTAATGAAAAGGACTGATGCGCTCCAAGGCGACGAACTTGGACGCACATAACCTTGCTCCAACAACTCTTGCAGTTGCACCTTCAACTCCGCCATCTCTCATGGCGCTATCCGATACGGAGAGCGTGATACCGGTTTGGCACCCCGACACCAGCTCAATAGTAAAAACAATCTCCCCATGAGGAGGGGCTCCTGGGAGATCATCCGGAAACACATCAGGATATTCGGACACAACTGGAATACTGCTCAAACTTGGCTTAGGTGTTGAAGTCTGCACTAATGTGACAAACAGCTCTGCCCCAGACCGAACTGTCTTGATCACCTGAAGGGCCGACATCAAAACCTTATCCGACCCCTTCATGCACGAGAACGTAGTATCCCAATCAGTATTCAGCCCCAACCTAACTTCCTTTCAGTTGCAATCAATACATGCTCGCTGCTCCGAGAGCAAGTCCATACCGAAAATTATGTTGAACTCCACTAACGGCAATACCTACGCTTGCAAGTCAAACTTCTGATCCCCAATCTGAATCTTAACCACACAGACTCTATCCGCACGCATTGAGCACCCATTGGGAAACAACACATCCAACTTGTCTTTAGCTATCAAGTAAGGGACTCCAAATGCGCGATACGAATCGTTCGGACAAGAAGGAATGCGAAGCTCCCGTATCAAACAGGGCTCTCGCAGGACAATCAAAAATCAACACGAAGCCTAGCACAAACAAATGTAAGCTAACATACAAAAAGGTAATAACCACATAAAGTTAAACTGCTATAATTTAACTCATACATGTCACCACGTCAGCTTGTTTTATGGCCTCTTGCAGACCAAGATTGTACACTCTAGGCTGGGCTGGAGCATGGTGGGATGCGATTGACTCCACTGCCTTCCCTTTCTCTTCGTAGGTTGCTCCAGGCTTCCTATCAGACTTTGCACGTCTGCTACAACACTCACGAGCAAAATGCCCCATCTTTCAGCAGTTATAACACGCTCCTGGGACTCGACTTGTGGTTGCCCCCGCTTGATGCAGCGATCCAGAGCTGCCCCGCTCTGGCGCAGCCAGAGGAACACGTCCGACGATCACTATCTGGATGCAGCCCAAGCACCCCACCCATTAGCGCACCTATTCTTAGCGTGGCGGGATGTTGAGGCAAGGTCTCGAACCTAGCTCCCTTGATAAAGAGCTTTCCTAATAGCTCTCATCACCAACTGAGCTGCAGCCCGTTAGTGATCACCGGACGTGTTCCTCTAGCTGCGCCAGAGCGGGGTGGCTCTGGATCGCAGCATCACCGCCACACCAGACGAAGGGGCTGAGTTCGAAGTCTTCGGCTTCTTGTTCCATCTGCAGAAACCCGACTTTGCATTTGGCACTTTGAACTCTGACTTCTTTTCCCCTGGATCCTTCTTCTCTTGCACTTACTTCACGACATTTTCCAATGACCGGGCCGAATTGACCAAGGCTAGGAAGCCCTGCATCTTAGGCCCAGCAAGGTGAAGCTGTAGGTCGCCACGTAGACCCTCATAGAATCGGTTGGTCTTCCGCTCCTCTTCAGAAAATATAGCACCAGCATAACCACCCAACTGCATAAACTCGTGGAGATACTCATCCACGCTTCTGCCTCCCTGAGTCAGACCAAGGTATTGATTCTCCATCTCCAGCTTCTGAGCAGAGGGTAGATATCTGGCCAAGAACAACCTTAAGAATTCCCCCATAGACACATCCGCAAGTTGCCTTCCCATTAAGAGATGAGCCTCCAACTCGTCCCACCACAGCCTTGCCTCACTAGCCAATAGGAAGGTCGCTATGGTGGTCTTCTGCCACTCAACAGTTTCTGTGGCCGTCGAAACCCTCTTTATCGTAGAGATCTAATCCTCAGCTTGAGTTGGCGTTCCAATCTCGTCGAACCTTGGAGGATTAAAGCTCATTATATGCTTGAGCTGCTTCTCCGTAGCCCTCCTTGCTGCTACCTGATCAACTGCCGCGTGCTCTACCACTCCCGGCTCTACCGCCCTAATCGATTCTTGCTCATTAACAGGTGGTACATGGTGCATTTGCCCTGTAGGTTGGTCATTAATCATAGCAAAGACTGCTTCAGCAACCAATCTGATGGTTTCCGCTGAAGGAGGTGTTGTAGGCACGTCCCTCGGTGCACTACTTTCCGTCGATTGCGGGCGTTCCGATTGCCCAGCACTGCTCCTAGCCGCCTATAATATCAAAGACCCTTGATTAGATGACAAACAGATTGCTTAAAATAATCATTGGAACACTCAGATTCCACAAAATAAGAGTTTTTTTCATTCCTAAGTGGACATTCATGGGTTCGTTTTGATCTTATAACGATGACACACACATGTGCTCACCACCCCTTAAAAGAATTCATCCACGAATTCATTTAAGTTGACCGGGACCAAAAATCTGATAACAAATTGTAACACCCCCATCCGTCGTATGACATATAACAGAAGGTCCAGCTGGAACCCGACGCCATATACCACGGACAGTCGGAAGTGTTACATAAGAATATCAAAACAAACCAACTATAACTACTCGTCCTACACAGAGCATTCTAGCGAAAGCTTTTAAATAATTATAAAGAACCCATAATTGAAATATCAACTAACATGAATGTCCACAACTACCACAGGAATGAAATAACAAATACAAAGAAAGAACTTGGCCTTATGGCCTTACAAGAGTTTCACTTAACAAAGTAGTATTTTCCATACATCGGCTCACAGGCCGGCAACACATGACAGAACAAAGTACAACTATTTGATTTGGCCTTCGAGGGCCAGCTCAGCAACTTGGGCTTCAACCCGCTATTTAGCACTCGGCTCCGCAGCACCAGTGAGCAACATTCCACCGCATGGTGGCAAACAAAGCAACGGTCAGCCAAAGCGGACCAAATTATAACAACCCCGCCCCTTACTCGGGACGACGGTGCTTCTTCCCTTCAATTCATTAGTCCAGCTAAACAATAAAAGTGCGAAAATACTATGCCACAGGTGTAGGCTCTCACGGCCCAAACACCTCGTTAACTCAGGGCACATTATCAGTGAATTCGGTCAATTCCGTGGCTTCACCACCATCCCAGGGATGGCAACAATGTGAGCATTTTAGCCTTTCTGAGCACTGTCTAAGGCTCCCGACTATGCCAACGACCAGTCCCTCTTTGGGTATCTCGCACCGAACCACATAGCCCGGGTCCGATTCCACTTGCCCGTTGCTCACAACGCGTAGTACACCTTAAGACGTACGCACGAGCCAAGCTTCTCTCAGATCCCGCAACAATCCAAACAACACATAACCCAGTTATGTACAAGACCGGCTCCCAGGCCGCCAAATTAGCAGAATTACGTTTCCGCTCAGATTTCTGGGTGCGCCTTGGAGTTAATCCCCAAGGATCCCTGCTGCAATCTACCGTGTAGAAACCTGAAAACACAAAACACGGAGTCTTCTCCGGCAAATCATACAAAATTCAACATCACCGATCCAGACCAACATGTCTGGGTAGGTTTCACACACAATGCCTACTCTGTACTTCGCTTCCGGACTCTATATGCAACACAAGGGGGACTATTCTTGTCAACCCCAAGGAACACCGCACACTCGCCGCACACTCGTGGGAGCGGGTTTCCTTATGCAAAAGAAGGAGTGCTTCACATGCTCAAGTAGAGAATCGTTACCCTTGTAGTACGCTTCTGCGTCATGGAAAACTATACGGATAGAAGGCTTCGCAGTGGAATTTCCTCCGCGGATCCGCTCTCGGTTCTCAAAACGGTGCTCCGATGCTCCGCTGGCGGCCAGAATCCTCCTTGTTGGGTACATTGGAATGAATGTACCTGATTTGAAGAAGCCTCACCCTACTCAATGATATACATCAAAATGTGTTTGATGTATTTTGAGTTTAGTTGTGCAGGTCAAGTATTCACAGGGAAAGCTGAAAAGATTCTAAGTCCATGTGTCGACACCAAGAAGGAAAGTGTCGACACTTAAGAAGACTTGTGTCGACAGCCAGAGAAGCAGTGTCGACACTTGGAGTAATTGTGTCGACACCAGGGATGCAGAGTCGACACCAGACATAAAGTGTCGACACATACAGGTTGTGTCGACACTCATTGAAGAAATGTCCAGTGAAGCTGTGTCGACACTTAGAAGCAGTGTCGACGCCCAGAGGAACTGTGTCTACATCAGAAAGTGTCGACACTTGGAGGTTGTGTCGACACTCAGCAAATTTCAGCAGAGTCTAAGTACAAGTGTCGACACAATGAAGAATGTGTTGACACACAGCAGAAGACACAACACATGAAGAAAGTGTCGACATAATAAAGAATGTGTCGACACACAGCATAAGACTCAACACATGGAGAAAATGTCGACACTAGGAGGCTGTGTCGACACTCAGCAAAGTTCAACAAAAATTTTAAGTGCAAGTGTCGACACAAAGGAGATGTGTCGACACTCAGCCAAAGTCTCAACAAAAGAAGAATGTGTCGACACAAAGAGCTGTGTCGACACTCAACAAGTATCAACACATAAGGCATGTGTCGACACCAAGAAGATGTGTCGACACTGAACAAGTTCAACACATGAAGATGTGTCGACACAAAAGAGTTGTGTCGGCACCTACAAGAATTCAACTAATTACTGAAGAACAAGAAGTTGTGTCGACACACTATATCAGTATCGACACATGATGAAGAAGCTGTGTCGACACATAATATCAGTGTCGACATATGATGAAGAAGCTGTGTCGAGAAGTAAATTCTACAACACAAGGAGTTGTGTCGACACCTTGAAGGCTAGTGTCGACACCTAGTCTACTTGTGTCGACACTTAGTCTATAAGTATCGACACTTAAAGATAGACTGTCTCGACACTTTCAGACAGTTACAAATATTTCAAGAAGTGACTGGATGACATGACAACTGCCATTCCAGCCGGTCTACTGCAACTGTCAGAGATGTCAGAAAGCTGTTAGAAACCGGATCAGCCGGTCACCGTGAAGAAGGCCTATATATAGGCTTATTGTTGGGTACATTGGTCAAATGTACCTGATTTGAAGAAGCCTCACCTAACTCAATGATATGCATCATAATGTATTTGATGTTTGTTTGAGTTACTTGTGCAGGTTAGGTATTCAAGACTGAAGCTAAAAGTTTCTAAGTCCATGTGTCGACACCCAGAGGGAAAGTGTCGACACTTGAGAAAGCTTGTGTCGACACCCAGACAAGCAGTGTCGACACTTGGAGTCATTGTGTCGACACCTGGGAAGAAGAGTCGACACCAGACACAAAGTGTCGACACTTGGAGCTGTGTCGACACTCAGTGAAGAAGTATGCAGAAAAGCTGTGTCGACACTTAGCAGAAGTGTCGACACCTAGAAGAGCTGTGTCTAGAAAGTGTCGACACTTGGAGCTGTGTCGACACTCAGCAAAAGTCTGCAGAGTCTAAGTAAAAGTGTCGACACTCAACACAATGTGTCGACACTATGCTGAAGAGTCAGTATTTGAAGTAAGTGTCGACACTCAACACAATGTGTCGACACTATGCTGAAGAGTCAGTATTTGAAGAAAGTGTCGACACTCAGCACAATGTGTCGACACACAACCAGAAGAGTCAACACTTGAAGAAAGTGTCGACACCCAGCACAATGTGTCGACACTTAGTTGAAGACTCTACACTTGAAGAAAGTGTCGACACAAGGAGCTGTGTCGACACTTAGCAAAGAACAGAAAAGTTACAAAATATTCTAAGTACAAGTGTCGACACTAAAGGAATGTGTCGACACTCAGCTGAAGAAACAAAAGTGAAGACTTGTGTCGACACCAAGAAGCAGTGTCGACACTTGACAGTTTCAACACATGAAGATGTGTCGACACAAAGGAGATGTGTCGACACTTAGAAGAATACAGAGAATGAAGAACAAGTACTTGTGTCGACACTCAATTTCAGTGTCGACACATGCAGAAGTATCTGTGTCGAGACATACAAGGAATTGTGTCGACACCTTGTAGACTTGTGTCGACACTTACACAACATGTGTCGACAGTCTATAAGTGTCGACACTTAAGAACAGAAAGTCTCGACACTATCTGACAGTTAGAGAATTTCAAGAAGTGACTGGTTGACATGACAGCTGCCGATCCAGCCGGTCTACATCAACTGTCAGAGATATCAGAAGTCTGTTATGAACCGGACCAGCCGGTTACCATGAAGGAAGCCTATAAATAGGCACCCATAGTTTACAGACTATGAAGTGATATAGAAGTGGTTGAAAAAGTTTTGATAGAGAGTGTTCAGATCTTTGTAAAAGTGGTATATTGAGTATCAACACAAGAAGATCTTGCTGTGCATCGGCAGATCTAAGAAGTTGGAGAGAGAGAGCTGAATTCAGTCTTTGGAACTAAGGCTGAGAAGAAGAATTCAGAGTCATCTGGATTTCAAGAAGCAGAGGTCAAGGAACAACTGCAGAAGATTCAGACTAATTCAGTTCTAATCAAGAAGCTTTGAAGGAAGCTAAGTCAGTTTGGATCTAACTGAGTTCTTCCAAGAACTCTTCAAGAATCTCTCAACTCCTCTCTTATTTTCTGAGTTGTAGAGTTAGCTATTGTAATTTCTATTTTAACTTGTAGGATCCATTGGATCTGAGAGAATTGTAAGCCTATATTATAAAGGCTGAGTGGTAGGGCCTTGATGCCTGAAGTGTAGGAGTTGATCGATATCTCTGAGTGTAGGCCTGTAATTGGCTGAGTGTAGGCCTTGGGTGGCTGAGTGTAGGCCTTGTTGAAGCTGAGTGTAGGTCTTTGGAGAAGACTGAGTTGTAGGGCCTTGGGCCTGAGCTGTAGGAACCTAGTTGGGGTTCTGAGTGTAAGATCTGAGGATCTGAGATAGTGGAGGAGTTTGGCCGAATCTAGTACACTACTAGATAGGCGAAGGGGGAAAGTGGATGTACCCAAACCTTGGGGAACCACTATAAATCTAGTGTGTTCACTGCTGTGCTGTGCTGTGGATTGACTGTTTGATTTCTGTGATTGCTGATTGATTTCTGTAAAGTAGTAATTATAACTCTGTGATATAATCTGCAATTGTGCTGCCTAAAAAGTTTTAAAAAGATTTAGGTCACCTATTCACCCCCCCTCTAGGTGATTAGGTACCAATATTCTTTCAAGTGGTATCAGAGTCAGGTTACTCAAAAAGGACTTAACTGTCTGAGTAGATCCTGTTGGCAGATTCAGTATAAGTCAGGAAGTGCAGAATTTCAAGAAAATCAAGAAACATGGGTTCAACAGAGAATCATAAGGAACTTGGGTTCCATGAAACTTGCTCATATTGCAGAAAAGAGATTTTTGGAATCTGGAAAGAAAGGGTGAGACTATTTATGGAAGCCTCAGACCCTAGGAATATATATCACAGTTAAAGAAGGGCCTCATATGTGCCTATGAAGGTTTCAGTCCTGGATGCTACAATCAGAGAACACCTAAGGACTTCTCTGAGAATGACAAGGATGAGATAATGTCCTAGCCACAATGGACAAGAGGGCTCAGAATATCATTGTGAGTGTCATAGATGATGCCACCTTTCAGAACTTGATACACTGTAAGACATCTAAGGAGAAATGTAGGATACCCTTGATAGTGTCTATATGGAAGGGTTCTGAAGAAGTGAGACATGACAGAAAGTCCTTTGCTTAATCACCAGCAATATGAGAAGCTTTCAGGCAAGGAAGAGGACTGATAGTATCAACATGAATGCTATAAGAAATTATATAGGATAGTTAAATGAGCTCAATGTCCTATTGAAGAGAGTTCAGTAACTTATGAATTGCTAAATGATAAGTTCTTGAGGTCCCTAACCAAAGGACTGAGACACCAAGATCTGTGTCATCAAGAGGAAATGGCACCAAGTTAGGGAGATATTCCTCCTCCACACTTTGTTTGGAAAAATTGCTATCCTATGAGATGCAATTGTCAGTTGATGGTGAGGAAAGAAGAGGAGGAAAAGTCAACAAGGACTGAACACAGAATTAAGAATAAAGAAAGGAACAGTGTTGCCTTTAAGTCAGAAGCCACCTAGAAAGATACAGAAGACTAAGTCATCCAACTCCTCCTCCAGAAGGTAGTTGAATCAGAATCTGATGAGTCTGTTAGCACTAAATCTACAAAGCAGTGAAAGTGATGAAGGACTTTGCTGCATTCACCAAGACATTTTCAGAAGTTCCTAAAGAAGAAACAGTGGAGGACAAAGCCATCCAGACCTTCATATTCCAAAGGGAAAGAAGTCTAGTTATCAGGAGACACGAAGCCTTCAAAGAAGGATAGGAGAAAGACAAAGACTAAGCAAGGCAACTGGGTTATCTAAGAATTGTGTTGTTACTTGCTGCAATAGACAGGGTCATGTTATTGCAGATTGTCTTGAGAAGAAGGAAAGAATCCAGTGACAAAAAGAAGACTCAATTCAAGGAAAGAAGGAGAAGTCCTTTGTTGCAAAGAATGAGAAGACTCTTTCAGACATTTCTTCTTCAGACACTGAGACAGATGCTGAAGCCTATATAGGGCTATTTGCTGAAGAAGAAGAAGAGTTTATGCAGATCATGGAATCAATCTATGAACAAGAAGAGTGTCAGTGCCAAGGACTGATGGCATTGACTGAAAGTACCAAAATCCTGGAGCAGCCAGGACCTAGTCAGGTACAAAATTGTCCAACTCTTTAAGTTCAGATTTCTAGTTCTAGTTCAGAGTCAGATTCATCTTCATCAAGTGATGGAAGTGTTTCTGAATCTGAGGGAGATATTCATCAGCTCTTAGATGAATATAAAGTACTGTTGCAAGCCTATAAGAAAAGCAAGTCCTTGCCAAAAGTCAGGGCAAAGGAGATTGCTGAAGTCTCAAGGCAATGCTGCAACAGATTTTGAAAAACAGTGATGATCAAAAACTGTTAATGAAGTAGCCAGGCTGAAACACATTAAATGTGATTCAGATGGGTACTATTACATTTAAGAATGATCAAATTAAGAGAATCTGGAGATCAATCTCCAGAAGGAAAAAGAGACTAGTTGCAGGTTTTCAAAACCTAAATCAGTGTTCTACCCTTTGATTGATGAATTTGTTCATCAAAAGGGTAAAGCTGGACTGGGTTGGGGTTGTACTAACCATGCTAGGACTGTACAGTCAGTTCAAGTCCAAGGGCAAAGCCCCAACATTCAACAAGCCTGCTGTAGTCAAGACAGCAAAGGTTGTATACCTAAGCAAAGGTACAACAAGTTTGAATGCTGGTGCTGTGGCAAGGTTGGCCACTTTGCCTTGGATTGTTGGCACAATGCCAGTGCCAAGTTGAGTAGCAAGTTACTGTCTGTTGGAAAGCCAGCAGGTAGCTATGTCAAGTTGCAAACTAACAATCACCAAGGACCCAAGAATTTACTTTGGGTTCTAAGGTTCATTAATTTGTTTTGCAGGTGAATCCAAGTGGCCATACCCCAACATGGTACTTGGATAGTGGATGTTCCAGGCACATATGACTGGAACTAGGGGATTGCTACTGAAGGACTTCACATTCCAATCAAAAATGGTCCTAAAGTGACCTTTGGTGGTTCTGAAAAAGGAATCATCAAAGGGTTTGGTAACATTCTTCAAACCTTGTTACCATTACTCAAGTGGCTTATGTTAAAGGGTTGAAACACAACCTCATTAGTATAAGTCAGTTAAGTGATGTAGGGTATGACATCTCATTTGTTAAAAATGGTTGTCATATCAAGAGGTCAAGTGATCAAGAGATCATTTTGACAGGATTATAGAAAAAGAGGAAAGTCTACTGTCTAGACATTATGATTGAGAACAATGGTTCTCCAGTGTTTGTCTTGTAGCTGATGAGACAGTCTCTCATTGTGTCAAGTGGCACAAGAGGCTAGCTCATCTTAACTACAAGACTATTAGCAAACTCTTTAGTAAAGAGTTAGTGAGGAATGGTCCTCAAGTTAAGTGTGTCAAAGATGGCATTTGCTCAGCTTGTCAAAAGGGCAAGCAGACTAAATCCACCTTTAGAAGCTTAGACAACAAAGATGCTGTGAGGTGTTTATACCTCTTGCATATGGATCTATTTGGTCCAATGCCAGTTCACAGCTTAGGTAGGAAGGTCTATACCTTTGTAGTTGTTGATGACTACTCAAGGTTTTCCTGGGTGTTCTTCTTAAAGCAGAAATCTGAAACACCTAGTGTCTTCTATAGTTTTGTTAAGCAAATTCAGAATGAATTGAACTGTACAGTGGTCAAAATTAGAAGTGACCATGGTACTGAGTTTCAGTCTGAAAGCATGACAAAGCTGTGTGAAGACTATGGGATATTTCAAGAATTCTCTTCACCTAGAACACCTCAGCAAAATGGCATTGCTGAAAGGAAAAATAGGACCTTGATAGAGGCTGGTAGAACCCTATTAAGTGATTCATCACTGCCAGAATATTTCTGGGCTGAAGCAGTTAACACTGCATGCCATGTGATAAATAGGGCTACCATCACTAAAAGGTTAGCCAAATAAGACCCCCTATGAAGTTGTGAAAGGCAGGAAAACCAAACCTATCCTACTTTAGGATCTTTGGTTGTAAATGCTTCATACTTAACAATGGAAAGTCTTACTTAACTAAGTTTGCTGCCAAGTCCCAAGAGGGAGTGTTTGTTGGGTACAACAATAATAGTAAGGCTTATAGAGTCTACAACTTGACTACACAAGTTGTAGAGGAGTCTGTGCATGTAGTTTTTGATGAACACAACTAATTAACAATGAGTTGTCTAGTAGTGTGTGCAGCCCCACAGGTCTTACTAAGAAGATGGACAAGCTAACCATAGAAGATGTACCTGCTGCAAGACAGCAAGTAGAAGAAGATGGCTTATGTCCAGGGGGAGAACTACATGTACCAGGAGCTGAAGAAGTACAAGGAACTCAGCATGATGAAGATGCTGTAGAAGTTCAACCAGAAGTAAGGATGCCTCCAGCCAACAGGCATCTAAGAGATCATCCAGTAGAGCTGATCAAATATTGGAGATCCAAGACAAGGTGTTCAGACAAGGAGCAGAAATCAGAATGCTGTAGTACACTCTATTCAAGTTTTCTGTCTCAAATAGAACCAAAGAAATTTGAAGAAGCTATACAAGATCCCTCAGTGGACTGAAGCAATGCAGGAAGAGCTTAATCAGTTCAAAAGGTGCAAGGTTTGGGAGCTGGTTCCTAAAGCCTAAAGAACCACAATGTGATAATTGGAACCAAGTGGATCTACAGAAATAAGTTAGATGAACAAGGAGTCATCATTAAGAATAAAGCAAGACTGGTTGCAAAAGGATATAGGCAAGAAGAAGGTATTGATTTTGATCAAACCTTTGCTCCAGTAGCCAGACTGGAAGCCATAAGGATGTTCTTGGCCTATGCAACCTATCAAGGATTCAAGGTATACCAAATGGATGTGAAGTCAGCATTCCTAAATGGTAATTTGAAAGAAGAAGTCTATGTGGAGCAGCCTCAGGTTTTGTTGATCCAACTTTACCTCATTATGTCTATAGACTTAGGAAAGCATTTGTATGGGTTAAAACAAGCACCTAGAGCTTGGTATGAAACCCTATCTAGTTTCCTCATTGAGAACAAGTTCACAAGGGGGAAAATAGATAAGACTCTATTCCTTAGGGAATCTAGAGGCAAAGTAATACTTGTCCAAATATATGTAGATGACATTATATTTGGGTCTACTGAAAGTAGCCTTTGCAAAAAGTTTGCAAAGCTTATGCAAAGTCAATTTGAGATGAGTAGTATGGGAGAACTGAAGTTTTTCTTGGGTCTCCAAGTTAAACAGACTGAAAGTGGTCTTATCCATATGTCAGTCTAAGTTCACCCTAGAACTCATAAGGAAGTATGGTATGGATTCATCCAGTACCATGAAGACTCCTATGGGGTCAAGTATGTCTCTAAGCAAGGATGATGCAGGGAAACCTGTAGATGAAACCTTGTATAGAGGGATAGTTGGCTCCCTACTATACTTGACTGCAAGTAGGCCTGACATTATGTATGCTACATGTGTTTGTGCCAGGTATCAAGCCTGCCCTAAAGAGTCTCACTTGACTGCAGTCAAGAGAATCTTGAGATATCTAAAGGGCACTCCTTATCTAGGCCTCTGGTACCCTAGGAATGGAGATTTTGATCTAACAGGCTATTCAGATGCAGACTTTGCAGGATGCAAAGAAGATAGAAAGAGCACTACTGGATCCTGTCAATTCCTAGGTGGAAGACTCATTTCATGGAGTAGTAAGAAAGCAAACCAGTGTGGCTATCTACCACAGCTGAGTCAGAATATGTAGCTGCAGGAAGTTGCTGTGCTCAACTTCTGTGGATTCAACATCAGCTAGAAGACTATGGATTCAGGTAAGTAGAACTCCACTTTATTGTGATTCTACAAGTGCTATTTCTATTGCTAATAATCCTGTATCACATAGTAGAACTAAACATATTGAGATTAAATATCACTTTCTTAGGGAGCATGTAGAAAAAGAAATGATATTGCACTTGAATATGTTAAAACTGATAATCAGATAGCTGATACATGTTTACTAAGCCCTTAGAAGAAGCTAAGTTCAATAGGTTCAAAATTGAACTTAGGTATGATAAACTTAGACTAAGTTTACAGAACTAAAAATTGGCTAAGTAAAAAGGTGTCGACACATAGACAAGTCTATGTCGACACAGAATAGTAAGTGTCGACACTTCAGGAAAATGGTGTCGACACATCTAGGAAGTTGGTGTCGACACTTCAGAATGTTAGTGTCGACACATGTCGAGTTGTGTCGACACTTCAGTGTTAGTGTCGACACATCGAGTAGGTGTCGACACATCCAAGGTGTAGTGTCGACACTTAAGTTTTACTCAGAATTAGTTCTAAGTAAAGTCTCGACTACATGTCGAGTATAGTGGTGTCGACACTTAACCAAGTGTCGACACATAAATCTGTTGACTAAACTTGTGTCGAACACATAGTGTGTCGAGACATTATAAGTCAGTGTCGACACTTTCCATTGACAGTGTCGACACAATCTTTAAGTAATCCATTGACACACGCCTGTTCATCTTCAAACTCTAGAAAGGTATAAATAGGGTTCTGTCAACATTGTCTGTCGACACGCTTTCACCAAAGTTTCGAGACCAAACTTGTGTGTCGACATTTCCTCTCTTCTCTCAAGACTTCAAATTCTTCAAACCCTAATGGCGCCTAAGCTCGAAGAGAATGTGAATGAAGGCTATGAACTCGGTGCGAGCGTGCGCATTTGACGATGACGCAGATCACCAGAAATCAAGGATCGGTGGTAACCCTAGTTGCAAACTTCAGGATTGGGTTAGTTTTCTTGGTTTCAGAGCCGACAAAGATATGGAAGAAGGAAGTTAGGTCCTGGAATTTCTTGAATGGAGCATAAAGTAGATGAATCTCAGGACTACAGAGATAAAGTCTAGGGTTCATGGAGACCAAGGTGAAGATTTCACATCTAAGTCCTTGAGAAAGGTACTTCAGCTAACCTACCAAGGACTTCAAGGAAGAAGATGAAGTTTCTGACCACATCCAAGACCAGAGAAGCACTTTAACCTGGTGTGGACTTGGATTCCTAAGATGAAAATTGGATCAGTATTCAATAGGAAAGGGAATGAACAATCCAAGGCAAATTTCTCTCTGAAATTGTTGAGGCAAAGGTGATACCTGTGCAAGTCTGGAGGACATGACAGGATGTTCAGCCTTATATGTTCAGTATCTGATGACAAGTATCAATCTTCCAACCTAAACACTGACTTGGTCTATGAAGTAGTGTTTGAGAAAGATTAAGGAGAGTCCTGAAGAAACCCAATCTTGGGTAGGATTCTTAGTCTATACCTGGCTGGTAGTCAATACCAGAGGTAATGAGCACTAAGATGCAGGGTCAAAGATCAAACCACATGAGGAAGATGGATTCAAGAGGATCTTCTCCAAGATGGGATAGGGTATTGTCACCAAGGAATATGACCCACTCCTGAGAAACAAGGTTCCCCAAGGAAGAAGAAGAAGAAGATAGCCCCAATGGCCTCAAGAATCGTCTAGTAGCTCTGAAGAGCATGTTGTCTTTACACCAGATGATGAACAAGAGGAACTGGAGATTGTTGAAAAGTGCTCCAGATAGACAAGAAGCTGCAGACAGATCAGGGGGAGCTACCTCACAGGCTAGCCCAATACACCAGGATTCTATCCAGGGGGAGTCTCTAGCTGGTAGAGCCAACTCCTCTACACTGGAGAGTGAGCAAGCTACACTCTCATTAACCATACTTGAGGTAATAACTGACCTCAATAAACCAATTAGATTTTTCTATTGAAATGCAGATTATAACTGACACATTATGTCTGACTACAAATCAGCAACCTCATGTTCATAGTCAACCCCAAGATGTTGTTCTCCAAGGAGGACACATCTGTTGCTGAAATAGTTAATCAAGTAGTTGATAAGCTCAAGTACATCTCCTGCACAGTCACAACCTCAACAGGAATATACAATGGAAGATCTATTTCTGAATTTAGGATCAAGATAGACTTTGACATGGAAAGCAAGTGCTGCTGCTGATGAAGGAGAAGGGTGCTGCAAGTTGAGGGGGAGAACTTGGATGTTCAGGAAGAGCCTATAAGGCTAGACACTGAGAAGGCACAAGATGTGCAAGCTGAAAAACCATCAAGCCCTAAGGATAGGGTGGATATAGCCAAGCATACTTCAGAGTCTGAGGATGATGAACTGAGGCTGCAAAGCTAAGAAGAAATTCAATTCTTTGTTTTCAAAAGAAGGAGTCAGAGCTACAAGAAGGCTCTACAAACTGTTGCTCAACACAGCCTTAGTCCACCACAGCCAGCTCCATCAACTGAGATTACAGTGCTCTACTGGTTGCAATGCAAATCAAGCTGGATGAGCACAAAGGAAGGCTATAGAAACTTATGTTGATGAAGGGCACAAGTCTTCAATTTGATCTGGCACAAGACATCAAGTCAATAAGGTTTGAAATGAATCTAATAAAAGGAGATGACTGATTGCTTCCACAAAGGGTGCTAATGCAGTGGTCTATCTGGCAACCCATCAAGAGAAAATAAAGACTCAAGTGGATGATATAGCACTAAAGCAAGGCTATGTGCTGGAGAATCAATTGCTCAGGATGAATGATAATTTGACTGCATCTCACAATGCAATAGTCACTGAACTGAAGAATAAGTCTGCATGGGCAACCTTCAACAGCTCATCTGCTGCTGCCAAAGCTGAATTTGATAAAGCATTTCAAGAGAATAAATTGCTGCTGTCAAGACTGCAATAAAGATTCACAGAAGGTCATTTCTGAACAAACTTACCAAACTTAGACCTTACTTTAAAGATGGAATCAGGTAAACTTTTGGATGCAGCCAAATCAGATTCCAAAAGATGATGTGAGAGATCACATGTTAGACAAGAAGTCATAAAGGGGGGAGAGGGTGTTAGTCAAAGCTAGCTCTGACCATGCAAATGGATTTCTAATTCCATCAGAGCTACACTGGGCTATCCTCCCCTGTGTGATGATGATAATGTAGCTGAATCTGGTATTCAAATCCTGCATATCTTGGAGGTGAGCAACAGGAAGTAGCTCAGGTGATCTATCCACCTCCAGATTTTGATATGGTTCATGCTGATGTAAGCAATCAATGTATAGTCCAACTGCTGAGGGCATTGAGCCTAATATTGTCATCTGGAAAAGGTTGATTCAACCAGTATTACTGAGCAGCCATATGAAAGAACAAGAGGCTTTGTTGACTGAAAGAAGAAGAGACTAGGCTATTGTCAAAGAAGAAGTTCAGGGAACTGCTGAGCAAAAACCAGATTTTGAACAGTGGAGCCCTACTTCTAGGAACATCATTCTCTTACTGCCTGGAAAGCGGCCAAGGACAATGCCCATTCAAGATAGAGGAACAAGTGGTTCTCAGAACTGGCAGAATGGAGGAAGCATGAGAGTAGGCAGGAAGCCATTGTCCAACATAGAAGGAAGGCTAAGTTAGGAAAGCTACCTCCTACAGCTGCCCAGGAGCCTAGCAAGTACTTTCCTAAGCCCTATCATTACTTTGAGAGGCAAAAATCAAGGCTGAAGAACAGAAAAGAAGGACTCCAAAGGCAAGAAGCCTGCTGATGCTGAGCCTGCTGCTGCTGCTGCTGTAAAGGCCAAAGTGCAAGCTGGAAAAGGCATAGTCATAAAGGAGAACCAGAGCAGAATTAGACTAAGATTAAACTGAAGTTTAATGTTGTAATCTGTTTGATTTTAAACATCTGTAAACATTTTGTAAATCATTGAAAATGTATATAACAACAATGTTTGAACAATTGATTGTGAAAAATCTAAATTTCATGATTGTTCTGAGATGAATGTGTCTAATTCTTGTTTGTTCTGTAATGCTGAATGAGTATACATGTGTGCTTTATTACATGTTTAAGTTTAACTCCTGTTGACATATACCTGTTTTACATCATTTTATAATTTTTAATTCTATGAGTGGTGTATATCATTGACTAAGGGTTATGACTTCTCCAAATAGGGGGAGATTGTTGGGTACATTGGTCAATGATGTACCTGATTTGAAGAAGCCTCACCTAACTCAATGATATACATCATAATGTATTTGATGTTTGTTTGAGTTACTTGTGCAGGTTAGGTATTCACACGGACTGAAGCTAAAAGTTTCTAAGTCCATGTGTCGACACCTAGAGGGAAAGTGTCGACACTTGAGAAAGCTTGTGTCGACACCCAGACAAGCAGTGTCGACACTTGGAGTCATTGTGTCGACACCTGGGATGAAGAGTCGACACCAGACAGAAAGTGTCGACACTTGGACAGCTGTGTCGACACTCAGTGAAGAAGTATGCAGAAAAGCTGTGTCGACACTTAAAAGCAGAAGTGTCGACACCTAGAAGAGCTGTGTCTACATCAGAAAGTGTCGACACTTGGAGGCTGTGTCGACACTCAGCAAAAGTTTCTGCAGAGTCTAAGTAAAAGTGTCGACACTCAACAAGAATGTGTCGACACTATGCAGAAGAGTCAGTATTTGAAGTAAGTGTCGACACTCAACACAATGTGTCGACACTATGCTGAAGAGTCAGTATTTGAAGAAAGTGTCGACACTCAGCACAATGTGTCGACACACAACCAGAAGAGTCAACACTTGAAGAAAGTGTCGACACCCAGCACAATGTGTCGACACTTAGTTGAAGACTCTACACTTGAAGAAAGTGTCGACACAAGGAGCTGTGTCGACACTTAGCAAAGAACAGAAAAGTTACAAAATATTCTAAGTACAAGTGTCGACACTAAGGAATGTGTCGACACTCAGCTGAAGAAACAAAAGTGAAGACTTGTGTCGACACCAAGAAGCAGTGTCGACACTTGACAGTTTCAACACATGAAGATGTGTCGACACAAAGGAGTTGTGTCGACACTTAGAAGAATACAGTTGAAGAATGAAGAACAAGTACTTGTGTCGACACATCAATTTCAGTGTCGACACATGCAGAAGAATCTGTGTCGAGACATAAATTCAAGGAATTGTGTCGACACCTTGTAGACTTGTGTCGACACTTACACAACATGTGTCGACACTTAGTCTATAAGTGTCGACACTTAAGAACAGACTGTCTCGACACTATCTGACAGTTACAAAATTTCAAGAAGTGACTGGTTGACATGACAGCTGCCGATCCAGCCGGTCTACATTCAACTGTCAGAGATATCAGAAGTCTGTTATGAACCGGACCAGCCGGTTACCATGAAGGAAGCCTATAAATAGGCACCCATACTGTTTACAGACAAGATTGATGAAGTGATATAGAAGTGGTTGAAAAAGTTTTTGATAGAGAGAGTTCAGATCTTTGTAAAAGTGGTATATTGAGTATCAACACAAGAAGATCTTGCTGTTCATTGCATCGCAGATCTAAGAAGTTGGAGAGAGAGAGCTCCATCCAAGAATTCAGTCTTTGGAACTAAGGCTGAGAAGAAGGGTTCAGACCTAGTCATCTGAATCTTCAAGAAGCAGTGATTGGTCAAGGAACAACTGCAGAAGATTCAGACTAATTCAGTTCTACATCAAGAAGCTTTGAAGGAAGCTAAGTCAGTTTGGATCTAACTGAGTTCTTCCAAGAACTCTTCAAGAAACTCTCAACTCTTCTCTCTTATTTTCTGAGTTGTAGAGTTATTCTATTGTAATTTCTAAATTTTAACTTGTAGGATCCATTGGATCTGAGAGAATTGTAAGCCTGCATATTATAAAGGCTGAGGGTAGGGCTTGTTGCCTGAGTGTAGGAGTTGAAGAACTCTGAGTGTAGGCCTTAATTGGCTGAGTGTAGGCCTGGGTGGTGTAGGCTGTGGCTGAGTGTAGGCCTTTTGAAGCTGAGTGTAGGTCTTTGGAGAAGCTGAGTTGGGCCTGAGCTGTAGGAACCTAGTTGGGGTTCTGAGTTAGTCTGGATCTGAATAGTGGAGGAGTTGGCCGAATCTAGTACACTGCTAGATAGGCGAAGGGGGAAAGTGGATGTACCCAAAGATTGGGGAACCACTATAAATTAGTGTGTCTGCTGTGCTGTGCTGTGGATTGACTGTTTGATTTCTGTAATTGCTGTTAGCTGTAGTTATCTGTGAAATAACTGTTGTGCTGCCAACAAAGTTTTAAAAAGGTTTAGGTCACCTATTCACCCCCCCCTCTAGGTGTTTAGGTACCATATCTTTCACTTATACTGTCAACATAAAGAGATCATCAACATATCAAAGAGATTAACAACAAGAGATCAACAATCAAAGAAGAAGATCTAGCTATTCATTGAAGAATCAAGTGAAGATCTAAGAAGTTGGAGAGAGAGAGCTCATTCCAAGAAGACAGCCGTTGGAACCAGGCTGTGAAGAAGCGTTCAGACCTAGTTCTGAATCTTAAGTTGCAGTGATTGAAGATCAGCTGTAGAGAATCAATCCTATTGTGTTCTACATTCAAGAAGCTTTGAAGAAAGCCAAGTGAGGTTAATCTCAGCAGAGTTCTTCCAAGAACTCATCAAGAACCTATCAACTATTCTCTCTTTTCTCTGAGTTGTAGGTATATTCTTTGTATTCTAAATTTCTTGTAGGATCCTTAGGGATCTGAGTTGTAAGCCTGCAATTATAAAGGCTGAGTGGTAGGGCCTGTGTGCCTAAGTGTAAGAGATCCATATCTCTGAGTGTAGGCCTGTTGTGGCTGAGTGTAGGCCTTGTGGCTGAGTGTAGGCCTTGTGGCTGAGTGTAGGCCTTGTTGAAGGCTGAGTGTAGGTCTTTGGAGAATACTGAGTTGTAGGGCCTTGGGCCTGAGCTGTAGGAACCTGTTTGGGGTTCTGAGTGTAAGATCTGAGGATCTGAGATAGTGGAGGAGTTTGGCCGAATCTAGTACACTACTAGATAGGCGAAGGGGGAAAGTGGATGTACCCAAACCTTGGGGAACCACTATAAATCTGTGTGTTCACTGTGTGCATGTTTGATTCTGTGATTGCTGATTGATTTCTGTAAAGTAGTAATTATAACTCTGTGATATAATCTGCAATCTGCCTAAAAAGTGTAAAAAGATTTAGTCACCTATTCATCCCCCCCCCCCTCTAGGTGATTAGGTACAATTTCTTTCAAGTGGTATCAGAGTCAGGTTACTCAAAAAGGACTTAATTGTCTGAGTAGATCCTGTTGGCAGATTCAGTATAAGTAAAGTGCAGAATCAAGAAAATCAAGAAACATGGGTTCAACAGAGAATCATAAGGAACTTGGATCCATGAAGTTGCTCATTTGCAGAAAAGAGATTTTTGGCATCTGGAAAGAAAGGGTGAGACTATTTATGGAAGCCTCAGACCCTAGAATATATATCACAGTTAAAGAAGGGTCATATGTGCCTATGAAGGTTTCAGTCCTGGATGTAAATCAAAGAACACCTAAGGACTTCTCTGAAATGACAAAAGATGAGATAATTCTAGCCACAATGGACAAGAGGGCTCAGAATATCATTGTGAGTGTCATAGATGATGCTACCTTTCAGAACTTGATACACTGTAAGACATCTAAGGAGATGTAGGATACCTTGATAGTGTATATGGAGGGTTCTGAAGAAGTGAGACATGACAGAAAGCCTTTGTTAAACCAGCAATATGAAAGTTTCAGGCAAGGCAGGACTGATAGTATAACAGAATGCTATAAGAAATTATATAGGATAGTAAATGAGCTAATGTCCTATTGAAGAGAGTTCAGTAATTATGTGCTAAATGATAAGTTCTTGAGGTCCCTAACAAAGGACTGAGACACCAAGATCTGTGTCATAAGGGAAATGACTAAGTTAGCAGATATTCCTCCTCCAACTTTGTTTGGAAAAATGATATCCTATGAAATTCAGTTGATGGTGAGGAAAGAAGAGGAGAAGACTACCAGAATTAAGAATAAAGAAAGAACAGTGGCATTCAAGACAGAAGCCACCAGAAAATACAGAAGTAAGTCTCCATCTCCACCTCCAAAGGTTGCTGAGACTGAGTCAGATGATTTAGAAAGCAGAAAGTCTAAAAGCAGTGAAAGTGATGAGGACTTTGCAGCCTTCACAAGACACTTTTAGAAGTTTCTAAAGAAGAAATAGTGGAGGACAAAGCCATCCACTTCACAGGGAAAAGATGACTATTATCAGAACAAGAAGTCATCAAAGAAAGATAGGAGAAAGACCAAGTCAAGCAAAGCAACTTTATCAAAAATTGTTTGCTATTGCTGTAACAGACAAGGACATGTTATTGCTGTCTGTCCTGAGAAAAGGAAAGAGTCTAATGATAATAAAAAGACTCAATTCAAGGCCAAGAAGGAAAGGTCTTTTGTTGCCAAGAAGGACAAAGGCCTGTCAGACATGTCTTCTTCAGAAACTGAGTCAGAAGATGAAGCTTACATAGGACTGTATGCTGAAGAAGAGGAAGAGGAGTTCATCGAGATAATGAACTCTATATATGAGCAAGAGGACATTCAGTGCAAAGGACTGATGGCCTTAACAGAAGGTGACAAAATCCAGGAGCAGCCTGGACCTAGTAAGGTACAAAATTGTTCTTTAAGTTCAATTTCTAGTGCTAGTTCAGATTCAGCTACATCAGCATTAAGTGATGCCAGTGGATCTGAATATGAAGGGGATGTTCATTAGTTGATTGATGAATATAGAGTTCTGTTGCAAGCATTTAAGAAAAGCAAATCCTTGGCCAAGAGTCGGGCTAAGGAGATTGCAAGTCTCAAAATGGCTGCAACTGATTTTGATAAGCTGATTGATCAAAAGTTAAATGAAATAGCCAGACTGAAGAACATAAATGTTATTCAGATGGGAACTATAACATTCAAGAATGATCAAATCAAAAATCTGGAGATTAGTCTTCAGAAGGAGAGAGACATAGTTGCAAGGTTTTCTAAACCTAAGTCTGTTCTACCTTTGATTGATGAGTTTATACCTCACAAGGGTAAAACTGGATTGGGGTTTACTAACCATGCTAGGACTGTAAAGTTCAAGTCTAAGGGCAAAGCCCCAGCTCTCAACAAGCCAGCTGTAGATAAAACAGCTAGGGATATACCTAAGTAAAGGTACAATAGATTTGAGTGCTGGTGCTGTGGCAAGGTAGGACACTTTGCCATGGACTGTTGGCACAATTCTAGTGCCAAGTTGAGTAGCAAACTGTCTGTTGGAAGACCTACAGGTAGCTTTGTTAAGAGGCAAACTAACCAGCACCAAGGACCCAAGAATTCTTTGGGTTCTAAGGTCAACTAATCTGTTTTGTAGGTGAGTCCAAGTGGCCATGCCCCAATATATACTTGAACAGTGGATGTTCCAGGCACATGACTGGAACTAGGGGATTGCTAAAGGACTTCACACCAATCAAGGATGGTCCTAAAGTCACCTTTGGTGGTTCTGAAAAAGGAATCATCAAGGGTTTTGTTAACATTTCTAGCACACATATAACTATTACTCAAGTGGCTTATGTTAAAGGTTTGAAACATAACCTTATTAGTATAAGTCAATTGAGTGATTTAGGATATGACATCTTATTTGTCAAAGATGGTTGTCATATCAGGAGATCAAATGATCAAGAGATCATTTTGACTGGTTATAGAAAAAGAAAAGTCTATTGTCTAGACATTATGAGTGAGAACAATACTTCTCCAGTGTGTCTTGTAGCTGATGAGAAAGTCTCTCATTGTGTCAAATGGCACAAGATGCTAGCCCATCTTAACTACAAGACAATTGACCAACTCTATAGTAAAGAGTTAGTGAGGAATGGTCCTCAAGTTAAGTGTATTAAAGATGGAATATGCTCATCTTGTCAAAAGGGCAAGCAGACTAGATCCACCTTTAATAGCATTGAAAACAAAGATGCTGTGAGGTGTTTATACCTCTTGCATATGGATCTCTTTGGTCCTATGCCAGTTCACAGCCTAGGTAGGAAGGTCTATACCTTTGTGGTTGTAGATGACTACTCAAGGTTTTCCTGGGTGTTTTTTCTTAGATAGAAATCTGAAACACCTAGTATCTTCTATAGTTTTGTCAAACAAGTTCAGAATGAACTAGACAGTACAGTGGTCAAGATAAGAAGTGACCATGGTACTGAATTCTAGTCTGATAGTATGACAAAACTATGTGAAGAATTTGGGATATTTCAGGAATTTTCTTCACCAAGAACACCTCAGCAAAATGGCATTGCTGAGAGGAAAAATAGAACCTTGATTGAGGCTGGTAGAACCCTATTAAGTGACACATCTCTCCCAGAATATTTCTGGGCTGAGGCAGTTAATACTGCATGCCATGTAATTAATAGGGCTACCATTACAAAGAGCCACAATAAGACCCCCTATGAGATTGTGAAAGGCAGAAAACCAAACCTATCCTACTTCAGGATCTTTGGTTGTAAGTGCTTTATACTTAACAATGGAAAGTCTTACTTGACTAAGTTTGCTGCCAAATCCCAAGAGGGGATCTTTGTTGGGTACAACAACAATAGTAAGGCTTATAGAGTCTACAACTTGTCTACTCAAGTTGTAGAAGAGTCAGTACATGTAGTATTTGATGAAGCTAGACTTATTAACAATGAGTTGTGTAGTAGTATTTGCAGCTCCACAGGTGTGACTAAGAAGATGGACAAGCTCACTATTGAAGAAGGACCTACTGCAAGACAGCAAGTAGAAGATAGTGGCTGTTGTCCAGGGGGAGTACTACATGTACCTAATGCAGAAGAAGTCCAAGGAGTGCAGCAAGTTGATGAAACTGAAGAAGTTCAACCTGAAGCCAGGATGCCTCCAGCTAATAGGCATCTAAGAGATCATCCAACAGATCAAATCATTGGTGATATAAGATAAGGGGTACAAACAAGGAGCAGAAATCTGAGTGCAACACTCTAATCCAGTTTTCTATCCCAAGTTGAGCCAAAGAAATTTGAAGAAGCCATCCTAGACCCTCATTGGATTGAGGCAATGCAAGAAGAGCTGAATCAGTTCAAGAGATGCAAAGTCTGGGAGCTTGTTCCTAAACCAAAAAACCACAACATAATTGGGACCAAGTGGATCTTTAGGAACAAGATGGATGAACATGGAGTAATTATTAAGAACAAAACAAGACTGGTTGCTAAGGGATATAGGAAGGAAGAAGGTATTGACTTTGATCAAACCTTTGCTCTAGTGGCCAGACTGGAAGCCATAAGGATGTTCCTGGCCTATGCAACCTATCAAGGATTTAAAGTTTACCAAATGGATGTTAAGTCAGCCTTTCTGAATGGTAATCTGAAAGAAGAGGTGTATGTGGAACAGCCATCAGGTTTTGTTGATTCAACTCAACCTAATTATGTCTATAAACTTAGGAAGGCTTTGTATGGGTTAAAACAAGCCCCTAGGGCTTGGTATGAAACCATGTCTAGTTTCCTCATTGAGAATAAATTCACAAGGGGGAAAATAGACAAGACTCTATTCCTTAGGGAATCCAGAGGCAAGATAATACTAGTCCAAATATATGTAGATGACATAATATTTGGGTCTACTGAAAGTAGTCTTTGCAAAAAGTTTGCAAAACTTATGCAAGGACAATTTGAGATGAGCAGTATGGGGGAATTTAAGTTCTTCTTGGGTCTCCAAGTTAGACAGACTGAGAATGGTTTATCCATATGCCAGTCTAAGTTAACCCTAGAACTGATAAGGAAGTATGGTATGGATTCATCCAGTACCATGAAGACTCCTATGGGGTCAAGTATGTCTCTTAGCAAAGATGATACAGTGAAACCTGTAGATGAGACTTTATATAGAGGGATAGTTGGCTCCCTACTCTATTTGACTGCAAGTAGACCAGATATCATGTATGCTACATGTGTCTGTGCTAGGTACCAAGCATGCCCTAAACAGTCTCATTTGACATCAGTCAAAAGGATACTGAGATATCTTAAGGGCACTCCTTATCTAGGCCTATGGTACCCTAGGAATGGAGACTTTGAACTGACAGGTTATTAAGATGCAGATTTTGCAGGCTGCAAAGAAGATAGGAAGAGTACAACTGGTACCTGTCAATTCCTAGGTGGAAGACTGATTTCATGGAGTAGCAAAAAGCAAACAAGTGTGGCTATCTACACAACAAAATCAGAATATGTGGCTGCAAGAAGTTGCTGTGCTCAACTTCTGTGGATACAACATCAACTTGAGGATTATGGTATTCAGGTAAGTAGAACACCACTGTTTTGTGATTCTACTAGTGCTATATCTATTGCAAACAATCCTGTTTCCCATAGTAGAACTAAACACATTGAAATAAAATATTATTTTCTAAGGGAACATGTAGAAAAAGAAGATATTTCACTGGAGTATGTTAATACAGATAATCAACTAGCTGACATGTATACTAAACCTTTAGAAGAAACCAAATTCAATAGGTTTAAAATTGAATTAGGTATAATAAACTTAGAATAAGTTTACAGAAATGGCTAAGTAAAATAGTGTCGACACACAGAGTTGTATGTGTCGAGACAGAGAATTGGTGTCGACACTTCAGTGAAAAGGTGTCGACACATCTAGAAAGTTGCTGTCGACACTTTAGAGAATTAGTGTCGACACATGATAAGTAGGTGTCGACACATCCAAGGTGGTGTCGACACTTAGGCTTTACTCAGAATTAGTGTAGTAAAATCTCGACTAAGTGTCGAGCTAAGCGGTGTCGACACATAAACAAGTGTTGACACATATATTCTGTCGACTAAACTTGTGTCGACACATAGGTGTCGAGACATTATAAGTCAGTGTCGACACTTTCCAACAGTGTCGACACAATTTAAGTTTATTGACACACCCTTTCATCTTCAACTCTAGAAAGGTATAAATAGGGTTTCAACATTGTCTGTCGACACGCTCACCAAAGTTTCGAGACCAAACTTGTGTGTCGACACCTCTCTTCTCTCAATTCAAATTCTTCAAACCCTAATGGCGCCTAAGCTCGAAGAGAATGTGAATGAAGGCTATGAACTGGTGCGGCGTGCGTTTGATGACGCAGAACCAGAAATCAAGGATGTGGTAACCCTAGTTGCAAACTCTGGGTTAGATTTTCTTGTTTCAGAGCCGACAAAGATATGGAAGAAAGAGGTCCTGGAATTCTTGAATGGAGCTAAAGTAGATGAATCTGGACTCAAGATAAAGTCTAGGGTTCATGGAGAAAAGGTGAAGATCACATCTAAGAGTTTGAGAAAGGTACTAAACCTACCAAGGACTAAGGAAGAAGATGAAGTTTCTGCTTCCAAGACCAGAGAAGCTTTAACATGGTGTGGACTGGATTCCAAGATGAAAATTGGATCAGTATTCAATAGAAAGGGGATGAACAACCAAGGCAAATTTCTCTCTGAAATTGTTGACAAGGTGATCCTGTGCAAGTCTGGAGGACATGACAGGATTTCAGCTTATATGTTCAATCTGATGACAAGTATAATCTTCCAACTAAACACTGATTGGTCTGAAGTAGTGTTTGAGAAGATTAAGGAGAGCCTGAAGAAACCCAATTTGGGTAGGATTCTTAGTCTATACCTAGCTGGTAGTATACCAGAGGTAATGACCCAAGATGCAGGGTCAAAGATAAACCACATGAGGAAGATGGACATGAGGATCTTCTCAAGATGGGATAGGGTATTGACCAAGGATATGCCCACTCCTGAGAAGGTATCACCCCAAAAGAAGAAGAAGAAGATAGCCCCAATGGCTCAAGAATCGTCTAGTAGCTCTGAAGAGCATGTTGTCTTTACACCAGATGATGAACAAGAAACTGGAATTGTTGAAAAGTCTCCAGATAGACAAGAAGCTGCAGACAGATAGGGGGAGCTACCACAGGCTAGCCCAATACACCAGGATTCTATCCAGGGGGAGTCTCTACTGGTTGAAGAGCTAACTCCTCTAGAAAGTGAAAGAGCTACACAAACCATACTTGAGGTAATAACTGAAATAAACCAATTAGATTTTTCTATTGAGAATGCAGTTATAACTGACACATTATCTACTACAAATCAGCAACCTCATGTTCATAGTCAACCCCAAGATGTTGTCATGGAGGACACATCTGTTGCAGCTCAAGAAATATCTAATCAAGTAGTTGATGAGCTCAAGTATTCTCCACCACAACCTCAACAGGAATTTATAATGGAAGATCTCTTCCTTAATCTGGATCAAACAGACTTTGAGAAAGCAAGTGCTGCTGCTGAGGGGTAGAATGCTCAAGTTGAGGGGGAGCAAGTGGAGATTCTAGAAGAAACTACAAGGAAAGAGCCTGAGAAGCCAAAGGATGTTGAGGAGCTACCTAGGGAACGGGTAGACATAGCAAGCATATCAGCTTCTGAAGATGTGGAGGCTGCAAGAGCAAAGAAAAGGAAATTCCAAGTCTTTAAAAGAAGGAGCCAAACTTATAAGAAGGCTTTACAAACTATTGCACCACAGCCTACACCACAGCCAGCACCATCTGTAGATTACGGTTCTCTGATGGTTGCTATGCAAATAAAGCTTGATGAGCACAGGAAAGCAATAGAAACATATATGGATAAGGGGCATAAGTCTTTACAATTTGATCTGACCCAAGACATTAAGTCTATTAGATTTGAGATGAATCTAAATAAGAAGGAGATGACTGACTGCTTCCACAAGGGAGGGAATGTAGTAGTCTATCTAGCTACTCATCAGGAGAAAATCAAAGCTCAAGTGGATGACATTGCACTGAAGCAAGGATATGTTCTGGAGAACCAGCTCAGGATGAATGACAATTTGACTGCTTCACACAATGCAATTGTCACAGAGATGAAGAATATAGCTGCAGGGCAGACTACAGCTAATACTACAGCTAAAGCAGACTTTGTTCAAGCATTCCAAGAGGGAATAACTGCTGTTAAGAATGCAATACAAGACTCTCAGAAGATAATAACTGACAAACTCCAAAGGTTGAAACCTTACTTTAAGGATAGAGTAAACTATTTGGATGCACAAATACAATTTCAGAAAGATGATCTGAGGGATCACATGGTTAGAGAAGTCATAAAGGGGGGAGAGAGTGTTAGTCAAAGCCAGCTCTGATCATGCAAAATGGATTTCTAATTCCATCAGAGCCACCCTTGGATATCCTCCATTGTGTGATGATGATAATGTTGCAGAGTCTGGGATAAATCCTGCATATCTAGGAGGGGAGCAAACTGAAGTGGCTCAAGTAATCTACCCTCCTCCAGACTTTGATATGATACATGCTGATATACAATCCATGTATAGCCCTCCTGAGGGCATTGAGAAGGTCATCATAGAGAAAGTGATTCAGCCAGTATCTGAGGCCATATTGAAAGAACAAGAAGCTTTGTTGCTGAAAGAACAAGAGACTAAATTGTCTAAGAAGAGGTTCAGAGAGCAAGCTGAACAAAGGCCTGATTTTGAACAGTGGAGCCCCACTTCAAGGAATATTATCTTAACTGCATGGAAGCCTGCCAAAGACAATATTCAAGATAAAAACAAGTGGTTTTCTGAACTGGAGTGGAGGAAGCACGAGACCAGACAAGAAGCCATTGTGCAGTATAGAAGAAAGGCTAAGATGGGAAAGCTACCTCCTATTGCCCAGGAGCCTAGCAAGTACTTTCCCAAGCCTTATCATTACTTTGAGAGGCAAAAGATCAAGGCTGAAGAGCAGACAAAGAAGGATCTTAAAGGCAAGAAGCCTGCTGCTGCTGAAGATGCTGAAGCCCCTGTTCAAGCAAAGATACAGTCTGGGAAGGGCATAGTTATCAAGGAGACTGAGCAAAAATAGAATAAAATTATCTTTAGTTTACAGTTGTAATCTTTTGATTTTAAACACTCTGTAAACTTTTGTATAATGTATATGACAAAGTTGTTAGAACAATGTGATGTGTGAAAAATCTATTACATAATTGCTCTGAGATATATGTGTGCACATGTTTTGTTTAATACATGTTTATGTACTTTCCCTGATTGCATAATCCTGTTTTACATCATGCTATGATTTTATTCTATATGGTGTATATCATTGACTAAGGGTTATGACTTCTCCAAATAGGGGGAGATTGTTGGGTACATTGGAATGAATGTACCTGATTTGAAGAAGCCTCACCCTACTCAATGATATACATCAAAATGTATTTGATGTATTTTGAGTTTAGTTGTGCAGGTCAAGTATTCACAGGGAAAGCTGAAAAGATTCTAAGTCCATGTGTCGACACCTAGAAGGAAAGTGTCGACACTTAAGAAGACTTGTGTCGACAGCCAGAGAAGCAGTGTCGACACTTGGAGTAATTGTGTCGACACCAGGGATGCAAAGTTGACACCAGACAGAAAGTGTCGACACATACAGGTTGTGTCGACACTCATTGAAGAAATGTCCAGTGAAGCTGTGTCGACACTTAAAAGCAGTGTCGACACCCAGAGGAACTGTGTCTACATCAGAAAGTGTCGACACTTGGAGGCTGTGTCGACACTCAGCAAATTTCAGAAGAGTCTAAGTACAAGTGTCGACACAATGAAGAATGTGTCGACACACAACAGAAGACACAACACATGAAGAAAGTGTCGACATAATAAAGAATGTGTCGACACACAGCAGAAGACTCAACACATGGAGAAAGTGTCGACACTAGGAGGCTGTGTCGACACTCAGCAAAGTTCAACAAAAATTTTAAGTGCAAGTGTCGACACAAAGGAGATGTGTCGACACTCAGCCAAAGTCTCAACAAAAGAAGAATGTGTCGACACAAGGAGCTGTGTCGACACTCAGCAAGTATCAACACAGAAGGCATGTGTCGACACCAAGAAGATGTGTCGACACTGAACAAGTTCAACACATGAATATGTGTCGACACAAAGGAGTTGTGTCGACACTTACAAGAATTCAACTAAGTACTGAAGAACAAGAAGTTGTGTCGACACACTATATCAGTGTCGACACATGATGAAGAAGCTGTGTCGACACATAATATCAGTGTCGACACATGATGAAGAAGCTGTGTCGAGAAGTAAATTCTACAACACAAGGAGTTGTGTCGACACCTTGAAGGCTAGTGTCGACACCTAGTCTACTTGTGTCGACACTTAGTCTATAAGTATCGACACTTAAAGACAGACTGTCTCGACACTTTCAGACAGTTACAAATATTTCAAGAAGTGACTGGATGACATGACAGCTGCCATTCCAGCCAGTCTACTTCAACTGTCAGAGATGTCAGAAAGCCGTTAGAAACCGGATCAGCCGGTCACCATGAAGAAGGCCTATATATAGGCTTATACTGTCAACAGAAAGAGATGATCAACATATCAAAGAGATTAACAACAAGAGATCAAAAATCAAAGAAGAAGATCTAGCTATTCATTGAAGAATCAAGTGAAGATCTAAGAAGTTGGAGAGAGAGAGCTCCTTCCAAGAAGACAGCCGTTGGAACCAGGCTGTGAAGAAGGGTTCAGACCTAGTTCTGAATCTTAAGTTGCAGTGATTGAAGATCAGCTGCAGAGAATCAATCCTATTGTGTTCTACATTCAAGAAGCTTTGAAGAAAGCCAAGTGAGGTTGATCTCAGCAGAGTTCTTCCAAGAACTCATCAAGAACCTATCAACTCTTCTCTCTTTTCTCTGAGTTGTAGGTATATTCTTTGTATTCTAAATTTCTTGTAGGATCCTTAGGGATCTGAGTTGTAAGCCTGCAATTATAAATGCTGAGTGGTAGGGCATGTGTGCCTGAGTGTAGGAGATCCATATCTCTGAGTGTAGGCCTGTTGTGGCTGAGTGTAGGCCTTGTGGCTGAGTGTAGGCCTTGTGGCTGAGTGTAGGCCTTGTTGAAGGCTGAGTGTAGGTCTTTGGAGAAGAATGAGTTATAGGGCCTTGGGCCTGAGCTGTAGGAACCTGTTTGGGGTTCTGAGTGTAAGATCTGAGGATCTGAGATAGTGGAGGAGTTTGGCCGAATCTAGTACACTACTAGATAGACGAAGGGGGAAAGTGGATGTACCCAAACCTTGGGGAACCACTATAAATCTGTGTGTTCACTGTGTGCATGTTTGATTCTGTGATTGCTGATTGATTTCTGTAAAGTAGTAATTATAACTCTGTGATATAATCTGCAATCTGCCTAAAAAGTGTAAAAAGATTTAGTCACCTATTCACCCCCCCCCATCTAGGTGATTAGGTACAAATTCTTTCACTCCTCTTTCTTCCTCCTTGCTCTAACTCCTTGGAAAGAGAAGACTTTGAATAAAATGAGGAAAAAAACCTCCATTCCCGGCCTTATCAGAGCAGGAACACATATGGGCCGTTGGATCATAATTTAAGAAAACGAATGGCTTAAATCCGCCCAAAAATCATCAAACCTGGGACGAACATGACCTTGCACACGGCCATATCCCAGGATGTGTGCCTCGATCCAGGCACAATCGTCGAGCACAAAAACTGACACGGGTCGCGACACGCCCGTGTCTCCACCTGACACGCCCGTGTCGGTTTCCGACACGCCCGTGTCGGTTTTCGACACGCCCGTGCACTAGGGCCGTATCACCAGTAACCACCACTCCAACCGACACGACTCTTGGGAACACGAGTGGTGACACGGGTATGTATACGCCCGTGTCATTTGACATGCCCGTGTGACGCTGCCGTATTTCCTGCCGTGTCCTTCTCTGGACACAGCCGGCCAACACAAACAATCACACGACCTTGGACACGCCCGTGTCCTAGGCCGTGTACCCCTATATAGGCACCAAAAATTTCTCTTGGACACGATTAGCTCGATACGATTTTCGAGGCGTTACACCTGCCTCCTCTCTTCAACCCTCCTGGGTTCCTCCCTCTTCCTTCTCTCCTCTCTCCTTGGTTCTTCCTTCTTCCTCTCCTCTCGCCTTTCCGGCGTCCTCCTTGACTTCGACCCCGAAGGTCCTACTCTCCCTCTCTCCGTCGCAATCTCCCCATCCAGCCTCGCTAAGAAGTCCTTGTTCTTCTCCTCCCCTCGAACAAAAGTGTTCGCCTTGTCTATCAATTCTTCAAAAGATCTCGGGGGATTGGATCCCATCTCCAGACTGAACAGTCCTTGTTTCAACCTGAACTTCAGGGCTACCATCAAGGTAAATCTATCCACCTCTTCCACCTCCAAAATCTCCTCCTGGAAGCGGTCAATGTAGTGACCCAAACTCTCGTGTTGCCCTTGGATGATTTTTAAGAGGGTCGTTGCTTCCTTCTTCCTCTTCTTTGATGTAGCTGATGGAACCTCGCGTGTGCAGTTCCATGCACAGGTGCACATAAGAATGCACGCACAATCTCGTGTGCACGTGCGGGCGGGCGCGCGCCCGCCCGCCCGCACTCGGGCATGCGCGGGAGCGCGCGCCAGACAGCTGCATGCCCACCACCGCGCGCAAGTGCCCGCACGGTCAGGCCTTTGTACACTAACACGCGTGCAACCCCCATCTGCGTGCGTGCATTGCGCCGTCTGTGTGAGTCTTCCATGCGTTCATGCATGCAGACAAACCTCGGAAAGGCGTGCCTTCTTTTGCTCGGTCACTCTTCTTCTTTACCACGTATCTTGGTACGTGTTCCACCGCCATCCACTTTCTCTAGTATCGCTCTGTTCGATGCCACCATAATCGCCACAAGTAAGTGTCTCTCGAGCAAAATCCTCATTCTTCCAATGCTCAGTCTCTGTGGATTTTTGGGGGCAAATGATGACGTCAAGTTAAATTTATAAAGAATTTGGGGTGCGAATAGCCGATAACCCATAATCCCCTCTAACTTGGTGGAGATCATGGAAATAACCACCACGCAAGCGATCGGCGGGTTCGATCTGCACATGATTCGCCCACGGGATCCTTCTACATGTGCAAACCGCCCGCGGCCGGCCGAAACGGATGGCTGCCTCCGCTCCTCGGCGGTGAGGTCACGGTCGCCTCCCGCGACGGAAACTCAAGGACGCCCCCCCGCACTCTTTCCAAGTTTAATAAGTTGTCCGCTTCTGAAGGCTTATTCATTTCGGCAGCAGCTCTTCGCATTAATCTGGTTTCTAGGCGACCTCGCCATGAGGCGGCAAGCAGATTGCGGACATAGTTCAGGATTGGAATAACGGGTTATCCGTGCGGATAGGTTGCGGTCTGGCGATTTAGCGGCCTCAGCGGACTTCGTAGTCCAGCTCGACAGAGTCAGTGGTTTCTCCTTATGTCCGCGTGTAAAAATTTTTAAAAAGCGAAAAATGGGAAACCAGATGTAGGAACACTCAACCTATCCGGGTCCAAATAACAAAATGTAAATAGAAGAACAAGAAACTTGTACTATCATAAAAATCTTTACAAGGCGATGTATACATGGCGAGACATGATTCGCCGATGTACCCGATGTAAGCAAATTACAAGGCAAAGAAAACAAGCCGTGCGGACTCTAAGAGTAACCACCGACCCTGTTGTTAGCTGCTACGGAGTCCGCTCAAACAGACAGATCGCCAAACCGCAATCTAGCCGCGCGGACTGCCCGTTATTCCAATGCTAAACTCTAACTGTCAATCTGCAAGCCGCCTAACAGCGCGGTTGCTAGCCGCTAGATCACGAGAGCTGCTGCCGAACTGAACCAAGCTGCCAGATGCGGACAACTTATTGAACTCGGAAACTAGTTGCAGAAGAGAGACTGCCTAATCGCATACCGCGACTGCTGTTAAACCGCTGATTGTTATCCACAGAGTCCGCATTGTCCCTGATCGCAGTCAGAACCAAGTACCTGGCTTTCCAGTGCTACCCGCACAACTCGACGCGCGGAGAGGAGTGTGATCACCGCCCCTAGCTGATAAGATAACGACCACATCGCGTGGCGAGCACCAAGTGTATCCGCCAAGCTGCGAATACACAACCAGACAGCCGCAATAAGGCATGACAGCCAGTCCGCCAAGGTTACACCACTAAGGCCGGATACCAAGCCGATCCTCCTTGTCACCAAGGCCCAGCCAGACTTGATCGCCATACAGGCAGACTATGCGAATACTGCCCCAGTTCGCCCACTTGCGAGCAGCTCCAGTCCGCACACTCTAGCAGACAGTACTCCAGTCTGCATACCCGAGCCCGCAGCCAAAGCGCACAAGACTAACAACTACTAAACCCGGCGGACAGAGGCATCATTCCGCGCAGACCACGCGACCTCCCAGACTGACCCATCCAGCACAACCCGGCGAACCCCGGCGCCATTCCGCACTAACCGACGAGCTCCGCGGTTACCACCAACCGCGTCACCAGAACTAGACCAAGGCATACGCTATGTCGATCTCCCGAGCTCTGGTCCAGTACGCAACACGGACTCCGCCAACTTCAACCGAGTCTGCACCTCACCAGTCTTGGCGAGCTCTGCGGATAGCAAATATATCTGCTCGGTTATATTCTGGGAAACAACTGCCGGCTGAACACAACCCGGCCTGGCAAGCCGCCTCCTCTGTCCGTACAGACCGCGCGAACAGACCGCCCAGGACGTTAGAGAAAAAGCCAACTGCAGCACTATTGCCGACCTGGCTAACCTCTAGTCCTGTCCGCACAGGCTGCGCGGACAGGTCGCCCAGGTCGCCCAATCCACCACTTTCACTTCATGATTTTCAACACCGCGCGGCGAGTTCTTTGCCTTGTATTTTATGTTTCCATCGGGTACATCAGTGAATCATGTCCGCCATGTATATGTCGTCTTGTAAAAAAAAATTTATAGTACAAGATTTTCTTGTTGTTCTAGTTGCATCTAGTTTAATTGACTTGGTTTTGGTTGAGTGTTCCTGCGCCTGATTTCCCGTTTTACGTGATTCACAAATTTTTATACTAAATAGAAAAATCGCTTAGATTCCAAAGAGATTGTATACTGCATTAAATATCAAGTGATTCCAAGGGATCAAAATGGATTACATGTATATCATCCAAATGAAATAATAATTACGTATGGGTAGCACTCCTCTGAGAGCGGGTGAAATTTAAGCCGTTGATCTCCCATATCCAACGTCTGTGATCTCACCGAAATAAAAAAAGAAAAACAAAGAAAAATGCATAAATTTTAAAGCCCAATTGAACGACAAGATTACTACCAGCGCTCCTTCCTCCGAGAGCGAGTAGAGACCCAAAAATTATTTGTCCAAATGGATAGCCGTCCGTCCACAACAATTGACCCTCAATAAACAATCCCAAAAACGATGTTTAAACAATAAAAAAATGACTTGCGGGCATCCAAAATCTACCTATTAAAATTTAAAAACACTTGGCCTTTGATCTTCCAAGCTCGCATAATTAACTTCCAACCAGCAGCTAGAATTTATGACGATTTCTTCTGTAATTTTTTTGTCCCACCCTCTCTTAATCTTCACTGCGATTTTTTCTTCCCATCTGCAAGCGGAAAAAATCTCACACGCCATCTCAGATTTTAACAGTCAAAGAGCCGGTGCTTTAGCCGTCGTGATATACAACCGTTATCTACCCGAAAAAACAAGCTTAGCTAGAATACCAAGCCAAGCCTTGGTGAATTTGACTTTTGTTGGGTGGAATGGGCTTGGAAAGAACATGAGAAAACACAGTGGGACAGATACTTTCTTTACCTGTCAGTTCGCAGACGCCGCGATGGGAGTATTGGAACCGCCTTCGCAGAGGTGTCTGTTAGTTCCTTTTCCATATCCAACATCAACTTGGATCATTACAAAATCTGGACAAATGGACCGGTTCCTCGGGAGTCTGTTTGTTGATGGTATGGCCGGCCGGCTTTTTCGTCTGTCATGGAGTAATAATAATAATAATGACATTAGTTGCATGTAGCCAAGATATATGCTTGTTTTTATGAAGTCTTGTATCACAATTTGCATGAAAAGTTTTCTCTAGTTTTCTTCAATTAATCCTCAGATTCTGCTTTCATACTGCATGCGGGGTGGTTTAGATCTCATGTTGGTAGCTTTTATATACATGAAAAGTTTTCTCTGATTTTTTTTAATCATACATCTTCCATTTGTACTAAAATATAAATATATCCACTTAAGGTGTACACTATCAACCATCAAATCTAGACCGTCTGATCCAACAAATTCCTTCATCTGACGTACTTAAATATAATAATTGTGGGCCGATCAGATGAAGGAATTTGTTGGATCAGACGGTCTAGATTTGATGGTTGATAGTGTACACCTTAAGTGGATATATTTATATTTTAGTACAAATCGAAGATGTATGATTTAAAAAATATCAGAGGAAACTTTTCATGTATATAAAAGCTACCAACATGAGATCTAAACCACCCCGCATGCAGTATGAAAGCAGAATCTGAGGATTAATTGAAGAAAACTAGAGAAAACTTTTCATGCAAATTGTGATACAAGACTTCATAAAAACAAGCATATATCTTGGCTACATGCAACTAATGCCATTATTATTATTATTATTACTCCATGACATACGAAAAAGCCGGCCGGCCATACCATCAACAAACAGACTCCAGAGGAACCTGTCCCTTTGTCCAGATTTGGTAATGATCCAAGTTCATGTAGGATATGGAAAAGGAACTAACAGACACCACTGCGAAGGCGGTTCCGATACTCCCATCGCGGCGTCTGCGAACTGCCAGGTAAAGAAAGTATCTGTCCCACTGTGTATTCTCATGTTCCTTCCAAGCCCATTCCACCCAACAAAAGTCAATTTCACCAAGGCTTGGCTTGGTATTCTAGCTAAGCTTGTTTTTTTCGGGTAGATAACAATTGTATATCACAACTGCTAAAGCGCCGGTTCTTTGACTGCTAAAATCTGAGATGGCATGTGGGATTTTTTTTCGCTTGCAGATGAGAAGAAAAAATCACAGTGAAGATTAAGAGGGTGGTGGCGCAAAAATTTACAGAAGAAATCGCCATGAATGCTAGCTGCTGGTTGGAAGCTAATTATGCGAGCTTGGAAGATCAAAGGCAAAGTGTTTTTAAATTTTTATAGGTAGATTTTGGTGCTTTGGGATGCCCGCAATTCAATTTTTTTTATTGTTTGAATATCATTTTTGGGATTGTTTATTGAGGGTCAATTGTTGTGGACGGACGGCTATCCATTTGGACAAATAACTTTTGGGTCCCTACTTGCTCTCGGAGGAACGAGCGCGGGTAGCAATCTCGCCGTTCAATTGAGTTTTAAAGTTTGCATTGTTCTTTGTTTTTCTTTTTTATTTCAGCGAGATCATAGACGTTGGATATGAGAGATCAACGGCTTAAATTTCACCCGCTCTCAGAAGGAGTGCTACCCGTACCTATTTATTATTTCATTTGGACGGCATACATGTGATCCATTTGGAACCCTTGGAATCGCTTGATATTTAATGCAGTATACAATCTCTTTGGATTCTAAGTGATTTTTCTATTTACTGTAAAAAATTTGTGAACCGCGTAAAACGGGAAAACAGGCGCAGGAACACTCAACCAAAATCAAGTCAAGTAAATCAGATGCAACTAAAAGAGCAAGAAAACCTTGTACTACAAAATTTTTTTACAAGGCGAGGTATACGTGGTGAGACATGATTCACCGATGTACCCGATGGAAGCAAAAAATACAAGACAAAGAACTAGCCGCGCGGTGTTGAAAATCATGAAGTGAAAGTGGTGGACTGGGTGACCTGGGAGACCTGCGCGACCAGTCGGTGCCGCTTGTGCGGACAGGACTGGCGGTTAGCCAGGTTGGCAATTGTGCTGCCGTTGGATTTTGCTCTAGCGGCCTGGGCGGTCTGTTCACACAGTCTATGACGACAGAGGAGGCGGCATGCCAGGTCGGGTTGTATTCAACCGGCTGTTGGTTCCCAGAATATAACCTGGCAGATATGTTTGCTATCCGCAGAGCTCGCTAAGACTGTCGAGGTGCAGACTCGGTTGAAGTTCGCGGAGTCCGGGTTGCGGACTGGACCAGAGCTCGGGATATCGACATTGTGTGTGCCTTGGTCTAGTTCCGGGGGCGCTGTTGGTGCTAACCGCGGAGTTCGTCGGTTAGAGCGGACTGACGCCGGGGTTCGCCGGGTTGTGCTGGATGGCTTAGTTGGGGAGGTCGCGTGGTCTGTGCGGATTGATGCCTCTGTCCGCCGAAATCAGCAGTTGTCAGCCTTGTGCGCTTTGGTTGCGGGCTCGGGTATGCGGACTGGAGTACTGTCCGCTAGTGCATACAGACTGGAGCTATTCGTAGGTGGTCAAACTGGGGCAGTATTCTCAGAGTCCGTTTGTATGGTGATCAAGTCTGGCTGAGCCTTGGTGACAATGCAGATCGGCTTGGTATCCGGCCTTGGTGGTGCAACCTTGGCGGACTGGCTGTCGTGCCTTGTTGCGGGGGTCTGGTTGTGTCTTCGCTGCTTGACGGATACACTTGATGCTTGCCGCGAGATGTGGCGGTAATCTTATCATGTAGGGGCGGTGATCACACTCCTCTCCGAGCCTATAAATAGGACCCATCGTCACATCAAAGATATCCAACTGAACAGTTGTGCGTGTAGCGCTGGAAAGCTAGGGGCTTGGTTCTGACTACAGTTAGGGATAGTGCAGACTCTGCGGATAACAACCAGCGGTTTAACAGTAGGTCGCGGTTTGCGATTAGGCGGTCTCTCTTCTGTAACTAGTTTTCCATCAATAAGCTGTCCGCATCTGGCGTCTTGGTTCAGTTCGACAGCAGCTCGCGTGATCTGGCGGCTAGCAACCATGCAGTTAGGCGGCTTGCAGATCGACAGTTAGAGTTCAACATTGGAATAACGGGCAGTCCTCACGGCTAGTTTGCGGTTTGGCGATCTATCGGTTTGAGCGGACACCGTAGCTGTTAACAGTAGGATCTACAGTTACTCTTGGAGTCTGCGCAGCTTGTTTTCTTTGCCTTGTAATTTGCTTCCATCGGGCACATCGGCGAATCATGTCTCGCCATGTATACATCGCCTTGTAAAGTTTTTTTGATAGTACAAGTTTCATATTCTTCTATTTGCATCTAGTTATTTTGACCTGGATAGGTTGAGTGTTCCTGCGCCTAGTTTTCTATTTTTCGCTTTTTACAAATTTTTACACGCGAACGCAAGGAGAAACCACCGACTTTGTCGAGCTGCAATATGGAGTCCGCTGAAGACACTAAGTCGCCAGACCGCAATCTATCCACGCGGATAACCCGTTATTCCAATCCTAAACTCTGTTCGCAATCTGTTAGCCACCTCATTGCGAGGTCGCCTAGCCACCAAATTAATGCGAACAGCTGCTGCCGAACTGAACAAGCCGCCTGAAGTGGACAACTTATTAAACTTGAAAAGAGTTGCCAAAGCAAAGACCGCCTAGTCGCAAGTCGTGACCTGCTTCTAACCGCAGAGTCCACACTAATCCCTGATCAAAGTCAGAACCTAGTCACTGACTTCTCAGCACTGACCACACAATCTGCACAGCAACAAATCTGTCAACTACTCAGCTCGCACAAACACAAAAACCTGTCTGCAGCAACCACCCGAGCTAATTTATTGTTTAATAAGTTGTTCTGTTGATGTGACATGGGGTTCTATTTATAGGCGTGGAGAGGAGTGTGATCATCGCTCTAGCCGATAGGATCACCACCCCATCTCATGGCGAGTACTAAGTGTATCCGCACTACATCGGACACAAAACTAGTCCGCCTTATCGCCGTAATTAGGCCGGACAACCCGTCCGCCAAGGTCGCAACACCAAGGCCGGATAAAAGTCCTATCCCCCATTTCGCAACAAGACCACGCTAGGACTAGTCTGCCACACCAACGGACCCTGCGAAAACTCCACCAGTCCGTACACATGCAGACACATCTCCAGTCCGCACGCTCCGTGTAACATCTCATTTCTAATTCGACCCCACTACTTAGGTTGGGTTAGGGCATGTGGTGGTGGACATGAGGTTAGGCTAGGTTTGAACCATGGAGTTAGGGTGTAGTCACATGGGACAGACTATAGGGCCCAAGATAACCTAAGTCAAACCAGCCCAAATTGGGGTCCTAGCCACACATTGATTCCACCAATGCACTCCTAACCCTAATACCAACCTAAGGAAACCATAAGCCATATCACTAAGTAAATTATTGACCCAAGGTGACCCAAGTCATCCCTTAACTTTAAATTGGTCAAACCCACATCCAAAAGACGAATTAATCCAAGTGGGGCACCACCATGGCCCAACCCAAGTTGGGTGGTACTATAGGGTCCATGACCTTCAAGTGGGGTCAGCCCACTCACCATGTTGACCAAGTCAATCCCAAAAGTCAACAAGTCAAAAAAAGGCCTAAAGGAAGATAGAAGAAGCCAAACTCACTCCACATAAGCTAGGTCCATTATTCAAGGCTCATGACCAGCCCAAGAGGCCAAGGACTGCCCGTACCCCTTTGAATTAGGAGAGAGAACACATGCATGGGGGTAAAACTGGAATTTTGGGGGAAAAGAGGAGAGAGAAGAGAGGGATAGAGGGGATGAAGGCCATGTGGCCCTTCTTCCCTCTGCCCAACCCGCTTAGCTAAGCTCCCAACTTCATTTCAGTAGAAATGAGGGGCTGATTGCCACTTGGCACCAAGGGTGAAGCATCCAAAGTGGTGGCCGTAATCCACTTTGGTGATATCTCCCTATACAACCACCCCCATCCAAAAGCAAGCCCACCATCACCTTCAGTGAGCTCAAGTGAGTGGAGATCGACATTTGGAGCACTGCTTTTGCTGGAGAATCCAGGAAACGGGGTAGATCGCCGGAGCAAGCTTCGGCCATATCTCACAGCCACCAAACCCGCCGCCAAGACCGACTCCAGGTCCGTTTCACCTCCCCTCACCCCGTGCTAGTTTCTTAGATATACTAGGAGAGATATCAGGCTCAAATCAGCCTGATCCCATGAGTGGAAATCAAGAAAAATCCATGGAATTTGAGGTGTTCGGGTTCGCCAGAAACTGCCGCCTCCGGCGGCCAAGTTACCGCCAATCGATGGCCACCATGTCAACGGAGGTGGTGGTGATGGCCGACCAGGGAGGTGGCCGAATGGCCGGGAAATGTGGTTTGAATATGCTCCAGGCGGGTTAAATCTGAGCCGTCGGCTCATTGGAGAAGACAATGAGATGTCGTCCATTCCTAATCAAATAAAACTATAGTGTTAAAATAATTTCAATTAAATTCTGTCACACTTTATACATGACTTTACATGTTAAATATAGGCCCCTTAGAGACAATTTTAGAACTGGTCACCAACATAAAAATTGTAGATCTATTCTTAACTTTGTTTTGACACCCTAAACATATAATTTGGAGTAGTAGGGCTCCCTGTAGCGCCATTCTATCAAGACTGGTCCTAGGCTTGAGCAGATTTTAAATGAGTGCCCAGGCCAAACCATAAGTCCTCATAACATCAGATTTTGGTCATGCATGTGACTATGTCATACTTAGGTACGGATCAAAAATGAGAATTTTTAGAAAAATATTTTCTATAGTATTTGGCAAAATACACTTATTTAAATTAATTGAATATTTGGAGAAATACAACTCCAAATTGTCTCAAATTTTGGTGGCATATCCATTGGGTCAATATAAGACCATGGTAGAAATTTCAGCCTCTGTTGACCCATACATGTTGGGTAATCCCACTTGCATGAGAAATGTAGGTTTATGTTTGGGGTGCTTATAATAAAATTAGCAAAATGAGAATTCAGCCCATTTAGAACATTGCATGTCCATGAAACTCTGGATAGAAGTTTATAGGGGTGCAATATACCTCCCACAGGAATAATGAGATTTTTGGGATCAAAAATCCCATTAATTGGAATTTTTGAAAATTAGGAAATTTAGAAATACAAATTTGAAACTAAGGCTAATGAAGATATTAAACTCTCAAATTTGGTCACAAGCTTAAATGGATCATAGTTTTTCTCTGGAAAATTTATGGGGCTGTTAGATAATTTTTTCTTGGATTTTAAGTAGAATTATTATTTTTTTCCCATTATGTAAAATAATTAAAAATAAAGGAAATTGTTGTTGGAATAATATGGAAAGTTTTACAGAGGCTTATTTATATGATCTAATCCTTTTGTAATTATCTGAGAATTTTTGGATGTTTCACTATGTTGAAACCTTAATAATGGCATTTTAGTAATAATGGTACTTTGGATATTTGTTAGGTCAAATGACTGTTTAGGACTTTAAAATTTTGTATTCAGTTTGAATTTATAATTATGAATCTCCAGTAATTTTCCCAAAATTTTTGGTGGTAGACATACTATACTTCATTTGGAAAGTAGACAAATTGAGATTTTATTGTTAAATGAAAATCAAATAGAAATTACATGGGAAAATTGGGAAATTTGGTGGGCAGCCATATTTTACTTCTTAGAACCCCTGATAAATTTCTTAAGTAGAATGAATCAATATAAATAGTACATCATGTGCAATGTGGCATAGGTCACATAATTAAAAGAATTAATTTTGGCCCTTAATTACTTAGAGAAATGGTGAAATCCTAAATGGTCAACATCATACACCATACTAACCCATGATAATTAATTAGGGGCATTTGGCACAAGGAATTGGAAGTTCTACTATATGGGTTAGTATTAGGGCATGAGTTGCGCTTAGTAAAAGTAACAGGTATTTCTGGGACCCACAGGGGATACGATAGAGGGATACGTTGGTGATTAGATTGGGAAGACAAACCCTGATTGGTGTCTAGTAGGTCTCTTTATATTATTGAGCGATAGAGTGCAAGACCTCAAGGACAGTGGCTGGAACGAACACCAGCGGAACACCGCCGATTCCCCGATAATAACAAAATTCATTAGGTTCGTTCCAGAGTAACAACGAGAGCTAGGTATGGATCATGGGTAGACACCACATAAAAAAAATATCCTTACGAAAGGGAGCTTTAGAATTTCAACTCATCATAGCTTATAGTGCCCTCGAGAGCCCCTCACCAGGCATGCCTTGGGCAGTCCTGGGATTAACCCTAAACTGCTATGTATAACAAACACTAGACAAGAGTAGTCTAATAGGCTAAGACATTGTGGTTAATTATCACCCGTGATGGGTTGGGGGATTCAGATTAATGGCACTAACGTGCAATCTCACCCGTGATGGGTTGGGGGGATTTTGAATGAGGACACTAATGTGCAATCTCACCCGCGATGGGTTTGAGGGATTCAAGACGGGTTGGTTCTGCGAGCTGGAGGCTCGGGTTAGAATATTTTGCATGTGCATATACCTGTGGTGGGTCATGATGTACTGGGCCAATCGTCACACCGATGGAAGTACGGTGAATCTGGCGAGGTGTGATGGTTTGAGGGGCCAGTGGGTTGTTTTACAATGCGGTCTGGAGGACGATCCCCAAAAACGCACACTAGACCAAAAATACTGGTGGGTAGCCAGCAATTTGTACGCAGGACTCTAGAGTGCACCTAGGACGTGTACAGAGGCGTTTGGGAGGTCTAGGCACGGTAGTGTGTATACCCGCCTAGGAGTGGAGACGCTCGCTCCACTACTGTCGTAGCCACAACGGTGGTACCAAAGAGTGATGCTAGCTACGAAAAGTGGGAACTAAAGGTCTGTGATCACAGAGTCGTGTGTGTGAGTTGCACTTGCATGAACCATAAAACACATGCATATCATACATTCATAACTTGGACATACGCACCATAGATCCTTATCATATAAATTAGTATGTGCTCTTTTATATGATAAGTTATATTTCTGGAAACCTTAACTTATAAGTTTGTATGGGCATTCATATAAGTTAAGGTACTTCTGTGATGGTAGTAGTAGCTTATTTTACTTGTTGCCTTTACTCAGCTTACTTTCAGTACTTGTTTACTTACTGCACTTACCTGTTTCTGTTCAGCTCTTCTTACTATTCATATACCATGTATATATAACTGCTAGAGTAGGAATACTTGATATATATGTACTCTTAGTATAGTTCCACTGTCACCTGTTTCCTTTGCTTTACCCCTGTTGTCCTCCGCTTCGTCCTCCCGCCCGGTGCCTCGGAGTTGCGGGGGCGAGGTGTGGAGGAAATGACTTAGTCTTTTAACTAACGGTCGGTGTGACCAATATTTTTAGGAGCTCGAGGAGAGGGAGTACCAGCAGGATGAGGTGGCAGGACGTGAGGAGCTGATACCACCACTACCTACTACTACTACCGTAGCTCGTCGTCAGGTGGGACGAGACTTCTGGTGATAGTATAGCTTCCGCTTGTTGACATTTGTGAGAGAGAGATTTGTCATTATGTACTCGGCATAAGCCCTTTTTCTCATTATTGATGTACTCATGCTGGACTTATATGCTTTCATCATTATTTGATAAAATTGTGACTTGTGGACTAGTTGCTTATATATATACTGCTTTTACTTCTTTCTCTCTTTTGGACGAACAGGTTAAATGATCGTACTTGCCGGCAGGATCGGCGTGTTGCGGTGTCGACTAATATGTGCGTTAGTGCCACCGTAAGACGGCGGTTCTGGGCGTAAGACCGGGACTCTCCTTGGTATGGGGGAGGGGTCTTATAAACTGGTACCACTTGAACAAAACGATCATAAGAGAAGAAGTCCACACCACACGGCGACCCCACTCGTGCGTTAGTTTGCAGACAAACTATGCAGCAGAATCAATGTTGTGCCCATGAGTAAAAAGTCACATAAAACAGTCCACATAAGCAATGAGTTAGTCTAATTCTAATATAAAACTTACCTTTATGCAGCCTCCATAGGTCGCCATACCGCAGAATGTGGCTCCTCCCCCGCCGGCTGCCACTCCTTTTCTACAGATAGAGATGGGCCAGACCCTGATGGCCATCCTTGAGGCCTTCAGAGCCCAGCTGATTCCGACACCGCCGCCAAATCCGGGATCAAACTGGCTAAGTGCATTCAAGAGTTTATCCCCGCCTATGTACCATAGGACAGAGAATGCGGTGACAACAGAGGAATGGCTCGAGGCTATACATGAGATGCTGGCAAGCATCAGCTGCCCTGTCAGCTAAGAAGTTCATTTGGCAACTTCTGCACTGGATGTGGAAGTCCATGCTGGACTCCACCTATGCAGATAGAGATCTGTCAGATATATCCTGGGAGGAGTTTGGCGAGGTATTCTTTGACCATTTTGTGTCCACCACAGACTGAGACGAGCTAGAAGAGAGGTTTTTGAACCTCAAATAGGGGACCAGGTCGGTGACTGAGTACCAAAGGGAGTTTTCCCACCTTGTCAGGTTTGCGGGGATACATGATACAGATGATAGGAGGTACACCAAGAGATTCTTCCGGGGCCTTAGAGACGATTTGAGGCAGGCCCTATTGTTCATCTCACATGGCACTTCAGCTCAAATCATCGAGATGGCCAAAAAGCTGGAGGCAGATCAGTTGATGGTGCATAACAGAGGAAAGAGACCGCTGGATGGGTCGTTCTTTGGGGATAATAGCCGAGGCTCAAAGAGAGGCAGAGTCATGAGGCACAAGAGAGGTGGGGGACGTTATCGTCCCAACTACATGCAGGAGAAGAGACCCCCTGTAGTACCAGCTCCTCCAACACCACAGACACATGGCCAGATGAGACAAGATGATCGTGGCCATCGACCGATAGTTTATTTCGGGTTCCATCAGCCGGGCCACATCAGATCTGAGTGCCCGCATCAGTTTCGTCCACTTCCACCTCCACCTCCTCCACCTCCGGTGGCCCCTCAAGTACAGCATGGTCGAGGTCTAGGTTGAGGACGAGGTCGAGGTCGAGGCCGAGGACCTTTTGGCCGAGGCAGAGAACAGGAGCAGATGTATGCTTTAGACCTCGCCGAGCCGAGGAATCCTGAGGACGTCATCACAGACACATAAATTGTTTTTGTAAAGTTTAGATTTTTCCAATTTATAGTACTTGACCTTGTAGAATAACTACCCATTTGAAACTCAAATCAACCTCAGGCATAGTATTTATCAGTGGCAAGCCCGCTCACACACTGTTTGATACGGGTGCTTAGCACTCGTTCATATCAGAAGCCTTTGTGGAAGGACTGGACAGCGTGGAATGATTCACGGGCTCGATGATGAGGGTGAGGCAACCTGATGGATCGGTACTATTATCATCTGCCAAGTGCAACATGGAGGCAGAAATCGATGGAAAGACATTTGAGGTGCTTGCAACGATCCTAAGGATGCCAAATTTTGACTTGATCCCGGGCATGACTTGGTTGCATTGGAACCACTCCCAGATCGATTGCCCGTCGAGGAGGATCACATTGAGGCACGAGGACTCCCACGTCATCGTCAAAGGTATTAGACTTGTCTCTCATCTATTATTACCATCTATACAGGCTGTCAAAGCCCACAAGTAAGGAGAGGAAGTATACATTATCTACTTTGAGATGACGGTAGCAGAGGCGTCTATTGTGGATATCCCGGTGGTTTGGGATTTATCCAACGTGTTTCCGGATAAATTGCCCGGATTGACACCGGACAGGGACACGGACTTCCGCATTCAGTTGGTGCCAGGAGATAGGCCCGTATCTCGGGTGTTGGGTACATTGGAAAATGTGTACCAGATTTGAAGAAGCCTCACCTAACTCAATGATATTCATCAAGGTGTATTTGATGTTGTGTTGAGTTTCAATGTGCAGGTTAAGGAAATGCAGAAAAATTTTCTAAGTACAAGTGTCGACACTTGACAAAAATTGTGTCGACATTTGGGAAGAGCTGTGTCGACACCAGGAGCCAGATTGTATCGACACACAGGACTTATGTCAACACACAGAAAATCTGTTGACAACAACTGTGTCGACAAGAAGGACTTGTGTCGACACATTGCAGAATTCTGTCGACAACACTTGTGTTGACACACAGGACTTGTGTCGACACACTCCAGAATTCTATCGACATCAACTTTGTCGAGACTAGAAGCTATTGTGTTGACACACAGGACTTGTGTCGACACACTCTAGAATTCTGTTGACATCATCTTTGTCGAGACTAGAAGCAGTTGTGTCGACACACAAGACTTGTGTCGACACATTCCACTGAAGCTGTGTCAAGAAGATATAGAAGGATTGTGTCGACATTATGTGAGCTGTGTCGACATCACCAAGGATTATGTCGACACATGATCTATTTGTGTCGACACATTTGAAGTATTGTCTCGACACTTTGCTACTGAGTTAAAGTTCAATGAAGTATCAGATATCATGACTGGAGACTTGACAGCTGTCAAAACCAACAAAGCGGTTACATCTGTCAGAGCTGTCAGAAGACTGTTAGGAACCAGATCAGCCGGTAACCTCAGATGGAGTCTATATAAAGTCATGTTATATCATCAAGGAGAGAAGGAAGAAAACTGAGAAGAAGAGACAATCAACAACTAAGAGGAAGAAGAGAAGTCTTCATCCAGAAATCAATAAGTCTCTAAGGGCAGATCCAGAATAAATCTGCAAGAAGAATTCAGAGCCACATCTGAATTAAAAGAAGGAAGCTGATTGAAGATCATCTCCAAGAAGATCAACCTTACTTTTTTCAAATTCAAGAAGCTTTGAAGAAGATAAGACATGTTGGATCTAAAGCTGTCAGATCTATCAAGAACTGACCAAGAAACCTTCAACCCTTTTTCTCTTTACCTAGGTGATGGTTCTATTTGTTTAAGAAATCAATTTCTCTGTAGGATATTTTATAGATCTGAGTATAGGAGAGTTATCTCTCTGAGTTGTAAGCCTAAATTTATAAAAGCTGAGGTAGGGCTGAGTGCCTGAGGTAGGGGAATCAGTTCTCTGAGTTGTAGGCCTGGGAAAAGGCTGAGGTAGGGCTTAATTGCCTGAGTTGTGGGAGTGTGGACTCACTCTGAGGTAGGGTTATCTGGAAGAATCTAAGTTGTAAGCCTGGGAAAAGGCTGAGGTAGGGCCTAATTGCCTGAGTTATAGGAGTGTGGACTCACTCTGAGGTAGGGTTCTCTGGAAGAATCTGAGTTGTAAGACTTGCTGAAGTCTGAGCTGTAAGGACCTTTCAAGGTTCTGAGTTGTAAGATCTGAGGATCTGAGAAGAAAGAAGGGAGTTAGGCCGAATCTAGTACACGGCTAGATAAGCAAAGGGGGAAAGTGTATGTACCCATCACTTGGGGAACCACTATAAATCTGTGTGTCTTTTGTGTTGTTGTGTTGTTTAAATCTGTGCTGTGAACTGTGCTGTGATAAATATTACATAAGTGATCTAACAGTGATATAATTTTTATCTGCCTAAGTAAAAAAGAATGGTACCTATTCACCCCCCCCCCCCCCTCTAGGTATTTTAGGAATCTTGAAACTAATTCTTTCAATTGGTATTAGAGGGAAGTTCCTCAAGAATAGATTTAACAGACTGAGTGGATTTATAAGGCAGTCATCAGTTAGATAAAATGGGTTCAGGTGAGAATCAGATGGAACTTGGATCCATGAAGCTTCCTATCCATAGGAAAGAAAATTTTGGCATATGGAAAGAGAGGGTTAGATTATTTATGGAGGCATCTGATCCAAGAATTTATATCACAGTTCTAGAAGGACCATTTATTCCTATGAACATATCAGTTCTTGATGTTAATCTCAAAACTCCTAAAAGTTATTCAGAAATGACTAAGGAAGAGATCATCCTTGCAACCTTAGACAAGAGGGCACAAAATATAATTGTGAATGCCACAGATGACTCTACATTCCAGAATCTGGTTCATTGCAAAACCTCCAAGGAGATCTGGGACACTTTGATTGTCTACATGGAGGACACAAAAGAAGTGAGAGAGGATAGGAAGTCCATGCTAAATCAAGAATATGAAAGCTTTAGACAAGCTAAGTCAGATAGAATAGCTGAATGCTATAAGAAATTCTTCAAAATTGTTAATGAGCAAATGACCTATAGAAGAGTCATTAGCACTCATCAATTAAATGACAAGTTTCTCAGATCCCTAACCAAGGATTGGGATACTAAAATATGTGCCATCAGAGAGGAGGCCAAGCTTGCAGATACACCTCCACCAACCTTATTTGGAAAACTGTTATCCTATGAGATGCAACTCACTGCTAGAAAGGAGGAGGAGAAAAGCCACAATTCTGAATACAGAGACAAGTCAGTTGCCTTTAAGGCTGAAGCTACAAGAAAGGGCAGAAGAAAGTCACCTTCTCCTCCAAAGAAAATGGCTGAAGCTGAATCTGAAAATACTGACATCAATACTTCAGACAGTCACAACTCTGATGAAGACTTGGCTATCTTCACAAGGCAGTTTCAAAGGTTCATGAAGAAGAAGAAATGGAGAACAAATCCATCTTTATCCTACTCTAAGGATGACTATTACAAGAAGAAGAATGCATCTAAGGATGACAGGTATGACTCTAATCCCAGTAAACAAATTTCTTCTAAAATTATTTGTTATTGCTGCAATAGGCCAGAGCATGTCATAGTTGATTGCCCTGATAAAAGAAAGGAATATAAAGATAAAAAGAAGCAGCAAAATAAGGGCAAGAAGGATAGATCCTTGGTTGCAAAGAAGTAGAAAAGCTGCACTGATTCCTCGTCATGAGATTCAGGAGAAGAGACAGAATCTGAAGCTTATATAGGATTGTTTACTACTGAAGAGGATTCAGTAGAATCCGAGTTCTTGCAAATGCTGGACTCAATGAATGGGACTGAAGATCATCACTATAGAGAGATGATGGATTTGACTGAGGAAGATCAATGCCAGGATCAGCCTGGTCCTAGTAAGGTAAACTGCCTATCTACAGTTTCTTAGTATTATACTAGATTAGAATCAGAAGCATCTGCATCAAGAGATGTGGATAGTTCAGAATCTGAAGGGGATGTTCATCAACTTACTGATAAGTATGGTGATCTGTTGCAAGCACTTTGTTGAAACCACCCGTCACCACACATCTTCCCAAAACCCCGAGGTTGTAGGAAGGGGGGACAGGGGTACATAAACACCAAGGACCACCCGCTGCAGGCAATGTGGGACTAATCCATCCACGAGATGGCGGGGATATTTCGTCACACGGGGGGCCCACCATGGTCAACACCCAGACATGGAACGAGCTGGGAAGCCCAAATATGCGGTCCCACACACACCCAATCCCGCTAGACCTTGGTTCTCAACACACCCCCGCAGCGAGATGGATCTGATACCATGTTGAAACCACCAGTCACCACACATCTTCCCAAAATCCCGAGGTGGTAGGAAGGGGGGACGGGGGTACATAAACACCAAGGACCACCCGCTGCAGGCAATGTGGGACTAATCCATCCACGGGATGGCGGGGATATTCCGCCACATGGGGGGCCCATCGGGGTCAACACCCAGACCTGGAATGCGATGGGGAAGCCCAAATATGCGGTCCCACACACACCCAATCCCGCTGGACCTTGGTTCTCAACACACTTAAGAGAAGCAAAAACCTTGTCAAAAACCAGGCAAAGAAAATTGCATCCCTTAAACTGGCTACATCAGATTCAGAGAAAATACTGGATCTGAAGATGAATGAAGTTGCCAAATTGAAAAATATAACCTTTTTTCAGATGGGTACAATTACATTCAAAAATGATCAAATCAAGAGTCTGGAAGTCAGACTTCAAAGAGAAAGAGAACTTATGGCAAAATTCTCAAAGCCAAAGTCAGTCTTACCCTTGATTGATGACTTCACTCTCCAAAAGGATAAGACAAGATTAGGCTTTAAGGGAGGAACTAGGGAAGCTAATTCTAAAGGAAAAGGCAAAGCCCCAGTTCAGCCACTAGTCTTCAAAGCCACTTTTGCTTTCAGGAAAGTGCTGCAGCCTACTAACAAGTATGACCATGACATTACTCATAGTCACTGTAAGCCTGGTAATCTAAATGACAAGGGTTTAAATGCCAATAGGGGAGCCCATGTACAAACATTTTATGATCATCAGGAATCATAAATTATTGATGCATCAGCCCCAACACTCAAGAAAAATACTACTGTACCTACAGTTTTAAGGTCTGCTGACAGCAATACAATTAAGCCTATATCTACGAAAAGATACATTAGATATGAGTGCTGGTGTTGTGGAAAAGTGAGACATTATTCGTTAGATTGTTGGCACAACACTACTGTCAGGAAGAATGACAGCTTACCTGTCAAAAAGGCTGCAGGCAAGCATGTTAAGTTTCAATCTAACCTGAACCTAGAACCCAATAATTATTGAGGTTCTAAGGTTAAGTAATTTTATTTGATACAGGTGAGTCCAAGTGGCCATACCCTAATATGGTACTTGGAGAGTGGATGTTCCAGGCACATGACTGGAACAAGAAGGATGTTGAAGGATTACACTCCTATAGAGAATGAACCCAAAGTAATCTTTGGTGGATCTGAAAAAGGGGTCATCAAAGGGTTTGGTTTGAAGGAAAAGATGAACAAGCTAACCATTAGTGAAGACCAACCTGCAAGGCAGTATGAAGAAAATGATGGATGCTATCCAGGGGGAGTACAAGACCCACAAGCAGATGATGAAGAAAATCAAGTACAGCATGTTGAGGAGATTGGAGAAAATCAAGGTGTAGATAGATTGCCTCCAGTAACAAGACATCTAAAGGATCATCCAGCACACAAAATTATTGGTGATCCAAAGACATGGTGTCCAGATAAGGAGCAAGAACTTGAACACAGTTCTTTGCTCAGGTTTCCTGTCCTAGATGGAACCCAAGAAATTTGAAGAAGCCAAACAAGACCCAAATTAGATTGATGCCATGCAGGAAGAGCTGAATGAATTCAGAAGATGCAAAGTCTAGAAGCTGGTTCTAAACCAAAGAATCACAATGTCATAGGGACTAAGTGGATCTACAGGAACAAGCTAGATGAAAATGACATTATAGTCAAAAACAAAGCAATACTGGTAGCAAAAGGCTACAGACAGGAAGAAGGAATAGACTTTGATCAGACATTTGCCCCAGTGGCAATGTTGTAAGCAATAAGGTTGTTCCTTGCCTTTGCAGCTTATCAAGTGTTCAAAATGTTTCAGATGGATGTTAAGTCAGCATTTTTGAATGGTGACTTAAAAGCGGAAGTTTATGTTGAACAACCCTCAGGTTTGTAGATTCTCTCTATCCTAATTATATATATACGCTTAAGAAAGCACTATATGGTTTGAAACAAGCCCCTAGGGCTTGGTATAAAACTCTATCTACATTGCTTATTAAGAATAAATTCTCAAGTGGGAAAATATACAAAACTCTTTTCCTAAGGGAATCAAAAGGCAAGATCATCCTAGTCTAGATATATGTTGATGACATTATCATTGGATCAACAGAAAATAACCTTTGTAGAAAGTTTTCTAAACTTATGCAAGGGAAGTTTGAGATGTGCAGCATGGGTGAGCTGAAATTCTTCTTGGGACTCCAAGTTAGACAGACTGATGATGGCTTGTCCATATCCCAGTCTAAGTTCACCAAGGAGTTGATTAAGAAATATGGTATGGAGTCAGCCTCCACCATGAGAACTCCAATGGGGTCAAGTATGCCTATAGGCAAAGATGATGCAGGTAAACCTGTAGATGAGTCTTTATATAGAGGGATAATTGGCTCCCTTTTATACTTAACTGCTAGTAGACCAGACATCATTTATGCTACATGTGTCTGTGCTAGGTATCAAGCATGCCCCAAAGAATCTCATTATACTGCAGTAAAAAGAATTTTGAGATATCTTAAGGGAACACCTAATCTTGGACTTTGGTACCCTAAGAATAGAGATTTTCTACTAACTGGCTATTCAGATGCAGACTTTGCAGGATGCAAAGAAGATAGGAAAAGCACCACTGGCACATGTCAGTTTCTAGGTGGTAGATTGGTGTCTTGGAGCAGCAAAAAGCAGACAAGTGTGGCAATATCCACTGCTGAGTCTGAATATGTTGCTGCAGGCAGCTGCTGTGCTCAGCTATTATGGATTCAACATCAACTTGAAGATTATGACATCCAGGTAAGTAGAACTCCATTGTTTTGTGATTCTACTAATGTCATTTCTATTGTTAGAAATCTTGTTTCTCATAGCAGAACTAAACACATGGAAATAAGATTTCATTTCCTTAGAGATCATGTTGAAAAGGAAGATATAAGTTTAGAATTTGTCAATACTAATTTTCAAATTGCTGACATCTTCACCAAACCACTGGATGAAACTAAATTCAATTATTTTAAAATTGAATTAGGCATGATGAACTTAGAATAAGAATGACAAATTTAACTAAGTAAATTTTTGTTGACACATAAAGACATCTGTGTAGACACATAAAGACATCTGTGTCGACACTTAGTAGTTGGTGTCCACACATAAGGAAAATTCTGTCGACATAATAAGAAGATTGTGTCGACACTTAGAAATTGGTGTAGACACCTAGCTCTCCTGACACTTAGATATTGGTGTCGACACATACAATCATCTGTGTCGACACGCAGAATTTAGTGTATACTCTCAAGGTTGTCTGTGTCGACACATCACAAATGGTGTCACACATAGTATTGTACTACAATAAAATCCTCTGTCGAGACTTTAGTAAACTGTGTCGACACAATCCCAACAATGTCGATACATCGCAAATGGTGAAAACAAATTAGTCTGCTGTTATATTTGAAAAAATCAAAAAAAGTCTTAAGAAACCCAATCTAGGTAGAATCCTGAGTTTATATCCGGCTGAGAATATTCCTGAAGTAATGAATCAGATTGCAGGATCTAAGATCAATCATATGAGAAGAATGGATTTGAGAATACTATCAAGATGGGATAGAGTTCTGACCAAAGATGTTTCTACCCCTCAGAAACAATCAAAGTTGATTCAGCAAAAGAAGAAAATACCCTCAAAGACCACTGAATCTTCCAGTGATTTAGAAGAAATGGTTATTTTCAGCTCAAATGAAGAAGGAGCAGAAAGGACTAGAATGTCACCTACTCTAGAGACTGTAACTGAAGGACAAATGCAGGGGGAGTAGGCTCCTGCAAGCAACATCCAAATAACACAAGTCCAGGAAGAGCTTAATCAAGGGGGATCCAATGAGCTTTCTCCAGTTTCAGGTCAACAACAGGCATTACCCTCAGGGGGAGCTAATGAGCAACAACCACCTGTCCACACAGCTACACTGGACAGTGAAGCAACTACACAATCTATACTTGAGATTAACCAAGATAATGTCCTTGAGGATATTATTACCAGGGAAGAAACTTTGGAATTTGAGGGAGAACCATCTGCTAAAGATACAGTTATACATCCAGTACAAATGCAACAAGAGTTCACTCTAGAAGAGTTATTTCCTGACATACAAGATTCAAGGACTAAGGGGGAGAATCCAAGGACTGAGCAGGAAATGCCCATTATAGCATCTAGTCCAGAAGATACAGTGGACATAGCAAGCTCATCTGAGTCCTCAGAAGATAAAGAAGCCTCTAGGGCAAAGAAGAGAAAGCTTATGGAGCTAAGAAAAAGGAGCTCAGGCTATAAGAAAGTCTTGCAAGCTGTTCCACAAACTCCAACACCTGCAGTAGACTTCAGTTCACTTCTTGTGCAACTGCAAGTAAAGCTGGATGAACAAAAAGCAGCTCTTGAGAAATATATAGATGAGAGCCATAAAAAACTGCAATCTACATTGGCCCAATATATCAAATCCATCAGATTTGAGGTCAATCTGCATAAAATGGAGATAACTGAGTGCTTTCAAAAAGGTGGACATGCTGTTGTCTATTTGACCAAGCAACAATAGGAGGCCAAGACAAAAATAGATGACATAGCAATTAAACAAGGCTATGTTCTGGAAAACCAAATCAGAATGAATGACAATCTAACAGAAGCCCACAATATTATTGTCACAGAACTCCAGAATAAAGCCACTGCTTTCACTGCAACCATTGCTAAAGAAAAGTCTGATTTTGATAAACAACTCAAAGCAGATTTGACTAATGTTAGCACTGTTATCTAAGAATCTCAAAAGTAATTGCTGATCAATTGCCGAAATTCAGATCATTCTATAAGTAAGACACTAATTACCAAGATAATCAAATTAGATTTCAAAAAGATGATTACAGAGAAGATATTGAAAGAGAAGTCATAAAGGGGGAGAGAGTGTTAGTCAATGCAGGCTTTGAACATGCTAAATGGATAACTAATGCTATCAGAGCAACTCTTGGTTATCCACCCCTGTGTGATGATGATAACACTGCTAAATCAGGCATTCAACCGGCTTCAAGGGTTCAGCAGAAAGTGGCTCAAATTATTTATCCACCTGCTGATTTTGAGGGCAGTTAATGTTCTGTACAATAAATGTACAGTCCTCCATAGGAGGTTCAGAATGTGGTTATTGAGAAGGTTGAGATGTCTGAAGTTGATTTGAAAAGAGAGCAAGAAGCTCAACTTTCTAAGAAAAAGTTTAGAGTGTAGGTTGAATTGAAGCCTGATTTTGAAAGATGAAGTCCCACCTCTAGAAACATTATTCTCACTGCCTGGCAAGCTGTCAAAGACAACATGCATGATAGAGGCAAGTGGTACTCTGAACAAGAATGAAACAAGTATCAAAAATAGCAAGATGTCATTTATCAGTTTAGAAGAGAAATCAAAGCTGGGAAGATACCTGCTACTTCTGTGGAGTCAAGCAAGTACTTTCCAAAGCCTTATCATTATTTTGAAAGGCAAAAGGTCAAGGCTGTAGAGCTCAAGAAAAAGGATCTTAAAGCAAAGAAGCCTGTTGAAGATACTGAAGCTAATGTACAAGCAAGGATTCAGTCTGGCAAAATGCATTGTCATCATGGAGCATGATCAGTCTTAGAATAGATTGACTAGATTTTAGAACTATGTAATCTTTTGTTTTGAAATCTATGTAATCTGTTGTTTCAAAACTTCTTGTAATTCAACAAAACTTTGATTCATGTTCATTATATTTCATCTTATTTTGTGATAATATAATATGCTGGTTTTGTTTATGTGTTACCCTGTCAAATAATGTTTCTATACATCATATTCTGTGTTTTATTATAAAGTGATGTATATCATTGACTAAGGGTTATGACTTCTCCAAATAGGGGGAGATTGTTAGGTACATTGAAAAATGTGTACCAGATTTGGAGAAGCGTCACCTAACTCAATGATATTCATCAAGATGTATTTGATATTGTGTTGAGTTTCAATGTGCAGGTTAAGGAAATGCAGAAAAAGTTTCTAAGTACAAGTGTCGACACTTGACAAAAATTGTGTCGACACTTGGGAAGAGCTGTGTCAACACCAGGAGCCGGATTGTGTCGACACATAGGACTTGTGTCGACACACAGAAAATCTGTCGACAACAACTGTGTCGACAAGAAGGACTTGTGTCGACACATTCCAAAATTCTGTCGACAACACTTGTGTCGACACAAAGGACTTGTGTCGACACACTCCAGAATTCTGTCGACATCAACTTTGTCGAGACTAGAAGCTATTATGTCGACATACAGGAATAGTGTCGACACACTCTAGAATTCTATCGACATCAACTTTATCGAGACTAGAAACTGTTGTGTCGACACACAGGACTTGTGTCGACACATTCCACTGAAGCTGTGTCAAGAAGATATAGAAGGGCTGTGTCGACATTATGTGAGCTGTATCGACATCACCAAGGATTGTGTCGACACATGATCTATTTGTGTCGACATATTTGAAGTATTCTCTCGACACTTTGCTGCTGAGTTAAAGTTCAATGAAGTATCGGATATCATGACTGGAGACTTGACAGCTGTCACAACCAACAAAGTAGTTACATCTGTCAGAGCTGTCAGAAGACTATTAGGAACTGGATCAGCCGGTAACCTAAGATGGAGTCTATATAAAGATATGTTCTATCATCAAAGCAAGAACGAAGAAAATTGAGAAGAAGAGACAAACAACAACTAAGAGGAAGAAGAGAAGTATTCATCTAGAAATCAACAAGTCTCTAAGGGCAGATCCAGAACAAATCTACAAGAAGAATTTAGAGCCACATCTGAATTAAAAGAAGGAAGCTGATTGAAGATCATCTCCAAGAAGATTAACCTTACTTAGTTCAAATTCAAGAAGCTTTGAAAAAGCTAAGACATGTTGGATCTAAAGCTGTTGGATCTAACGCTGTCAGATCTATAAAGAACTGATCAAGAAACCTTCAACCCTTTCTCTCTCTACCTGGGTGAAGGTTCTATTTGTTTTGGTAATCAATTTCTTTGCAGGATCTTTTATAGATCTGAGTATAGGAGAGTTATCTCTCTGAGTTGTAAGCCTAAATTTATAAAGTCTGAGGTAGGGCTAAGTGCCTGAGGTAGGGGAATCAGTTCTCTGAGTTGTAGGCCTGGGAAAAGGCTGAGGTAGGGCTTAATTTCCTGAGTTGTAGGAGTGTGGACTCACTCTGAGGTAGGGTTCTCTGGAAGAATCTGAGTTGTAAGCCTGGGAAAAGGCTGAGGTAGGGCTTAATTGCCTGAGTTGTATGAGTGTGGACTCACTCTAAGGTAGGGTTCTCTAGAAGAATCTGAGTTGTAGGACTTGCTGAAGTCTGAGCTGTAGGGACCTTTCAAGGTTCTGAGTTGTAAGATCTGAGGATCTGAGAAGAAAGAAGGGAGTTAGGGCAAATCTAGTACACTGCTAGATAGGCGAAGGGGGAAAGTGGATGTAACCATTACTTGGGGAACCACTATAAATCTGTGTGTCTTTTGTGTTGCTGTGTTGTTTAAATCTGTGCTGTGATAAATAATGCATAAGTGATCTAACAGTGATATAATTTTTATCTGCTTAAGTAAAAATAATTGTACCTATTCACCCCCCCTCTAGGTGTTTTAGGTATCTTGAATCCAATTCTTTCATCGGGCACCGTACAGGATGGCCCCAAAGGAGCTAGCAGAGTTCAGTACACAGCTACATGAGTTGGTAAAATCAGGATTTGTCCGACCGAGCTCATCACTGTGGGGAGCACCGGTATTATTTGTCAAGAAGAAGGATGGCTCACTGCGTCTCTACATCGACTACCGGGAGCTGAACCGGTTCATGGTCCGGAACACATACCCGCTACCCGGATCGACGAGCTTTTTGTTCAGCTTCAGGCAGCCTTCTGGTTCTCCAAGCTAGATTTGAGGTCGGGGTACTATCTGCTGCCGATCCAGGAGGACATTCCGAAGACGGCTTTTAGTTCCCACTATAGATTGTGTGAGTTCACGGTGATGCCATTCGGGCTCACGAATGCGCCTTCTGTATTCATGAGTTTGATGAACCGTGTCTTCGAGCCCTACCTTGACAGATTCATTATAGTCTTCATCGATGATATACTCATCTACTCCCGGACACAGGAAGACCATACTCAGCATTTTTCGATGGTTTTGGGGAAGCTGAGAGAGCACCAATTGTACTCTAAGTTCTCCAAGTGCCAGTTCTAGCTGCAAGAGGTGGCATTCTTGGGACATACCATCAGTAGGGCAGGGTTGGTCGTGGACCCAGCCAAGGTACAGACAGTTAGAGATTGGCCACGGCCAAAGTCAGCGTAGGACATACACAGTTTCCTGGGGCTCGCAGGATATTATCGCAAGTTCGTGGAGGGGTTCTCGAGGATAGCACTCCCCCTCACGTCCTTGACGAAGAAGGAAGTAGCTTTTATATGGACAGAGAAGTGCGAGGCGGCATTTCAGGAGCTGAAGGACAAACTCACCTCTTCCCCCATCCTTGCACTTCCATCTGGTAAGGAAGGATTTCACATATATACTGACGCATCATATCAAGGGATGGGTGCAGTCCTGATGCAACATGGACATGTCATCGCTTATGCTTCGAGGCAGTTGAAGAAGCATGAACAGAATTACCCCATACAAGATTTAGAGCTCGGAGCAGTGGTATATGCATTAAAGATCTGGAGACATTACCTATATGGGGTTCATTGTGACATCTTCTCAGATCACAAGAACCTCAAGTATGTTGAAACGCAGAAAGACCTGAACCTGCGCCAGAGAATATGGCTTGAATTCTTGTGCGATTATGATTACACCATGCATTATCATCCGGGGAAGGCGAACAACGTGACAGATGCCTTGAGTAGGAGAGCCAGCACCTCAGTACCAGAGCCTCGGGTGATGTCTATGGAGCTGTTGCAAATGTTAGAGGATATGCATATTTCTGTCGTTTCCGAGTCCGAGTCGGAGATCTATCGGGAGTACTTGAACTCTCTGATCGTGGAGTGTGATATATGAGAGGCTGGGGTGGACTTGACAAAGAAACACCTCCGTCAACACCTGGTCATGAAGGATATGGGCTCCCCGAAATACTTTTTGGGGATAGAAATCTCTCGAAAGCCTGAATCGTTGGTTCTCTCCCAACAAAAGTATGCTCTTGATCTTCTACAAGAGGTAGGAATGACTAGTGTCAAACCGGCCCGGTATCCCATGGCTACTAGAGAAGACAAAATATGGACTGATGACTCGCCTCTTCTATCTGATATTATAAGGTATAGACGTCTGTTGGGCAAAATCATTTATCTCACGGTGACCAGACCCGACATCTCCTATGCTGTAGGCAAGGTTAGTCAGTTCATGCAAGCTCATAGGGAATGCCATCTTCAGTCTGCCTTGAAGATATTAGAGTATGTCAAAGCAGCACCAGGAAAAGGGCTACTCTTTCAAAAGAATTGTCATCTGTGAGTTGAAGCCTACTCAGAATCAAGCTATGTGGATGATAAAGGCGACCGTAAATCTACATCAGGTTTTTGCACATTTGTTGGAGGAAATCTTGTGAGCTGGAAGAGTAAGAAACAGTATGTTGTCTCCAGATCCAGTGCAGAAGCCAAATATCGGAGTATGGAGTCAACCATATGTGAGTTAAAATGGTTGCGTGCTCTCATGCTTGACCTAGGAGAGGCCTATGACTATCCTCTTCCTATGTTCTGTGAAAACAAGGCCGCTATATACGTACCCAAAAATCCGGTCTTCCATGAGAGAACAAAACATATAAAAATTGACTGTCATTTAATTCGGGAAGAGGTCTTGAAGAAACAGATTTGTACTCCGTTCGTCACATCCAACAAAGAGTTGGTAGATATATTCACAAAGCCGGTTTCTACTTCCTTCTTCCACATTTGTGACAAGCTGGGCATGATTGATATCTATGCTCCAACTTTAGGGGGAGTGTTGAAGTACAAGACCGGGCGGTCTAAGTCTGGCGGGTGGTTGACTGCACGGTCTATCGGATTCTCTCCAGCGGTTTGTTTCCAGACTGTTGTTGTTTGTAGACCGGACGGTCTAGCGGACTCCCAATGCGGCTTGTGCTCCTTCTTCTGGTGTTGCCGAGCGGTTAGCACATTTGTCTAACCGCGCGACCTGTTCGGTTTAAATTATTTATAGCCGCACCACTATGTAAATTTTTAGTCCCACATTGTTTACATGTACTCTCTCCTCTCTCCTCCATTCTATATAAGGGAGGCCATACCTTTATAAAGATACACTTTTTGGATAATAAAACTTTCAATTATTCAAATTTCGGCTTGTTTTCTAGTCGTTTGTTTGCTACTCTCACATTCTTTAGTTCTTTACTCTCAAGATCTCGATGAAAGGAGGAGAGAGAGTGTGTGAAAGAAGAGAAATGAATCTTCTTTCCCCCACATCTCTAATTAAGTGGTTTCGAAATTAATCCCAGCCACAGGATCCTCACATCAAAAGAATGCAAATGCCACGATTTCAACTGAATAGTCAACATTAACGCTATCGCCTGGGCGACTGCGTCAACAGCTGCTTTGACCAAAGTCAACCACCGTTCTTCGGCCGCCTTCCGACCATCTGACATGTGTCCACCCGTACATGATAGTATTGCCCGACGATACCGACTATCGCCACACCGACAACTCACTCAATGCTTTACGACGTCAAGTGCGTTGAGTTCATTCAATGCTTCAAGGCGATGAGTGTGTCAAGCTCACTCAACACCTTATGGAGTCGAGTGCTATTGTTATCGCCGCTGGCGATACCCACTGTCGCCCGGCGATAGCGACCAAAAGTTCTGCTGTCAAATTTGGGGTGTTACAACTAGTCCCACACACGCCCGGTCCCGTGCGTGGGCGCGCGTGCCCGGTCCCACGTGCCCGGTCCCACACGCACTCGGTCCCGCACACGCGGCCGGTCCTGCGCGCGGGCAAGGCCGTGCATGGTCCTGGCCCCACGTGGTCCTAGATGTGTGTGTCTAGCTACATGCGTGCGTGCTTGTGGCCATGCGCGGACGCTCGTGCTGGGCCGTTCCGTGCATGTCGGGGCACGTGTATGCATTCGGGCGGGTCACGAACTTTTTTGTGCATGACGAGGGTGGATGTTTTTTGAACATACTTTTTAGTCTAAATTTTTATTCTTTGTGACAGGGCTTGAAAGTAACTGCTTGGCCGTTGCGTCTTCGCTCTTCTCTTACCGAGGACCAAGTTGTAATTTTGAGGAGGAGGTTCGGCCTTCCTGCTGACTTTGAAGTGAGGATATCGCGTGTTGAGGAGAGGGTGAAAAATCCTCCTCGTGGCTGGTTGACGTTCTGCGAGACTACCTTGAGATCGGTATTTCGGTACCCCCATGCGAGGAAGTGGTCGAGATTCTAAAGTTCTGTGTCGTGTCGATTTACTAGTTTACTCCCTTGGGTGTGGTACGACTCATGGGGTTGGTTGTCTTTTTTCGCGAGCATGGAGAGAAGCTATCTTTGGATTTCTTATGGGACTGATGCGATGTTCATTCTGATGGTTGCCTGCGGGTGGAGATTTGCAGCAATAAGATTTGGCTTGATTTTGAAATTCGGAGGGTCCGCCGCCACGGAAATACTTTATTTGGTTATGTCAGGAATTCTTGGGGCTTACCGGAGCTGTGGAACGTGTTGCCTGACCGTTGATGTCGCCAAAAGGGAAAGTAGTGGAGTTCTCTCCGGTACTCGGATTTTCGGAGCCTCGTAAGTTGGCGAACAGTCTGTGCTGCATTTCTTCATCAATAAAAGAGAAGCGCTTGTTACGGTGTGGCATTTCTTCAGTCTCTGGGAGGACCGCTGAGACGTCTTTGGGTTGTAGTCGGAAGCGGAAGGCCATTGTAGTTTCTTGAGGTGGCGGTAGCTCGGCGCGTTGTTTGTCTTCTCCGAGTGATGACTCTACTTCTAGCGGCCGTGGCGGTTCGCCTCCCGAGGTACAAGTGCTTGGTTCATCTGCCGCCCAGTCTTTCTGTGTGGAGGCAGCGGCTCCGAGGCTATCTTCTTTTTTGAAGGTGATGAATGAAGTGGTAAGTGAGTTTAATCATTTTTGGCTCTCCTTTATTGTTGTTTTGTGCCAACTTCTTCTCCATCTTTCTTCTTTTGCAGATTGAGGCCCAGGTTCAGATTGCCGCTACTTGGAATGATCATTTTGTAATCTTGAAGGATGAATATCTGGCCCTTCAGGAGAAGTTCCAAGCCAGGTTGGGTTATCTTATCGCCTTGAAGGATGATCATGACCGCGATGTTTCTCAATTTCGCCAGATTGGATCAGAGCTGAAGGCGGAGTTGTAGGAGACTCGGGCTTCTCTAGAGGTGGAAAAGTCTCTCGCGGAGAGGACTACGCAGATGCTGAAGCGCGTTCTAGAGGATACCTCTCATTTGGAGACGGAGCTTGGTGCGGCGAAGGCCCTAGTGGAGGCGTTGACTTCCGATTACCGTGTGTCGGAGTTGAAGGCAGCTGGCCTTGCGGAGTATATGGAGTCTCTGTACTATATGCGGGATCAGTGCTTGATCAGCAGGGAAGTTTGCGAGGAGATCTGGAGCAAGGAGGTGGAGCCTCAAGTGGAAGACGTCAGAGAGTTGGCCCTCTGGCGTGGAGTCTCGAAGGCTTTTTGTCTTGTTGGCAGGAGCTTGTGATGTGACGTATCCAGCCTTAGTTTTAATGATATCTCTGGCGACGAGAGTTCTGATGTTGACACGACTGACATGTAGCGGTGCTGTTTTCTTGTTATTAGTGTGTGTTTATATTTTTTCTTGTTTTTCCAGTGGGTCGTCATTATTGTTTGACGGTTGTTGATTCGCGCACTTGGGAATGTGTTTGTATGTTGTTGTAATGATGATAGTGTCCTTTTTCTTGCCTAAGCACTGTTTGGCTCGTAGTGTTGCTCTGTGGGGGGTTATAATTGTGCATATAGTTGGTTAGTAACCTAATTCGCACGAGGATCGCTCGCGGCTTAAATCGCACGAGAATCACTCGCGGCTTAGTTCACACGGGGATCGCCCGGGCTTAATTTGCACGAGGATCGCTCGCATCTTAGTTTGCAAGAGGATCGCTCACATCTTAATTCACACGAGGATCGCTCGCGGCTTAGTTCGAATGAGGATCACTCGCGGCTTGGTCATGAAAGGGGCAGTCCCTGATGACATCCTGGAGTAGAAAGGCATGTTTGCTAAATAGCTTTTGTATTCAAACCACATGCGTGGTCTTACCTTTTGCACGAGGATCGTTCGCGGCTTAGTTTGCACGAGGATTGCTCACGGCTTAATTCACACGAGTATCGCTCGCAGCTTAGTTCGCACGAGGATCACTCGTGGCTTGGTCATGATGGGGGCAGGCCCAGGAGACGTCCTGGCGTAGAAAGGAAGATTCAGTGAATAGTTTTTGTATTCAAACCGCATATGCAGTCGTACCTTTCACACGAGGATCGCCCGCAGCTTTGTTTGCACGGGAATCGCTAGCGGCTTAGTTCGCACGAGGATCGCTCATGGCTTAGTCATACCTTAAACTAGTTGGACATAGTTATAAATACTTTATATATAATAGTTTTCACAAGTTAAGGCTTGTGGCATGTACATTAGTTGGTCGTGGAACAACGATAGAGTAAAAAAGTGTTTTATAGTTCAGGGAAAAAAGCGGCGGGAGCGGGTTTGGAAGACATTCAGGAGTGATTGTTGTAGTATCGCGGTGTGATCACAATCGGCCTGGATGACTAAAAACTGCACATCATAGGTGGCCTGCTTGGGTTCCTCTCAAAGATTGATGGGAAGGATGATGGTGCCTACGACTAGTACAGAAGTGCCCCCCGGGGTGCGTGCGTTGTTTGACTCTAGCTTGAGGCTACCATAGTTAGTTTGAGCTGAAGCAGGAATGATAGGAACAACACATTCATTATAATCCCTTCATCTACCAAGACTTGGTATAACTTGGCTGGTGGCTTGCCGATGTCGATGGTTATGCTTCTCGGGTTCTTGGTGTGAGGCTTCTTCATTTTTGCTAGGAATTGGTCGACTTCCCGTAGGTTAGCGATTTGTTGAATCTCTTTCTTTAGATGATTGCATTCATCTATGTCGTGCCCGGGACCTTGGTGGTATTGACAATATTTCGATGAATCTCCCCGACCTCGGGTGAGCGACTTGGGCTTGTATAATGCCGGGTGATTATGAATCGCTTGGAAAATCTTGTTCTGGGGGGCATTTAGTGATGTGTGTTCTCGGTGTCGGCGTGACTTCTTCAATAGGCAGCTGTTTGTGCTTTGCTTGTAGTTCCTTTGATTCTCCCGGTGAGATTCGCTTTCTTTTTTCCTCTTCTGATGTCCGTTACTTGTCAAGTTTCTGATGACACCGTGTACTGTTAGTTACTGAGGTAGCGATCTTGCATGCTTCGGGTTAGTGTTGCTGGAGTGGGAGAACTACTAGTACTCGAGAACTCCTTTTCTACATCATACTCCTTGTAGGGGGCGTCTTAGTCGTGACAAAGAATTCTTCTGGTGGTGATGACTCAACTTACAAGAATAGTGGCGCGGAGGACGGTTTTACTTCTCGACATATGGCGAGCATTATGGCTTGGAGTTTGTTGATTTGGGAGGCGTGTTTGGCGAACATGCCCTCTAGCTTGCCTATGGTAGCCGCTTGATCAATCTTGTCGATGCAGGAGGGGGATGTCTTGGTGCTCCCTCCTGGGTCGAATGCTTCAGTTGTCCAGGCGCTTCTTTGTGTCACTGGAGCTGTTCTTTGGAAGCTGTCAAGTTAGACGTTCTATCTCTTCGTACCGCCGTGCAGAGGGTACAATCTTCTGAAGATTTTGGGAACTCGTTTCCCACAGATGGCGCCAAACTATTGCGAACTAACTCGACGTCCCAGTCGCGCCAGAATTCTTGGATCGTCTTAGCTCTCGGAACGGTCGAGCGCACACACAGTCAAAAGAGTAGGTTGATTGTACACAAGCAGATTTTACGTGGAAAAACCCCTCAATTAGGTAAAAAACCACATGACCGGATCTGAGCCGGTCAAAATCCAGTATTTCCTAGAGGTTATAGCTGGTTTGTGAAGTCGAGGGTGACATGCCACCTCTTGTTACAATTATGAGGTAAGAGAACACTTTTCACGCGGCGGTCGATAGGCTGTCGCGCTAGGAGTTGTTATAGATTGCGCTTCGCGCCGGTGGTCTTCGGATAGCGACTTGCTGATTTTGGATGGGAGACGGAACACTTGGTCTTATAGTTGCTGGATCGGCTAGGAACTTGGACGATTTGGCTTTGTCGGGTGGTTGCGACTTGACCCGTCTGTGGCTCGAGTGTGGCTCGGAGGTAGCTTGAAGGTGGCTCGTAGGTGGCTCTTAGGAGGAAATTGGCAGAGCTTCGACCTGAGGAAGAAGAAGACTTCGAAGAGAAAGATGAGAAACGATGAGACTTGGGGCTCCTTTTATAGACTCCGGGAGGTGGTTACGTTGGTTATGCGGTTATCTGCACACCGTAACCACCATCATAAGTGTTTTTACTATAGTTTTAAATGCGGTTATCTTGCTATTTGGGGACCACCATTAATAAAATAATAACTAAGTTCCCCCCACTAACCTGGTGGTTAGTGGGTGGTTACGCGCTGATCGAACGACCGAGAACGCCCCCCCTTGGTCGGACGGCAGGAGTGGGACTCCACGTGCAGGTGGGAAGGAGCGACCGCTCTCCTAGGCCGCGAGTCCGGCTGCCGAGGTAGGGGGCAGTCAGGGTGGCCGCCCCTTTTGCCACTGGTGAACAAGGAGGAGGACGACCCGATCGGCCGCCCCCCTTGGCCGCACGGGCGGCCAAGAAAGGGGCGGCTCGGGCGACCGTCCCTTCGGCCGCCCTGGAGGCCAAGCTTGGGGGCGGCCTGGACGGCCGCTCCGGCGGCCGGGCGAGGGGACGGCTAGGGCAGCCACCCACTTGGCCGCCCGAGTGACCGAGCAAGGGGGAGGCCCGAGCCGCTGCACCCCTTGGCGGCACCGGCGGCCGAGCGAGGGGCTGGCCTGAGCGGCCACCCCCTTGGCCGCTCGGGAAGCTGAGGAGGGGGCGGCCCGGGCCGCCGAGTCCGTGGCGGTGAACGGGTGGCGGGTGGTCGACATCCGTGGAGGAGGTCGGCCGCCCGCCACCGACGAGGTGTTGCGATTTCTCCATTATACGTAGTGGGATTTGTGTTCGGGGGATCGGGCGCGGTGATCGCGTGCGCTGTCAAACCAATGATCCCACTTCTTTTGGGTGGAGATCATGTGGGTGTGGCTATGTACAATTTTTTTTTACAGGGGAGCGGTCGGCGGCCGCGGGTTCGCCGGCCTCCGACCACCCTGGGCTCGTTAGCGTGGATGTCAACGATCCTAGGCCGGCCGGTGTCCGACGAGCCCGCGGCCGTCGAACACCCCGAGCAAATTGCATGATTTTTTTAATCCAACAACATGAAAAAATAAATTAATAATTACAAGATTCAAAAAATTTATAATCGTAAAAAATGTATCTTTAAACCCCCCCCCCCCCCCCCCATCCAAAAATTTAAAATCACAAAAAGTATATTAAAAATACCCACCCGGGGTCGAGTACTGTTGCGCGGGGCACAATCCCTTGTGCACTGTCACTTGTATATATATAAACATCTAGATTTTCATTTAATTTTTGATGGAGTCCCCCAAAACTAGTTTGACCAAACCCATAGGACCTTAGAGCCAATCTGCCTAGGACAGCACGCAACTGACAAAACCACAGGTAAGTCATCTCGTGCTGACTTGGCCTGATATCGCCATGCAAGTCCACGCATGCCCCGGGCCACACGCGACTTCAACCCTCTAGCTGCCCAGAAATGGGCGGCCGTTTCCCACCTAGGGAGGGAGGCTGCACGACCGCCAAAATCTGGGCAGCTGTATGGCCGCCCAAATCTGGGTGGCCATGTCCTGCTTGGGGGGGGGGGGGGGGCAGGACCGCCCCGCCCCTTTGTGGCCCAGATCTAGGCGTCCTTTTGGCTGCCGAGATCTTGGAGGCCATTTCAATCCTAGGGATGGCGGCCACACTGCCGCCCCGCCCGACTAGCTGCCCAAAGACGAAGGCCAGATCTAGGCAGCCTCATGGCCGCCCCGCCCTCCGGTCGAGTCCTCTTTCCCGCTGATTGATGACCTTACCTGTCTGCATTCCCCGTCGGTCCACCTCCCCTCTTTCTATCATCGGCCTCCTTGCCGCCCAAGTTAGGTGGTCGGGTAGTCCGTTAGGCCCAGGTCGTCTCGGTGGAAAAATTATCATTTACATAAAAATGGAGATCCACACGCCCTGTTTCGGCCATTTCTATTCGTCAGTTCGGTAGATAATGGGAGAAATTATTGTGTCGCCCCCCTTGAAATTTATAAATAGACCCCTATTCTCCTTCATTTTAACTCTTCTCCGGCCAGAAAATCCTCCAACAAATTTTCAGTCTCCTTTCCTCCTACAGTTCTCTCTCTCCCATTCCTCTTCCTGTTGCGCGCTCCTGCCCGTACCAATTCCTTATGAGCTCTTCTTCATAGCGCGCTCATGCGCGCGTCTCTTCCCAGCTCCCTCCCGTGTGTGCCTCTTCCTAACGCGCTCTTATGCGTGCGCCTCTTCCTTGTGTGCACCTCTTACCAGTGTGCTCTTGTGCAAGCCTCTTCCCAGTGCGCTCTTGTGCGCACCCCATCCATGCGCGCTCTTGTGCACGCCCTACTTTGCACGATCTTGTGCATGCACTTTACCTGCTGGCTCTTGTGTGCGCCCCTTCCTTGCACGCACTTGTGCATACCTCTGTGAGCTCTTGTGTGTGCCCCTTCCATGCACGCACTTGTGCATAGCTCTATGCGCTCTTGTGCACGCCCCTTCCTTTCATGCCCTTGTGTGTTCCTCTTCCCTACATGCTCTTATGTGCGCCCCTTCCTTGTGTGCTCTTGTGCCTGACTCTAATGCCCTGTGTGTGCTGCGCACTCCAGACCGCTCCTACACGTACCCCGATTTATCGGCTGAAGTCCGTTAAAACCGTCGAAGTCCATCAAGACCATCAAGGTTCATTATGTGCGCTGAAGCTACCCGTGAGATTCCACAAGCACTTTGAAGATCGTAGGATGTCCGATAATTGCCTTCTGCCGTCAGCCATCCGCGTGGCGACCGAGAACACTGCAATCCTACTCAGTGTCAGCAGACCAAGCCTGTCAAACCTCTCAATATTATTGTGCCCCGTACTTCTAAAAGTTGACAAGACCAACTTTAGAGCCCGCAAAGGACCGCTTAACTACATTTAGGCGCGTAGCGCGCTCAGTGTTTCCAGCGTCCTCAACCCAACAACAAGCTCACCAGTCAGCGACAAGTTAACCATTCCAGACTCCTCTAAGAACAACATGAGACAAGGCAGAAAGAATAAGACACACTGAATGTGCCACTGGAGCTTCCAAGCCCCAGACATTAGGACAAGAGTAACAAGCTGCTCCCACTTCTCAGCATCGACAGAGGACCTCAAAGCGCACAAGCGCATCACTCCCCACAGCTCACGAATAAATACATAGCTCCGGGAGTGGTGGTCTGTCACCCTCCGATTACTTCTCTCTCTCTCTCTCTCTTCAAACAACTGCAACGAGAGGCGGTCTGTCTCCCTCGAGAACTTCAGAAAACCTTGTACAACAACCAATAAATAACGGAGGTTTGGTCGCCAGAGCTCCGACCACATTGTTTTTTATAAGTTGACGAGCTTTCCACATTAAAATATCGCCTTGTATCATTTCCTTTATCTGCAAGTATTTGCACGCTCGACCGATCCCAGGCCAAGGAGGTTGAATTTAGTTTGGTCTAACACAAGACTTGAGTTATCCACAATAATGTTTATTCTATATTTAATTATATCTATCCTATTTTCCTATCTTTCTCCCATAAAAACATAAAATCCTCCATCTCTCCTAAGTAGAAGTGCAAATTTAGCCCGGTCCTGATTGCCCGAACTAGGTCTTCCCAGATCTGATCCAGCTTAGGTTCGGGCTAGGACCTGACAAGGCCTATGGGCTCATCAAGCCCCTATATTTGGGCAAAGCCTGACCTTGTAAGATCGCTCCCCTTACAAAGGAGTTACCCGATATTATGCCCAGAACTGCCGCCTTACAGTGACACTAACGCACAGGCTAGTCGAAACCGCAAGACGCCGATCCTGCCAGCTAGTATGATCATAAACTTGCAGGCCAAATGAGATAGAACTACAACAAGTATAGATGTAAAACTAACAAATCCACAATGTCATAGTACAATATCATTTATATATATACATAATAATAAAAAGTACAACAGTCAACAATGAGTACAAAACGAGAGAAAGGTTTATGCCCGGTACATGCCAAATAGAATAAAATCTCTCTCACTACAACAATATGCGGAAGTGGAAACTGAAACACTCGTCATCACCTGACGCTGAGCTGTGGTAGTAGTAGTGCGCAGTAACTACTCCTCAGGTCCTGCCACGTCGTCCTGCGGGTCGCGCTGGTGCTCCTCGAGCTCCTAAAATGATACGGTCACAACCTACCATTAGTCATAAAGACAAAGTCATTTTGTCCTCGCCTCAGTCCCGCGACTCCTAGGCACCGTGCGGGAGGACGAAAGCGGAGGACAACAAAGCAGAAATAAAGGAAAGCAAGTGACGTTGGATCTATTCTATCATGGGTATATTTCTAACAGTTATATCATTGAACAATCAGTTCTAAATAACACATGTAAAGTAAGTAAGCAGTTCTAAAAAGGAGTGTCATAAGTAAAGTAAAGAAAGAGCAGAAAGTAAATTATCTATCGCTATACTAGCATCACAGTAGTACCTTAACTTATATGAATGTCCATACAAACTTATAAGTTAAGGTTTCTGAAATATAACTTATCATATAAAGGAGCCCTTACTAATTTATATGATAAAGATCTGTAATGTGTATGCCTAAGTATGTATGTGTGCTATGATGAGTTATGCAGGTTATGATTCATACAAGTGCAACTCACACACACAACGCTGTGATTACCGACCTTTAGTTCCCACTTTTTGGAGTTAGCTGAACTCTCCGGTGACACTATTGTGGCTATGGAAGTAGTGGAGCAGGCGTCTCCACTTCCTAGGCTGGTATACACACTACCAGGCCTAGACCCTTTGTACGCCTCTATACATGTCCTAGGTGCACTCTAGAGTCCCTATGTACTATTTGCTGGGCATCTCCACCAGTCTTGTTGGTCATGTGTTCATTTTTGGGGATCGTGCTCCAGACCGCAGTGTAAAATAACCCACTGGCCCCTGAAACAGTCACACCTCGCCAAAGCGACTATACCGTCATCAGTGTGGCGTCTGGTCTAGTACCACATGACTCGCCACTAATATGTTTTATGCACACGCAAGTTATTTCGAATCCGAGCCCCCAGCTCGCAGGACTAAACATGTCCTAAAGTAACCACCCGAGCCTCCAGCTCGCAGGACTAAACTCATCCTACATCAAAACATCTAATTCTTCAGCTCGTAGGACTAAACCAGTTTTGAAGTATCCACCCGAGCCTCCAACTCGAGGACTAAATCTGTCCTGTATCCAAACATCAGAGCCACCAGCTCGCAGGAATAAACCCATCCTGAATCCCTCCAACCCTATACAGGTGAGTTTGCCACATCGTTACCTTAACCTATTAGATTACTCTTGTCTAATTCTTATTATACGTAGCAGCTTAGAGTTTATCCTTAGACTGCCCAAGGAATGCTCGGTGAAGCGCTATCGAGGCCACTAGGAATTACGATGGGCTGAAGCCCAAAGCTCCCTTTCTCAAGGACACATACTTTTATTGGTGTTTACCTATTATTAATACCCCAATCTCGTTATTTCTCTTATATAGACCGAATGATTTAAAGTACTTATTGGGAAGGACGACGATCTTTCGCCATCCAACGTTATAATTGTTCTCCTATGGATCCCACTCTAACACCCATTACTATGTAGTGAACTACTTGTGATCCGGACCAGGGTTTCAACTTCACAATATAGTTCTCAATACAACTACCTATCATATCCCCTGTGTGTCCTAGTGTTATACATTACTTTTGCTAAACGTAGCCCATAACGTAATACTAACCCGTATAAGATGACTTCCAATAGCTTTGGCCTCTAAATATTTATCATGGGTTTGTCATGTGTATGAAGTTGATGAAAGTAAGGGTTAGATCTGAAATACTCTATAGGGGGAGTGAATAGAGTATTTAGGGTTTATAAAATTTCTCTAACTAATTCAATCTAATTCTAGTGCTGCAGGAATTAAATTAAAAAACACAAACACAACAACCTAGTTATCACAGCCACAGCAAGAACAAAAGAAAAGAGAAACCCAGACAACACAAGAATTTTAGAGTGGTTCCCCTAAACTTGAGTACATCCACTCTTCTACCACCATGTAGGAATCCACTCAGGTTTTTGATCAGGTGACTGCCACCAATGAGCTTTTGATCAGGTGCTCAAAAACCAAACCTCAAGTGTTTTGATCAGGTGACTTGCAATCAAGAATAACTTTTGAAGGGAGTTAATAACCCTTTATACAGTGGGGGTGAGAGAGTGATTTTTTCTCCTCTTTCTCAGATACAACTGAGAAGACTTTTAGTGGAAAAATGATGTTAGCAAAGGCTCCCTCTGAGATATAGAATGGTTCAGGAAGTTGAAGCCTTGCTGCAGGGTGATAGGTCTTCAAGCATTTGCTTTGACCAGATGAAATCCAGAAACTTCTTGACAGATTGAATGTTTGTTGTCCTTTGAAGAGTTCTGGAATGAAGATAAAAGAAGACTCTTGATTTGAATGGTTGTTTTTCTTCTTCTTCAGCTTGATGTTCTCTCTCTGGTCTAGGGCTAGGGCTTCTTGTCTCTTGACAGTGTTTCCCTATGGGCTCTATAGTCTGTGTATTCTCTGTGTGCTGTCGAGAGAGATGAAGAAAATCCCTGTTCACTGTATTTTCTGACTACTGCTAGAAAGCTGTTCAGGAAGAGAAAGAAAATCCCTTTTATATTTTCCATATGAATTTTCTTTTGAAAATTGAATTTCTCTCTGCATTGAATTCTGGCGGCCTAGAGAATATTTGCATTGATTGGTTTCCCCAACTGTCCCATGGAAAATTGGCAAGCAATAATCCTGATGAAGACCGTAATCAATGCTTGCTTCTAACTGTAATATTCAGAGAATATTTATGCATTGATTACTCAGGAATTATTACAATAGAAAAAGGACAGAGGGAGGGAAATCTCTAAGTCTAGAACATTACCGAATTCGTTGAGCAGAATTCGTCGATCTGTGTCCAGAGTTCGTCAAACAGAGAAGTCAAGTTCGTCGACTAGATAATAGTTGTTCGTCGAGCTGAGATCCAAGATCGTCGACCTAAGAACTGACAACTGCTTTCTCTAGACCCATCAATTCTGTGCATCAAGTTCATCGAGCTGAGAATATAACTTCGTCGACTGAATAACAGAATTCCATGTTTCTTGGACTTAAGAATGTAGAAGTAATGTGTCCAGAAATCGTCATCCTCGGAACTGGGTTCGTCGACCTGAGAATTAGTTTCGTCGAGCTGAGAACTTCTAACTGCTACTTGATAAATCTTGCCAAGACTGTGATCTAAGTTTGTCGAGCTGAGAAGGTGAGTTCGTCGACTGGAGTGTTATTCTAGACTTAGAATACTTAGTTATTTCTGGAATAAAATGTGGAAGTAGAATACCCAGAGATCGTCGACTTGAGAACTAAGTTCGTCGTAATGAGAACTAAGTTCGTCGACTGGAGTTAATTGTGAAGAATTCTGGACTTGGTGTTGGAGTATACTCTGGAATTCGTCTGTAACGGCCCGACCTTATCGTCCGTGGCACTTAAAGCCCACTAGGATTAGCACGGCACCGTCACCGGGCTGCATCCCAAGCATCTCAAAGCCTCTCCGCGCCTGTTTCTCAGCAGCGGTGCATTGTTGAGGCCAGGTCTCGAACCCGCAACCCCCTTGATAAGCTTCCCTCAACAAAGCTCATCACCAACTGAGCTGCAGCTCAGTTGGTGATGAGCTTTGTTGAGGGAAGCTTATCAAGGGGGTTACAGGTTCGAGACCTGGCCTCAACAATGCACCGCTGCTGAGAAACAGACGCGGAGAGGCTTTGGGGTGCTTGGGCTGCAGTCCGGTGATGGTGCCATGCTAATCCTAGTGGGCTTTAAGCACCACGGACGGTAAGACTGAGCCGTTACAAAAAAGTGCATGTACCCAGTTTTAGGAGAAGCACTATAAAATCTTTGTGTCGTCTGGGTTGCTCTATTCTTTTATTTGATGTGCTGTGATTGTCTTTGTTTTTTTTTCTCTCTATACATATAGATATCACTTATTTTAATTCTGCTATAAAAATTAATCAAAGTTTTTAAAATACTATATTCACTCCCCTCTAGAGTTAAGGCAGATCTATCCCTCACTTTCACCCAGCTTGCGGCGGCGGGCTCC